>CM026201.1:1440680-1465680 GCA_014839995.1 Xenentodon cancila
CGAGTAAACCTGCACTCTGAGAACGGAGAACTCTGTTAGGAACATGAGGAACCATCAGATCTTGGAGAAAAGCAGGAGTTTGGATGTTTAGGACTTTATCACAAGTAATAAAATGTTGAATTGGATTCTGAGTTTTCCAGGGAGCCAAAGGAGGGAATCTAAAACTGGAGAGACGTGGTCTCTCTTGTTGGTTCCTGTCAGCACTCGCGCTGCTGCATTTTGGATCATCTGGAGGATCTTCAGAGAATTACTTCCAGTCCTGAAGATACGAATGCATGAATTAGTTTTCCAGCATCACTCTGCGAGAGGATGCTCTGATCTTTGCGATATTACGGAGGTTGAAAAACGAGGTTTTACAAACCTGATTAATCTGCTGTTTAAATGACAAATACTGATCAAAATAACTCCAAGGTTTCTCACAGTTTTACTGAAGGCCATCGCAACACCATCTAATCCCTTCCTGAGCTGTTTGGTCCACAAACAACAACCTCTGTTTTATCAGAATTTAGGAGCAAAACATTAGTGGACATCCAGTCCTTGATGTCCTTAATACACATCTGAAGTTTGTCTAATGGTTCTGTTTCATCTGGCTTCATAGACAAATACAGCTGCGTATCATCAGCATAACAATGAAAATTAATGCCGTGGTTCTGGATAATACTTCCCAAGGGCTGCATGTATAAACTGAACAAGATTAGCCCTAGAACTGAACCCTGCTGAACACCATAGCAGACCCTCGTCTGTACTGAAGAAACCTCATGAACATGAACAAACTGGAATCTATCAGACAGATATGATTTAAACCAACCAAGAGCTGTCCCTTTAATCCCAACAACATACTCTAGCCTCTGCAGTAAAATGCTGTGATCTATAGTATCAAAAGCAGCGCTGAGGTCCAGCAGAACCAGTATGGACACTAATCCATGATCTGAGTTCCAGCAGAACCAGTATGGACACTAATCCATGATCTGAGTTCCAGCAGAACCAGTATGGACACTAACCTATTATCTGAGGTCCAGCAGAACCAGTATGGACACCATTCCATTATCTGAGGTCCAGCAGAACCAGTATGGACACTAACCCATTATCTGAGGTCCAGCAGAACCTGTATGGACACTAATCCATCATCTGAGGTCCAGCAGAACCAGTATGGACACTAACCCATTATCTGAGTCCATAAGAAGGTCATTGGAGACTGGAACCAGTGCTGTTTCTGTGCTATGATGCATCTGAACCCTGACTGGAAAACTTCAAACAGATCATTTCTATACAAATGTTCACACAGCTGCTGCAATGACCTTTTCCAGAATTTTAGAGATAAATGGAAGGTTGGAAATCGGTCTATAATTAGTTAAAATGTCTGGGTCAAGAGAGGTTTTTTTAAATAATGGTTTGATTACTGCGACTTTAAAAGCCTGTGGCACATATCCTAAGACCAGGGACAAGTTGATCTGGTCCAGTATTGTCGCTCCAATAAGAGAGAAAAGATTTTTGAGTAGTCGAGTTGGGACGATTTAGATCTATTGAAGACTGAGGTCAGCTCAGGGAGGCTCAGGAACCAGACAGTCTAGAGTCAGGTCAGGGAGGTCTACAGGAACAAAACAGTGTAGAGTCAAGTCAGGGAGGTCTAAAGGAACAAAACAGTCTAGCGTCAGGTCAGAGCCCCCCCTAAGGGAGGGATGTACGGCTCAACAGAGTTGTGGCTCTTTGTCAGCCTGGCTACAGCACTGAACAGAAAACGTGGGTTATTTTTGTCCTCTATCAACACTGAATAATAGGCTGTTCAAACTTTGTAAAGCACCTTTTTATATACTATTAGACTATCTTTCCATGCACAATAAACATCTACAGACCTACAGTGGTGGGCTTGGGCTTGGAGGACCGAGGTTCAAGCCCAGGGCTGCACAATGGTAAATCACTGGGGGCCCTTGAGCAAGGCCCTTAACTCCCAATTGCTCCCCGGGGCGCTGCCCTGCTAGCAGCCCCACTGCTCACTAGTGAAACTAGTTGATGGGTTAAAAGCAGAGACTAATTTCGGTGTGCATCGTACATACAGCGTGTGCACGATGTCCACACTGACAAAGGGAAGGAAGGAAATTCATGATGCATTGATCATACAAATATGTGAGTTAAACCAGGGAGTTAAGCTCCTATGGTTAGAGACCCTCTTTCTCAAAGGAGCAACTACATCTAAAGCTGTGTGCAACACATCTGCAGTGCTACCAACAAGGAAATCAACGTCTGCAGAGGTAGAACCGAGGTCACAGCCCTCAACTTCTTCACTATGTTCCACTGTAAGAAGATGAAGAGCAATGGTCTCCCTAAATTTAGTAACGGCATCATTTACTTCTATCTTTTTATTGGCAGGCTATAGTCCTCGAGAAGCAGCAGAGACGCGTGTAAGACTGCAGCTCGGAATCCCGGCCTGGACCCTGGATTGTCAGGGGGAGGATCTAATAATATCAGCCAGATTTCTAGAGATAAGAGCTGCACCATCCCGGGTGGGATGAATGTCGTCTCTTCTAAGCAGACCAGGCTTTCCCCAAAACGTCTTCCAATTGTCAATAAAGGCCACGTCGTTTTCTGAAACCACCGAGACAACCAGCGACGGAGCGACAACATGCGGCTAAACATGTCATCAGCGGTCAGATTGGGGAGGGGACCAGAGAAAACTACGGAGTCCAACATGGTTTTGGCGTAGTTACACACCGAGACAATATTGATTTTAGTGACCTCCGACTGGCGTAGCCGGGTGTCATTAGCGCCGACATGGATGATAACTTTACTGAATTTACGATGACTCTTTGCCAGCAGCTTCAAATTTGCTTCGACGTCGCCCGCTCTGGCCCCCGGGATGCACCTGACTATGGTCGCTGGAGTCGGCCTCACATGCCTCAAAATAGAGTCGCCAATCACCAAGGTCGGTTTCTCAGCGGGTGTGTTGCTGAGTGGGGAAAAACGGTTAGACACGTGAAGCGAATGGTGGTGTTCCGTGCGCCTTTCGGGACTACGCTTCCTTCAAACCGGTGTACCAGTGACTGGTGGAAATGAAAGTTAAATAAGAGAAAAGGTACAAGTGCTCGATTCAAAGAGAAGTTTACAAGATGTAGTGTTTTATTATCAAAACAAACTAAAATCAGAGTATAAGGATTCGAAGAATCAGAGCCCGTAACGCCGTGCAGACAGACACAGACCGCCAACAACAAACAGGAAGTGACGCAATACGTTACTGCCAACAGGACCTTCAGGACCTTCTGATGGCCACCCCAATACCTTCACCTGGTTGTCATTAAGACAGAGGTATGTTTAGGATTATTGTCCATTTGGACGACCCACGCATGGCCATGCTTGTTGGTTGATGTCTCGAGATGTTTTTTTCTGATAATTCCACATTATTATTATTAATTATTTTATAACATGCATCAGTTCTTCCTGCAGCAAACCAGCACCATACCATGACTCTGCTAGGGTTAGGGTTAGGACAGTTGGTTTTTGTTCAGACATGCATGTTCTAACAACAGTATGTGGAGGACTGCACTCTGCTGATGTGTTTGACAGCAGCAAGAAGAGTTTTACTGATGGCAGGACAGAGGTATGATGACGCATTCTCAGAGGCGTGAAAGCGATGATGAATGAGGGATTGCACCGATCTACAGGAACATGTTAACCAGAGGCTAGCCTCGAGCTGACATCATGATTTTGGCTCGTCGTTGGCCTGGAGAAAAAACAAAACGACCCTTTTCCCAACTGCAGAGTTTTACAACAGAACTTTAAGCACACTGCAGAGAACACTGGAGAGAAATGTGTAAGGAAGGACTATTTTAATGTGCTCAATGTGCTGCTGAGTGCTCTGCACAAATGTGGCTCCATATTAGATATGCAATGGTTGAGAAGCTAAAGGAAGGGTAAATTCATCTAAGATGGATTTTAACACAGTGTACAACCACAAATTAGAAGTTGGAATGATATGGAAAATATTCAGACACATGGAACATAAGAAAAAAAGCTATAATTCTTATACTTTCTTTGACTTTTATTCATTTAGAGACAAAACAAACCCCCAAATGTTTCATGTTTTTATGTCATCAGCTTAACTATTTTTATTAATATACTTGAACTTTTCCTGAAAAAAGTCCCATTTTGTCTTCACTGTTTTGGGTTCTAAATTCTCCAACATTCTCTGCCGCGGACAGGGTCAGGACAGCATCAGAACAGTCCAGCAGCACACCCTCGCTTTCCTCAGTCATGTTCCTGTTATCCTTCCAGAATGTGATTTCACTCTGTTTTGTTGTTCATGGATGTCCCAGGAGCAGATGTGCTCTTGAAAGCAGCAGATGCTGTTGCACTAAAATCTCAGAGTTCTTTAGAAATGACCTTTGGACAACCATCACAACCCGACCATCACAGCGTCTGGATTCTGGACTGGTTGATGATAACAGTCTGGATCACAGTCACCTAGTGGTTAAACATATTATAAAGAGGTATTACTAAGTTTTCCACAACTTGGTTTATCCCTGATTCTTCCTAGTCCAGAGATGTCTCCTCTGGACAAGGTTTCTCTACTGTAAAGTTGAATGTATCTCTGTATTGTGGTTATCCTTGTAAACGTGGTTCTATCAGCTGTTTATGGATGACGGTACTTGATTCATTGTTGTTTGAGGGATCAGAGATCAAAGGTGTCTGGTTTAGACTTGCTTCCTTGTCCTTTGCACAAATTCCTCAAGATTCCTTGAATGGTTTAATATTTTATTATTAGCTATGTCGATATCGTCCCAACTCCTGATATGGTGATGCATTTTTAACAACTTTTACTTACTGAAATATCTGCAACAATTCCAGCAACGATAATAGTTCCATCTTGGGGTTATACGTAGATAAATGAATAAAGGTTCATTGTGTCCAGAGATGACTGCAACAATAGTTTCACTGTTTTCAGTGAATGAAGGGAAAAGAGTGAAAAAACTCATAGCTCGAGGCAAAGCAATGCTTAAACTTAAGAACTGACAATTAGCTGAAGTGAGGGGGGTGGTAGACTGATCCATCTGACGGGCTTAAACCTTCCTGGTTGAGTCAGCAGGACTCCAGTAAGCCGGTTCTTCCTCTGGCTGAGCCATGAGACAAAAGTAGCAGTAACAGCCTCCTAACAGCCGTGTCAGTGTCTCAGACCAGTGGAGGCCCGGCCTCATGGCAGATCTTAGTATTAAACCAATTCAACCTCTGATAAACAACAAGTGTACTTGGTTTTGCCTTTATTTAGGCATCAAAACTGAACCAAAAATAAAAACAAATAAAAGAACATGTGGGCATGACTGAATACCCCCTTACTGCTGCAAGAACATTCAGGTGTTCAGGTGTTAAGAGGGAAACACATCAGGAATCATTTTAAGCTCAAGATCAGATCATGAATGTTCAATTAAATACAGAAAAAAACCCAGGAACTCCATCTCAGAGTCTACAGGTGTCTACAGAGTCTGACATGTTGGATGTTAAAGAATGATTTGTTTGAGTTTTCAGAAGAAAAGCTTTCCTGAATAAAAAGAACATGGAAGCAGGACTGAGGTTCACAAACCTGCATCTGAAAAAATTAGCAGACTTCTCGAACAATGTCCTCTGGACAGAAGAGACCAACATGGAGATGTTTGGTCTTCATATCCAGAACCATGTTTGGAGAAAACCAGCAGAAACACCTCAGACCCACTGTCAAGCACGGCAGTGGAGGAATGATGGTCTGGTACCGGACACCTCGCAATCTGAAACTGTGTCATGTGACGGGAAGTTATCCCAGTCCTGAGCTTGGTTGAGATGTTGTGATGGACCTTCAGAGAGCCGTGAAGAAGTGAACTTCCAAAATCCTCAATAAACTAAAGTAACGTTGAAAAGAAGAATGGATCAGAATTTCAGAATTCCTCCAAAATCATGAGACACTGACGAAGTCAGACAGGAAACATCTACTGAGGATTCCTGCTGCTGAAGGTGGATCTACAAGCTGATGAGTCATGTGGGTACTTAGGATTGCCCATTTCTCTTTATTTTTCTTTTCCTCTTTTTTTCTGTTGAATAAATAATGTTACAGTGAAAACAGTTATCTGTTGTTGTTCATCTGAGATTGTTATTAGTGAGATGATGCAAACATTCAAACAAATCCCAGCTCTTGTGTTATTGTAGTATTTGGGAATAAAATTTCCAATAAAGCTTTGTTACTTCACGGTGTGGTCATGTGAACAGCCTGATACCTGATACTCCCTGATACGTTTCCGTGGCAACTGCAGCCAGAGTTTCCATCTCTTCTGATCCATTACTGCATCCTCCTATCTTCCCAGTCTCCTTATACAATAGAGGACTGGAGAGACAAAACAAAGAAATCACTGATGTCACTGGACTTTTTTAAGCTGACCAGGAGGGGATTATTAGCATCATCTTCACTGCATCCAAAAAATAAGAAAAGTCATCTGGAAAAGTCTTTTCGTGAGCGTCAGGTGACCTCTCAGCGGTTTCCCAACCTGTCATTTTAAAAACTACAGTCACAATCTGTCAGATTAAAACTACAGTCACCACCTATCAGTTTATAAACTACAGTCCCAACCTGTCAGTTTAAATACTAAATTCACAATTTGTCAGTTTAAAAACTACAGTAACAACTTGTCAGAATATAAACAACAGTCACCACTAGTCTTATAAAAACTACAGTTGCAACCTGTCAGATAAAAACTACAGTCACAAACTGTCAAATAAAAACTATTAGTTTTAAATCTACCGTCACAAACTGTCAGATTAAAACTACAGTCACCACCTGTTAGATTAAAAACAACTAACCACCTTGGTCCGAATCCAAACCTTGAGTACCTCTGCTGACCACTAGGGTCTTCATCCAGTCATGTAGATCCTCCACGGACTACTGGGGTCTGGATCCAGACCTACAATTTTTTCTTCTGATCTGCAGTTCTACCATTGAACACTAGGGTCTGGATCCAGACCTGCACTTACTCTACTGACCACCAGGGTCCAGATCCAGACCTGCAGTTCCTCTTCTGATCTGCAGTTCCTCCATTGAACACTAGGGTATTGATCCAGACTTGCAGTTCTTCTTCTAACCATCAGGGTCCGGATCCAGACCTGCAGTTCTTGGTTTTGGTCTCTATCCATCCTTGGTCAGTTTTGGTCTCTATCGTTAGATGTCACATCTATGACAATTGTATTTTTGGACCATAGCATGTGAGTTTATATAAAGCAATACATTTTAAGTACAATAGAGGGCGTGGTCTTTTGATTGACAGCTAACATAGCCAATGACTAGCTGTCATCACTTTTGGTATCTAGGGCTGTATTAACTTCTTAATAAAAACTTAATTATTTTTGTCACTATGTATCTCACGAAACACAACGAAATTTGCCTCTGCTTTTAACCATCAACTAGTTTTCACTAGGAGCAGTGGGCTGCTAGAACCAGCGCCCAGGGAGCAGGTGAGACTTAAGGGCCTTGCTCAGGGGCACACAGTGATTCACTGTTGATGCCAGCC
The DNA here is from genome assembly GCA_014839995.1 of Xenentodon cancila. Lineage (NCBI taxonomy): Eukaryota > Metazoa > Chordata > Actinopteri > Beloniformes > Belonidae > Xenentodon > Xenentodon cancila. The sequence goes on from CM026201.1 coordinate 1,448,198, forward strand.
CAGGGACTTGAACCTCCAGGTCCAAGCCCACCTCTGTAACCACTAGGCCATCACTATCCATCACTCTGAGCTTCGAATAAAGACATCTAGAGGATTGATGCCCCGAGCCTCCACAGCTTCAGATTACTTAGCATCATAGGTTAGCATGAGCTAAACCAGGCAAGTCGAAACGGCTAATTGTGAGTGAAATAAGGTGGGCGTGTTCCGCTGGCACATTTGCAACATGAGGTCATGCAGTACGAAGAAAACGACGCTGCAGAGGACTTTTCAGGGAACCGGTGGATGACATCCAGTTCTCAGTATACACTGTTGTCCAGTGTCTCTGTCTCTGTGTGCAGCGGCTCAGCCTTGGGGACCCAAACCACGAAGTTAGCCACAGTTGCTAACATGAATGCCAGTGGAAGTTCAGAACTCCTCACTTATTAATCAAGTGACAGCTGACACTTTTGTCCACATAGAGTTTATAAATTATTTAATTAATGAGGTTGTTACAAACACTAATTTACGATTATGATTAGGTTGACTTAAAGGGTTATAGAATGTGTAATTTTATTACATTTAAGTGGGATAGTAGTGGGAAAGTACTTTTGTATAAAAGTCAAAATCATCTGGAGTTCTGCAGCAGGCGGGCTTGCACATACTGCTTGGCTGGGGACTGGGAGGAGCCTGAGGTGTTTGCTAATTGTAAGTATCTGCAATGATTTAGTCCAAACCATAGAATGTGGCCAGGCCAGCTCTGCTGTTGTGAAACTGATCTCAAATACAATGACATCAGTGTTATGTCAGTTTCATAATGTGTGTAATTGAGAATGAGCTCGACGTGGTTCACGGTCAGCTGTTGGCTCCACTCAGCTTCATGACTGATGGCACAAACCTCTGCAGCTACATTAGACGATTCCCTTAGTGCTGCCAAGACGGCCGTACATTCCTCCACAAAAGGGGAAAAGGTACACACTGATGTACAAGCACATGTTTTGCTCTAATTCAGGCGTGAAAATCGAAAACAATGTTCTTGACGCACATCAACTGCTTCATATGTGAAATCAGTTTTTTAATAAAACATCTGCTGTTAATTAAGAATTTTAACATTTGGCAACTCTTATTTAGCTTATCCAAAAGGACTGACTGAAACACGCCGTAACCCATAAACCTGTAGTAACGACTACTTTTATGCCCTCAAGTAAATTGGACTCTTTAATTAGTTATCCTGTGAGTTTGTGCGATAATTTCCATTCAGAAAGTCCCTAATATAATCTGCTGCCAGCGCCATGACTCAGTGGAACAGTTTTTGCATATAGGAAGGTCTGAAAGTGGACCACATACAGCACAAAGCAGCACGTGTAACCGAGATCTTGATTTCTTCTGCAGCCAGAGAAACTGTGTTTTGCCCGGTTTATAGTTGGATACCTAAAGCTGCAGAGGCAACTGATGTGACCATGCGTGTAGAGAGGAAAGTATGTCACTGATCCTACAAACTGACCACTGCTTAGGGGATAAAAACACGTCAAGAGCCACATGCTAACCACTGAGCAGAGCCGCATGCTCACCGAGCAGTCACATGATAACCTAGCAGATCCGCATGCTAACCAAGCAGAGCCGTATAATAACCTAGCAGAGCCGTATGATAACCTAGCAGAGCCGTATGATAACCTAGCAGAGCCACATGCTAACCTAGCAGAGCCACATGATAACCTAGCAGAGCCGCATGCTAACCTAGCAGAGCCGCATGCTAACCTAGCAGAGCCACATGCTAACCTAGCAGAGCCACATGATAACCTAGCAGAGCCGCATGCTAACCTAGCAGAGCCGCATGCTAACCTAGCAGAGCCACATGATAACCTAGCAGAGCCGCATGCTAACCTAGCAGAGCCGCATGCTAACCTAGCAGAGCCGCATGCTAACCTAGCAGAGCCACATGCTAACCTAGCAGATGCACATGATAACCTAGCAGAGCCGCATGCTAACCTAGCAGAGCCGCATGCTAACCTAGCAGAGCCGCATGCTAACCTAGCAGAGCCGCATGCTAACCTAGCAGAGCCACATGCTAACCTAGCAGATGCACATGATAACCTAGCAGAGCCACATGCTAACCTAGCAGAGCCACATGATAACCTAGCAGAGCCGCATGCTAACCTAGCAGAGCCGCATGCTAACCTAGCAGAGCCACATGATAACCTAGCAGAGCCGCATGCTAACCTAGCAGAGCCACATGCTAACCTAGCAGATGCACATGCTAACCTAGCAGACCCACATGTTAACCACCGAGCAGACCCACATGCTAACCACCGAGCAGAGCCGCATGCTAACCTAGCAGAGCCACATGCTAACCTAGCAGACCCACATGCTAGCCACCAATGCAGCCAAGTCCATGAGTTAATAACTCTGTTTCTGTCTACACATGCAAGAGGAACGTTATTATGTTATGAATCTGTGAAAAACATTTGTCCTCTTGGCATTCTCAGCTTCCTTCATTCATGTGCACACATCCAGTGAGGATGGACGGAGGATCATGGCGGTGTAACGTGGATGGAGAGCTTTTTCGACACAGAGCTGAGATGCAGAGAAGCAGATTTGTTTTTAAAATCGGATAATATCTCAAATGGTGCAGTATTCCTTCAGCAAAGAAACAAAGGTCTGCTTCACTTAGATATATATGAATAAAAAATAAAAAATAAATAAAAAACTTTCATGCGAATAAAATGGATTACAAGAAAATATAATATATAAAAATATAATATAAATATTAATAAATATTATGAAATAAATGTTATAATCAGTGTTATAATATTTTGTTTGGCAGGTGAATAAAATAGCCTGGACTGAAGAAGTTCTAAAGTAGGCATCATGTGGAGTTTACAGGAAACAGACTTCAGTAAATGAGAGGCAAAATATTAAAAGCCCTGACTTTTATACATACATACATTTCTTTTTTCTAACAATTTAAACATCTAATCATTTGCTTCACTTGCTTCACCTAATGAAACTGACAATCTCACATTTTAATCTTACGTCTTTGTCAGTTTTATTACAGCTACTTGATTAAAGTAATGACGACTGTGTCATTGGTGTTGAATGAAAAAGTATTTTATAATGATTGGGTTTTCGTCAACATGTGTAACTCAATGGACTTGCTGTGGATTCTGTGTACCCAGAGAGTTCCTTTCCCATTTGAGTTGTCAGCACAATCATATGGAGCTATATTAAACACAAAAAAGAAGAAATATGAAATTTGACCAGAGGAGACAACTCTGGGTTTAGAGCCATCTAAGATGGACCATCACGAGCCAAAACCATATGCACTAACTGAGAAGTACCACAAGGCTCTATATGAGGGCATCTGCTTCTTCAATTATATTCAATTCAATTCAATTTTATTTATATATATATATAGCGTCTATTACAACACAAGTTGTCTCCAGGATCTTTCCAGAGACCAGAACACGACCCCCGAGCAATTATTACATAAACAACGGCAGGTAAAAACTCCCCTAGTGGAAGAAAAACCTTAAACCAAACAGTGGCAGGAAAAACTCCCCTTTAAGAGGGAAGAAACCTGGATCAGGACCTGGATCATAAGGGGGGACCCTCCTGCCGAAGGCCAGCCGGGTAGAGTAAGAAATAAGAAAGAATAGAGACATAGAGACACCGTCAAAGGTACAAGACAGGATACAATAGTAACTATCATCAGTAGTCCAATTAGACTTCTGTGTATATGGGTGATATATGGATAGACGGTGATACAAGGGGATGAGGACTGCAGGTCGGGGTGTCAGCAAGCATCCAACAGACATCCACACAGACAGGTGGAGGCAGACACTGGGATGGTCAGAGGTGGGACTGCAGGTCAGCAAGCAGCTCCTGAGGTTCTGGTCCACAGGACATGCAAAGTAGAGGAAAAGAAGGGCCAGACAAGCACAACAAACTACCAGAACAATGGACCACAATTAAGTTTATGAGATACTGTTAATAAATGAGGGTTGAGGTGAAGAAGAGACAGAGAAGACAAAGAGAAACAGAGAAGGTGAAAGGCACCACTCAGTGGATCATGTTGGTGTCCCCCTGCAGCAGGTCTACAGCAGCAGATCCAGATGAAGCTGTGTTGAAGACCAGCTGCTCCAGTCTGGTCCTGCAGCTGCAGCTGTGACTACTGGTCCTGACACACTAAAGTTTACACCGACTAGATGTTTTACTGAACACAAACGTTTGAAGTTTGGTTCTAAAGGTGGAGGTGGTGTCAGCCTCCTTCACCCAAACTGGAAGTTGGTTCCAGAGTGATGGTTCCTGATAACAGAAAGCCGTCCTCCAGATCTACATTTGGATCTTCTAGGAACTACGAGTAAACCTGCACTCTGAGAACGGAGAGCTCTATTAGGAACGTATGGTTCTATCAGGTCTTGCAAATATCTTGGCGCTAGGCCATTTTGGACTTTATATGCAAGTAATAAAATTGTGAATTGGATTCTAAATTTTCCGGGGAGCCAATGGAGGGAAGCTAAAACTGGAGAGATGTGGTCTCTTGTTGGTTCCTGTCAGCACTCGCGCTGCTGCATTTTGGATCAGCTGGAGGATCTTCAGAGAATTACTTGGACATCCAGCCAACAACACGTTACAGTAATCTAGTCTAGAAGATACGAACGCATGAATTAGTTTTCCAGCATCACTCTGGGAGAGGATGCTCCTGATCTTTGTGATATTACGGAGGTGGAAAAATGCGGTTTTACAAACCTGATTAATATGCTGTTTAAATGACAAATACTGATCAAAATAACTCCAAGGTTTCTCACAGTTTTACTGGAGGCCATCGCAACACCATCTAATCCCTTCCTAAGCTGTTTGGACCACAAACAACAACCTCTGTTTTATCAGAATTTAGTAGCAAAAAATTTCTGGACATCCAGTCCTTGATGTCCTTAATACACATCTGAAGTTTGTCTAATGGTATGGTATATGTTTCCATGCAGCAGCATCTGGTTATAATTTTTAGAAATGTCAATGTATATGCAGATGACACCCTTATTTATGTTTCCAACCTTGACACCAGATCTTTTTTGTTAGAAGAAATGGGAATCAAAAATGATCATCCAGTCTGTTATCATCAACAAGCTCAGAATCCAGACTCTGTGATGGTCTAGGTTTGTATCAGGGTCCAAGGCTCATCTCAATGTCTGAAGCATTAATGGAGAAAATTACTCTGAGGGTTTAGAGCAGCATCTGCTGCCTCTAAGACCACATCTGTTATGGGACACCCATGAATGTTTCAGTAACATAATGTAAAACCAAATTCTGGAGACATTACAGAGACATGACTGAGGGGGAACAGGGCAGACGGACTGGACTGGTCTGCCTGCAGTCCTGATTTGTCCTGTTGTTCACCATATGCTGTCTTCAGAAAGAAAAAAAATTGGGCAAAATAACTCCTTAAAGTTTTTTAGCCTCAATAGTGTTGTGAGGAGGAATGGTGGCGTTCCAAGTGGTAAAAGCTTCACTCTTCTAGCTGTTTTGGGATGTGCTGCAAAACAAGCATATATAAACAAATCAAATGACTTTAAACAGGAAAAAAACGTGATTTCTTTTGGTTCATAATATTGGAACAAACATTAAAATCGAAGCAAAGATTGCATTCTGTATTTGCAGTTTTGTTCTGATTTCTATTGAGCTCAGATTTTTTTTAATCAAACCTTGGCAGATGTTTACAGTCCAGGCCTGCTGTTACTTTAATGTTTTTCTGCTCGGAGACAGTTAAGATTGTGAAAAGGACAGAAAACACAGACAAGATCAGATAATTATTATAAAATATCGAGTTGTCTGACAATGCAAGCACAGCAGTGAACCCCAGCGTGGCGGTGGGAGTGGTTTTGACCGTATGGGGGAGCTCTGTGGCAGCGGCCCGGATTGCAGCAGCAGATTATAGACCACCTGCTTCCACTCAGCTCATTATCATCTCGCGTCTTATACAGTGACATCTGGGACCAGGGGGCCAGTGAACAAAACTTCATCTGTGTGATTTCCCAAAAACCTGCTCATACTTGCATGTTGTAAGGAACCCTTAGTCGCTGAATCCTGCTACTCTCAGACATTTACTCTCTGATGAGAGTTAAGTTTTAACGACTTGTAAGGACCGTGGTAAAACAAACCTGAGTCCCTTATTATTTTTTTTCCACAAGGGTTTTACACAACCCACCCATTCAGTTATGCTCATATTTTAAATATTGCTTTTCTTTCCTTCCTACAAGTCTGTTCCTAATCCTGTATCTTTCAAATTATTTTGGAGCTTAATAAAATACCATGAAGAAAACAGTAAAGGAGTCTCAGTATGCTGCTCCCTTGTGTCGCATTACACTGGTATTGCAACATATCATAAATACTTCAAGTACTGTTCATCATAAACAAGCATGAATGTCTCATATTTACACCTCAAACTCATTGTTTCATGCGCAAGACAAGAGAAAGTGTGTTGTAAGCCAATCATATCTCTCATGGGCGTCAAGGCTCACAAACGAGGGTTTCAGAGGACCGGGGACGCTTCCTCACGGAGACTTTTTTTCTAACACTGGCTCTCTGTGACATCATAGAGAGCAGAGTTTCACCATATTAATGTGTCGTGCAAGAGCATCTGAACAGCGTGGACCTTTTACTTTTGTTTTCCATCCAGGTACACCGAAGCTGAAGCTCAGCGCTCGTCTAACGCTCGCAGCTCACGGGTCTGAGTGGTGTTTGTGTTGATGACTAGTGTGTGCACATTCTAGCGAGAAGCAAGAGCAAAATTATTCACACCTGAAAAAGAAAATGACGTGTGGGGTGGAGGCAGCAGCCTTCGGCTGCCTGGGCTGGCGGACGGCCAGTTCTCAGTGAGGCCGCCCTCCGGGCCGGTTCCGACGTATTTAGATTGACTAATCCACGCTGTCTGCCAGGAGGCTTCTCTCCGCCCACCTGTCCACTTGCGGATTGACCAGAGTTGGACAGAGTCGTCTCCTGTCAACATGCAGGTCCTAAAAGAGGCTTTAAAGTGACAGACTTCAGGTCTTTTATAAGACCATGTTGATGTCTTAACACATCAGTTTATTAAAGAGTTGATACTCAACAGCCTAAGTACTGCAACTGTATTTTTTGAAATACTTTATTTTTCTACCATCTGTCAACCTCAGACTGTTTTCCTTCTAGATATAAAAATGTGACTTTTCGGAGTAATACATCACGAACAAAGCTTCACAGTCAGAGCAGTATCTGACTGTGCCCCCTGGAAAGACAGTAATTAATCATGAATACTTGGTGTTGACACAAAGTCATGGGTTTTGAGTTATGCGTCTCTGTCTCATTAGGACTTCAGAAGACAGCACCACTGTGAACGGAAGAACATTTTTTGGAGATGACACAGGCTCAGGGCTGTGTTTTAGGTCAACGAGAGAGCCAACGGACCTGAAGTAGACGCACATTCTCCAGCAACACACCCTCCTGGAGACGTTACGCAACGACTCTGAACAACCGATGTGATGACAGTGTTTCCATGTAACATCTCCTCCAGGCAACAACCACTCGACTGATGTTTTTAAGATGTTAAGGAGACTCAAAGCTCTCTTTCTAACCTGCACCTTCGTTTCTGCTGCAAATGGGTTAAAAGTGGATGAATATTCCAGGGAAAGGTCAGGAGAAACCAATGCTAAAGGCCTGCACCGCAATACAGGAGGTTGTTTGTGGGTTTGTTTTCATGATTTTACCTTTTTGCACCTCCAAAATGGATTTAAAATAAACCAAGATGTCACCTCCAGCTTCAATTTAAGAGGTTTCACAAATAGGAATTAGTGTGGTGTGTTTGGACTGTGAACAAGTGCATCCAGATACGATGTGGGGATGACAGAAATCTGATTTGGTCTGGAGGTCTGAACGCAGCCAAAGAGATATGGAGTGACTGCAGAAAGATGAAGAACCCCCAAGAAAACCAGAACAGCTGAGCACTGCTTGAGCAGTTTTTCTTTGTCTTGTATAGAAGTATTTTCCGGTCAGTCAGGATCTTAAAGTCCATCCGTCGTCTCTGTGAGGTTCAGTAGAAACTAGGGCTTCTGCTGCAGAGAGGTCAGTCCTGGGCGGCAGCTCAGGTTTGTTTCAGAACGTGCCAGAACGAGATGATGAAATTTCAAACACCACCATGAAGCAGCACCTCTGTGCTGGCACGTGGATGTGACAGGCTCTGAAAGCCCACAGACAGAAGATTCAAACGAGCAGACTCCTTGGACCTCTTACATCTGTGTGGTTCTGTGAGGAATATAATGAAATTGCCTATTTCACAGTCTGCTGCACGCGCTCTGCAGCGGTGATGCAGTGAGCGTCAGTGAGCGAAACCTTCAGAATGACTTCAAACTCAGCATGACTTCACCAGGCTCTGGACTTCCCCTGGAGGCCGCGAGTCAGCGGGCAGGTGAGCGCACGTAAGGCTGAGGTCCTGCATGTATTGAATTCCCAGCAGCCCACAGCCCACAGCCCCCGGCCCCCCGGCCCCCCGGCCCCCCGGCCCTCAGCCTGGCCCGCAGCGGGCTGTCAGCACACCGAGCCTCGTTCTCTGCCAGCTCTGCGGTCATCGGTACCCTTGTGGAGGGTTGTCATGGCACCAACATACACTGGAGGAAAACAGTGCCGTCGGCCTGGCAGAGCGTGTGCCGTTTAATGTTTGCACATTCCTCACAGACCCTCATGAACGGTGCAGAATATGTATTAAGCCAGTGCAGAAGAGGAGGGAAAACGGAACGCCACGTCTTGTTCTCTGTTTCGTTCCCGGTTCAAGCTGAAGTGGATCCTTGTGGAACGTCTGTTTGATCGTTTGGCGACGTGCAGGAGGACGCCTTCAGCTGACACACTTTCACAAAATGATGCCATGGCATGATGAAAACCACAATTTAATCACATGTCAGTCATTTATTTGCTAAAATTAAAAGGTAGAATATATTAATTATATATATATATAATATATATTCTCCAATAATAGCTTCAGTTGAGTTCCTGTGAAATCCAGGATAGAACTTAAAAGAAGCAGGCTGCTGGAGGACCTCCCATGATGCTCTGAGGTCTTTCCTCCCTCAGTTCTCGTTGCTCTCCTTTTATGTTTATGACACTAAAACTACAATTAACATTGTTCTAGTTGGGTCCCTCCTCGACGGGGATGCCTGGACTAATCTTTGTTTGTTGTCATCTCAGACCTCCAGCCAGTCGAGGCGGATGGTCTCCTTCCTGAGTCTGGTTAACTCAAGGTTTTTTCCACTCCACACTCACCTGGTGCAGGATGGAGGATTGCACTCAGCTGAAGATTTGACGTAAATTTTAATAATGAGATGCCTGACCTGGGACTCAAACCAGTTTTTGTCTCCATAACCAGATTTCACACTCATGACAACTGTCTGGGGGATTTTTATGTACCTCAACTAGAATGATTGTAAACCACAAATGTGCAGATAATTATGTGTGCAGTTTCAGTAAAACTGAAACGTTGGCAGGATGACAGTTGATGCCAAGAACAACAACGTCAGGAGTTTGCTCCTTTTCTGTGTCTTTAAGGCACAACTGTGCATTATCCTCTAGTGGCGGTCCATGATCCAGGCTTGGTGACACTATATCATTGTCTTCAAATATTTGTATGTTTGTTCATCTTTAATAGATCACGACTGTTGTTCTTACAACCTGAAACTTCTGTAGTGGTTCAAACACAGAGGGGGCAAGCAGAGATTTAAAGACCTGGTCTGGTCTGTGCGCTCTCTTCCTGAGGCAGTGGGGGTGTTCAGGGCCAAACATGGGTTGACTGTTATCTGGATAGTGCTTATCCCAATCAGTCAGGTACTGGGCTCAACCTGTAGACCTTCAGCTGTTGAGCAACTGGCTCTACTCACTGAGCAACAGCCACTCAAATGGCAGACATACACAGGTACGACGGAAGAGCCACACAGGTACGACGAAGGAACCACACAGGAACGACAAAGGAACCACACAAGTACGACGGAGGAACCACAAAGGAACAATGAAGGAACCACACAAGTACGACGGAGGAACCACACAGGAACAACAAAGGAACCACACAGAAACGACAAAGGAACCACACAGGTACGACGGAGGAACATCACAGGAACGACGAAGGAACCACACAGGTATGACGGAGGAACATCACAGGTATGATGGAGGATTATCACAGGAACGATGAAGATACCACACAGGAACGACGAAGGAACCACACAGGAACGACGAAGGAACCACACAGGAACGACAAAAGGAACCACACAGGAACGACGAAGGAACTACAAAGGAACTACAAAGGAACTACAAAGGAACCACACAGGAACGACGAAGGAACCACACAGGAACGACAAAAGAACCACACAGGAATGATGAAGGAACCACACAGGTATGACAAAGGAACCACACAGGAACGACAAATGGACCACATAGGTACGATGAAGAGGTACGATGAAGAGGTACGATGAAGAGGAACGACGAAGGAACCACACAGGTACGACGAGGAACCACACAGGAAAGACGAAGGAACCACACAGGTACGATGGAGGAACCACACAGGAACGACAAAGGAACCACACAGGAACGACAAAGGAACCACACAGGAACGACAAAGGAACCACACAGGAACGACAAAGGAACCACACAGGTACAACAGAGGAACCACACAGGTATGATGAAGAGGTACGATGAACAGGAACGACAAAAAAACCACACAGGTACAACAGAGGAACAACACAGGAACGACGAAGGAACCACACAGGTATGACGGAGGAACATCACAGGTACGACGGCGGAACATCACAGGAACGATGAAGGAACCACACAGGAACGACGAAGGAACCACACAGGAACGACAAAGGGACCACACAGGTATGACGGAGGAAAATCACAAGAACGATGAAGGAACATCACAGGAACTATGAAGGAACCACACAGGTACGAAAGAGGAACAACACAGGAACAACGGAGGAACATCACAGGAATGATGAAGGAACCACACAGGTACAACAAAGGAACCACACAGGTACAACAGGATCATAAGGGGGGACCTTCATGCTGAAGACCAGCCGGGTAGAACAGGAAGTAAAGAGAGAATAGAGACATAGAGACACCGTCAAAGGTACAAGACAGGATACATTAGTAACTATCATCAGTAGTCCAATTAGACTTCTGTGTATCTGGGTGATATATGGATAGACGGTGATCCAAGGGGATGAGGACTGCAGGTCGGGATGTCAGCAAGTATCCAACAGACATCCACACAGACAGGTGGAGGTGACACTGAGGTGGTCAGAGGGTGGGACTGCAGGTCAGTGGATCATGTTGGTGTCCCCCTGCATCAGGTCCACAGCAGCAGATCCAGATGAAGCTGTGTTAAAGACCAGCTGCTCTAGTCTGGTCCTGCAGCTGTGACTACTGGTCCTGACACACTAAAGTTTACACCAACTAGATGTTTTACTGAACACAAACGTTTGAAGTTTGGTTCTAAAGGTGGAGGTGGTGTCAGCCTCCTTCACCCAAACTGGAAGTTGGTTCCAGAGTGATGGTTCCTGGTAACAGAAGACCCGTCCTCCAGATCTACATCTGGATCTTCTAGGAACTACGAGTAAACCTGCACTCTGAGAACGGAGAACTCTATTAGGAACGTACGGTTCTATCAAGTCTTGCAAATATCGCGGCGCTCGGCCATTTTGGACTTTATATGCAAGTAATAAAACGTTGAATTGGATTCTGAATTTCACGGGGAGCCGATGGAGGGAATCTAAAACTGGAGAGACGTGGTCTCTCTTGTTGGTTCCTGTCAGCACTCACGCTGCTGCATTTTGGATCAGCTGGAGGATCTTCAGAGAATTACTTGGACATCCAGCCAACAACACGTTACAGTAATCTAGTCTAGAAGATACGAACGCATGAATTAGTTTTCCAGCATCACTCTGCGAGAGGATGCTCCTGATCTTTGCGATATTACGGAGGTGGAAAAACGCGGTTTTACAAACCTGATTAATCTGCTGTTTAAATGACAAATCCTGATCAAAATAACTCCAAGGTTTCTCACAGTTTTACTGGAGGACATCTAACACCATCTAATCCCTTCCTGAGGTGTTTGGGACCACAAACAACAACCTCTGTTTTATCAGAATTTAGTAGCAAAAAATTTCTGGACATCCAGTCCTTGATGTCCTTAATACACATCTGAAGTTTGTCTAAATAGATTCTTGGCAAGATGTATTTGTTTGATTTTAAGAAGTGATTTTATTGATAATATTGTTTTAGTTTACACTTCAAGAGTATGACAGTTTTCAGCAAACAGACCTAAGATGTTCAGTAGTTTAACAATCTTTACTATGTGTTAGTTGTGTGCTAACACATTTCCACCTGGGAAACGGCGTTCCACCTCTACTGACTGAGAACCATGCTCTCAATTTTGGGGGAACTGATTTTCTTCCCCCAGGCTGCACACCGGGGAGTTAACCGCTCCATGATGCCCGCTGAGTAACGCCCACAGGACCGCTTCAGCTCCAAAACTCAGATCTCTGCAGCCTCAGACAGCGACTGAACAGCCTGTAGCTACGAACCCAGCATCCCATACTCCCTGAGCAGTACACGGACACGGTCAAATGCCTTCTCCGGGTCTAGAAAACAATGTGAACTGGTTGGGAAAACTCCCATGCTCCCTCCAGGACCCTCACGCGGTCACATCCTCGTCCAGTGTTCCACAGCCTGAACCTCAAAGTAGGAACTATGTGTGTTCTTTTGTTTTCATTATTTTATCAATATTACTCTGTTGTTTTAGCCCCGTTTTTGCTTGTCAGAGGGCAAAACAAGATTTTCCTCCTGGAAAACCCTCTCAACCAAAGACTGGAGTGGTGGTGGAGTGGGCCTACAGCCGTCGAGTTCAGATACCTTCACTTCATGTCACACCTGCTTGTGGGGAAACAAGACGACATGTTTGTGAGGTGATTTTATCCATCTGGTATGTTGTTGTTTTAAACTAAGTGCACAACTCTGGAGCGCTCCATGAGACTGAACTCCTGTCCGGTCCGGTCCTGATACCCTGTGAAACTTTGTGTAAGTGATCCTTAGAGATTGTAAGTGCAGTCTAACGTGTCTCCAGAGGAGTCCGTTTAACGCTGAGTTTCCCATGCCACATTAGCTCCATTTATTAGACTGACAGAACAAATACGCTGTTATTAGAACCTAATGTGTTTATGTTCTGCATTACTGTATGAACGTAATGTTACACTGGCAATTACTAATTCAGGCTGCAGGTCATGAAAACTGAAGAATACCCCTAATCCCTCAGCTTCCAAGACTCGGAGCCCCACTAACGCACGTCATGCATGCAGTTTGTTACGTTCAAACGGCCAGAGAGGCTGCACATTGTTAAAGCAGCGGTGATAAAAACAGTTCCACAACAACGCGTCCAACGGTAGACGTCCAACGGTAAACATCAAAGGATGTTTCTACGCTGCACAACAGCATCTAATCTGCTTGACAGTTCCAGGAGGGTGTTACGATAGCCAGGCCTGCTTATTACAAAAGCATGTGTTAGGCCCTCTGGTTGCAGCACAGAGATAAACGCTGTTTCAAGATATACAAAACTATTTTGGTAACACCCTCAACATGGACACTGAAATAAAAAAAGAGATTCACAGGTCATCCGTAAATGTCCTTCTGGCTTGTGTATTGAATATCAGGGTCTGTTTCTCTCTCTGGGCCTTTGAAGCACTAATCCGGACTGGATTTCTCCTGCCTGAGATCATAGACAGCAGATGAAGAACGCCACAAAGCCTCTGTGATTTCACCTACACGTATCTGAAGACACAGTTGGAAAAGGCACGGTGTTGCCACCGACCCGTTCAACTAAAACTGGGGAAATGGGATAAAAACCGGCTGGAATCTGACCGCCTTGACTCAGTTACTGTAACTTAGCTATTTTAGGCTGACTAAGCAGGTTGGTCCCGACGGGACCGGAAAACAAAGCAACCAGAGGTGTGTGCTTGTTCGTCTACATGTGACCCTGTGATGGACTGTGAGGACCTGTGTGACACTTATCCACTTATCATCTCAGATCTGCTACAAACATCATCATGTCATGTTTGCTGAGAACTTGACATGGAGGTTCAAAGACCTTTATAATGAACCATGATGTCACACAGGAAGGGGGGGGGGGGGGGGGGGGTCGAAACTGTCAGCTGTCTAAATACAACCTAATGACGTGGTCCTCATCTCATCCACATGGTGTTAAAGAAGAAACGTGAGCCTTCAGCACCACCCTCTATTAAAAACACATCCTAAATCACACACGTGCAGACCACACACACACACTCAGTCTTCTCGGTTGAATACGAACACATCTTTCCTCAAAACCCACAAAAGGACATTTAATTACCCAAATATTCACTCTGGGGCTGAGCCATTGTGTGAAGTATTTACTTTACAATCAGCTCAGCCTGATCAAATAAACCAGCAGAAACGCTTCACTGCCAATCAAAGGAGACACAACACCGTTCGGCGCTGCTGAGGACTCCAGCAAACCGCTCTAACCCAGCGAACCTTGTTGTTTACCTCTGACATGATGGATGTGATGCAGATTGATTGATTACATATGTTTTTCTTATAAAACCAATGTGGCATTACACAGTTTATCCAGAAAATACCTAAAAAATGTTCAGTTGGTGGTCGGTAGAGGAACTCCAGGTCCACATCCAGACCCTAGTGGTCAGTAGAAGACCTGCAAGGCTGGAGCCTGACCCTAGTGTTTATTAGACAAACACATAGTCTATGTGGTAGTCTATGTGGTAGTCTATGTGGTAGTCTATGTGGTAGTCTATGTGGTAGTCTATGTGGTAGTCTATGTGATAGTCTATGTGGTAGTCTATGTGATAGTCTATGTGATAGTCTATGTGGTAGTCTATGTGGTAGTCTATGTGGTAGTCTATGTGATAGTCTATGTGGTAGTCTATGTGGTAGTCTATGTGATAGTCTATGTGGTAGTCTATGTGGTAGTCTATGTGATAGTCTATGTGATAGTCTATGTGATAGTCTATGTGGTAGTCTATGTGATAGTCTATGTGATAGTCTATGTGATAGTCTATGTGGTAGTCTATGTGGTAGTCTATGTGGTAGCCTTTGTGGTTGTCTTTGTGGTAGTCTTCAGGGTAGTCTATGTGGTAGTCTATGTGGTAGTCTATGTGGTAGTCTATGTGGTAGTCTATGTGGTAGTCTATGTGATAGTCTATGTGGTAGTCTATGTGATAGTCTATGTGATAGTCTATGTGATAGTCTATGTGATAGTCTATGTGGTAGTCTATGTGGTAGGCTATGTGATAGTCTATGTGGTAGTCTATGTGGTAGTCTATGTGTTAGTCTATGTGATAGTCTATGTGGTAGTCTATGTGGCAGTCTATGTGGTAGTCTATATGGTAGTCTATGTGGTAGCCTTTGTGGTTGTCTTTGTGGTAGTCTTCAGGGTAGTCTATGTGGTAGTCTTTGTGGTAGCCTTTGGGGTTGTCTTTGTGGTTGTCTATGTGGTAGTCTTTAGGGTTGTCTATGTCAGTTCTGTTTTGCTTTTGTCTGTGTTAGAGTTGCCAGTTACATAAAGTAATTACTCAACTAAACTGTCCTCCTGCTTTCTGAGGACATGCAGAATTTGTGTACCTGAGAAGTGCACATATATCCTGCTGTTAGCCTCAGACTTTACAAAGTTCAATAGGAATATAAAGCTTTTATCTTAATCAATGGGCATTTACCATGTTTATAATGCTTAAAGTGCCCATGGGTTATTTAAACAGACTTGGCAGCAGCTCCAGTTGTTCTAGTCTATGAAATGAACGGTCTGTCTGTGTTTCTGTGTGTGTGTTTCTGCGTGTGTGTGTGTGTGTGTGTGTGTGTGTGTGTGTGTGTGTGTGTGTGTGTGTGTGTGTGTGTGTCTGTGTGTGTGTGTGTCTGTGTGTGTTTCTGAGAGAGAGAGAGAGAGAGAGAGAGAGAGAGAGAGAGAGAGAGAGAGAGATTTATGTAAACTCGCAGGTGATGAGCAAATAGAGCAAACCACAGGAGAAGGTGAAGAGAGGTGAATGGAACTTGGAACTCTATTAGATATTTGCTTGTCAGATTTATTTTAACACACAAAATGTAACTTTACATATAATTTTTTGTTTAATTGTAAATGCATGAATTTGGAAAGAACCTTAAAATGGTCTGAAACCAAGTTATTAATCTGTCTTTCTGTATGTGAGCTGGTACAGTACAAAAACAAACCTCGGTGACCTTCCCTGAAGTCCTGTAAAACGGTCTGGGCTGAGCCCTGATGCCTGCTGGCTACGCCCCTGGTGTAAACTGGACATGTGACTGCGAGGGATCACATCTGCAGTCCAGATGTTGACCTGCTGGATTCAAGTTTACCGCCGTGCTGCTGGATTCACCCGCGTTACCCGCTGAGGCTGGATGTGATGTCATCAATCCAGCTGTTGCCAGGCGACAAACGCCATGCCCCAAAACAGACATGATGAACTCTGTTTAACCCTGTCTGCTGACGTTTGTCTTAGTTTAACTTAGAGTTTTAACTTTCTAATATATGTATACTCCTAATCAAGTCTCATGGCAACAGTTTAATTTCTTCTTAATTTCGTCTTAATTTAATTTCTGCTGCAGTATTTTAAAGATACTCGCAAATTCAAGTATTGTATAAATATCAAAGAAGTCGATTACATGTATTCAGTGGTTAACATTTGAGGATAAGTATTGGTATAATTTAATCCATTGTTATTCAAATGTTGATTCAATTACATGTATTGACAAACAATGTAAATGTAATTAAATGTATTAGCTGACATCAACCCTAGTTACAAAAACTAAAAGTTATTCCTCAACAAAAAGCGCTATGACTTCCATCATTTTGTCAGTTTTGCTTACTTTTGTAGCTGAACAGGAACGTCGACGCTCCACACTGATGTTTTTAGCTGTAGCGCTGCTAGCTGCTGCTCTATATTTTTTTATTTTTTTCATTACCATTCTTGTATGGACATCGTGCACACGCTGTATGTACGATACACACCTCTGCTTTTAACCCATCAACTAGTTTCACTATTGAGCAGTGGGGCTGCTAGCAGGGCAGCAATTGGGAGTTAAGGGCCTTGCTCAGGGGCCCCCAGTGATTTACCATTGTGGGCAGCTCTGGGCTTGAACCTGGGTCCTCCACGCCCACCACTGTAACCACTAGGCCACCACTCCCTATTCTTGTTGTCAGCTGCGTTGCCATGGCAACGCTTCAGGCAGGACATCAGAGCGGTTCTGTTCAAACCTGCTGTCTTATTTCCTTATTTCCTCATTCCTCAATCATTGATCAACATGTTTGTTTCTCCATATGTGCTCTTGCACTCCCGTGCGTGCTTGTGTTCTTATGTACTTGCGTTCTTAAGCGTACTTGTGTTCTTATGTACTTGCGTTCTTAAGCGTACTTGTGTTCTTATGTACTTGCGTTCTTGTGC
>CM026201.1:1470680-1495680 GCA_014839995.1 Xenentodon cancila
GAGCATGAACAAACGCACAGCTGTTTGGAGGCGTTATCGTCAAAACCCTATGTCTCTTCTGCTCTTCCTCTGGCTCGTCGTCATGGGGCTCCGCTGCAGGAAAAGCATTCAGCAAATCCAGGGTACGGCCCCAAACGCAAATATTCCAAGTATTTTTAAAAACAACAAACACAGCCATGTGCAAATGTTACTTCTGCTGTTTATCCAATCGTCTGTTGTTTTGTTGGCATAAAAACATCAGAAAAATCACCTGAAAGGTGGCTGGCCTCAAACTTAGACAAATATAACTAAGATGAACAACTACGTATCATTATTCTCACTGCGCAACTCCGCATTTAACAGATAGTGAGCAATATTAAGTATAGTGTCGTAGTTTGTTTGAAAACAGTTTTATAACTTTGTCCAGATTGATGTGCAGCAACAGTTGCTTCTCTCTGACAACTGCTGATGTCTTTCCCTCTGGGCATTGTGTTAACACACCGGAGCTCCAGACCAGAGGACGCAGAGGTCTGCACACCTGAGGACAGCCGGCTCCTCCCCGCTCCCTCGGAGGAGTTTTGGGAGGACAGCCGGCTCCTCCCCGCTCCCTCGGAGTTGTTTTGGGAGGACAGCCGGCTCCTCCCCGCTCCCTCGGAGGAGTTTTGGGAGGACAGCCGGCTCCTCCCCGCTCCCTCGGAGGAGTTTTGGGAGGACAGCCGGCTCCTTCCCGCTCCTCTTTGCTCCCAAGAATGTTTGTTCTCATTTATTTGGCACCACTTTAGAGGGGACGGACAGATCTCAGCTGGACTGGTCCTCATCCAAGAACCTGCTCCAGGCACCAAAGGCGGTGGCTGTGCATCTCCTGGTGAGACAGGAGCAAAAATAAAAGTTGGAGCGGGCCGCGACAGGCATCGGGCAGAGCCCGAAGTCCTGCGACTTTATCACTAAAGACACTAAAGTTGTCTGGCATCACTTCCGTCTGTTTCCCGCTGAAGCAGCTTCCATCCCTTAGCGCCAGGTCGCAGCTAAGACGTCATCATCCAGCCTGACGTCTGACCATGACCGAGCAGGTCCAGGTCAGACTCGCTTTGGTCTTGTAGGACTTGCATTACAGATATCAAAGCTGTTCAGGAGAGAAGTAAGTGCCCCCTCTTTTAATTCAAAAACTATTTTTAAAAACCAGCTCGAATGCCGTCACAAGACCTATGTGGACACCAGAAGTGATTTGTCATTTATTTTACTCACGTGCTGAGGTAGGACAGGACACTGCCCCCCGCCTTTTTGAAAACAGACCCAGAGGCCACACCCGGCGCTCTAGTGCCGGTTGCTGGTCCAGACCAACGTTCCGTCCCAAACCTTTTTTTCAAAGTTCTTCACGTCAGCACAAATACAGATGTGCAGTTGGTAGCCTTCCTTTAAAGACAGAAAAACCCACCATGCTCACGGAAGTTAAAACTGATCAAAGTCATAATGAATAATCCTTTACTAAACACTGACCCTAGAAAACCAGACACTGCTTTTAAACTCTGGTTGAAAAGTTCCTCAAAAACTAAGAGGAAGAAGCAGCGTAATCGTCTTTGTACAGCGAACGTACGGAGGACTGCTGCCAAACAAAGTCTTGTAGACTTTGTTTGGCAGCAGTCCTCCGTAGCAGCTGCCGATCGATAAATAAATGTAAAGAACGGTCAAATGTTCACAGTGCAAATGATGAAAGTGGAAGGAGCAGCCAAGCCTGAAATGGTCCTGACAAAAACATCTTCACAGTTAGTTTCAGAACCTTCTGAGTGGAACACTTCAGCCCAGTGACGAGTGTCCACCTGTACACAAGTGTTCTGGTCCTCATTAGAAGGTTTGAAGGTTTCTTCTCCAGACTCTATGTTCCAGATGTTTCCGCAGATGTTCAACAGGATGTAGATCAGGACCCATAGAAGGAACCTTCAGAATAGTCCAGTGTTTGGTTCTGAGTGCTTCTTGGTTCCTGGTTCCTGGTTCTAGGTGTGGGCTGGCTCATGAGCCAGTTGGAGGACCAGGACCTGCGACTGAGACCAAGCTTTCTGACTCTGGCCAGCACATTTGTCTCCAGAAAGTTTCCAGATTTCTCACCTTTGGTTGTTCATGTTCAGTATGGTGACCACTAGTCATACTGAAGACACCTGAGATGTTCGTTACAGGACAAACTTTACTGTAACATGTCCCCAGGGTTACCGTGTCTTACACCTTTCCCAGAGGAACCAACTCATCTGTCCAGCCTGGTTTCACCAGTTTTACCGATTCTGTTGGACAACAATTTAAAAAGTCTGGTTAACATCAGTCAGTAAGTTGTTATTTATTGTTACTTTGTCAGTTTCAGGTTATTTCAGTGGCTATTTTTGTTTTTTTAATCTTCTTTAGTGGAAGAATACTGGCATCTTTGTCCACATCTGTACACCTTCAGCAGTAACTGTCTGGATGGCAGAGCTCTGATCTTTGCATGTTTATCATGATTTGTCATGGAAACAGTCCTAAAAACAGAACATGCTGAAGAACGTCATTCAAAGCTCTTCCAAGTTTTCAGTCATAACTCACAGTCTTCATCAGCTGGAGTTCAGGATGACCCCATCACCATAGATCTGGCTTAGTGTGGGCTAATGGAGATGTCCTCAGATTCCCCACTCTTACTTTCCAAACATGTGTCCTCATAATGGAAATGTTTCTGCTGGAGATGAAACATGAAATGCTTCCATGAAAGGAAGTCTAAAGTGTTATCTGTGTCCTCCACTCTGAGAATGAGATACCAAGTTCACAAATGTCAGCTCCACCACAAACTCTTTGGTCATGCCTGACGCTTCTTTTGGACCCTTTTATGGTTCTTTTAACTATTGGAGGAAGTGCCCTAGATGTTTATGTCTGCTCTGTAGGAGACATGGACAACTGTAGTTCATTTGTAGATCAGTTTGTGGGGTCTTTATTTATGTTGTGTTTACAGGAGGTGCTCTCCAAGGTACAGGAGAAACTTCTAGATCCAGACCTGCAGGTTCTCTATTGACCACTAGGGTCTAGATCCAACAGTACCGACAGCTGGTGAACCACTTCCACACAGCATGTCCATCTGACAGTAATTTATTCATCACACCGGGATACAGAATCCGCTAAACTTTCAAAAGGAAACAAGTCTGCAACGACTCGTACAGCATTTCATTAACGTATGGAGCCTCTGGGTAAACTCTTCAGAGGGTTTTGACCCTAAAAACGTTGGTCTCAGTCCACTTCAAGTGGACCAAACACAGGAGGTGGACTACAACCCTGGGCATTGTGGGTAAATACACCTGAAACAAACATACATGTAGCGCAATACAGAGGGAAATGTCTCACCATCAGACGTGGAGTGAGGACGAGGTAAAAGCGCTGATAAAAATATATCACATCTGCTGGGAAACAATCATAAGAACAATAAAGTCTGAAAACGAACTAGCAGCATGGCAGAGCTGCTTTAACCAATAGAAGAGCCACTTTTTTTCTTTTGGGTTTTCTTGTCTTCTTCTGTGGTCATTCTTGATCCAACACCACTAGCGACAAGGAGGGG
Source organism: Xenentodon cancila (assembly GCA_014839995.1). Taxonomy (NCBI): domain Eukaryota; kingdom Metazoa; phylum Chordata; class Actinopteri; order Beloniformes; family Belonidae; genus Xenentodon; species Xenentodon cancila. The sequence continues at coordinate 1,474,222 of CM026201.1, forward strand.
ACAACAGCATAACACTGTATTGTTCGGGTGGTTCTGGGTGTGTTTGAGCTGCTTCTGGTTTATTAGGGATGGTTCTGAGTGTGTCTGGGTTGGTTCTGGTTCTATTTGGGGAGGTTCTGAGTGTGTCTGGGCTGGTTCTGGTTATATTTGGGGTGGTTCTTAGTGTGTCTGGGTTGGTTCTGGTTATATTTGGGGAGGTTCTGAGTGTGTCTGGGCTGGTTCTGGTTGCCATCCCTCACTGAAATATTGAGCTCTTAAATACAACATAGTTTATCAAGGATGTCTGAAGGTTCCACAATTGAAATCCATTATAAATGCTGAATTTATAATAAAACTTTAAATGTAATAGTTCAAAAACTATAAAATGCTCTAACAAAGCTGAAACAATTGGTAAGAGTTTGAAGTTTTGTGAGTAGTTTAAAGTTTGAATGGTGTCTCTAGCTGAAAGTATTCTGTAGGTCTGAAACAGGTGGAAGGTTTTCAAGGATTTGAAGATTTTCCTATTATATTTCAATGGGCCTTGGAAATCCTGGAATATCTTCAAAGTTTAAGGATTTGAAGGACCAAAAGTCATAGCAGCAACAATTTGAACAAGCTGAACATGTTGATACCTGTATAGTTGCAATAGTTCAAAAAACGAGGAACAAGTTAACCAGCGACCCCAAGAAAACCAATCGAACAGTCTCCAATCGAACAGTCTCTCCAATCGAACAGTCTCTCCAATCAAACAGTCTCTCCAATCGAACAGTCTCTCCGAACAAACAGTCTCTCCAATCGAACAGTCTCTCCAATCGAACAGAGACCCCAATCGAACAGAGACCCCAATCGAACAGTCTCCAATCAAACAGTCTCTCCAATCAAACAGTCTCTCCAATCGAACAGTCTCTCCAATCGAACAGTCTCTCCAATCGAACAGTCTCTCCAATCGAACAGTCTCTCCAATCAAACAGTCTCTCCAATCGAACAGTCTCTCCAATCAAACAGTCTCTCCAATCGAACAGTCTCTCCAATCGAACAGAGACCCCAATCGAACAGAGACCCCAATCGAACAGTCTCCAATCAAACAGTCTCTCCAATCGAACAGTCTCTCCAATCAAACAGTCTCTCCAATCGAACAGTCTCTCCAATCAAACAGTCTCTCCAATCGAACAGTCTCCAATCAAACAGTCTCTCCAATCGAACAGTCTCTCCAATCAAACAGTCTCTCCAATCGAACAGAGACCCCAATCGAACAGTCTCCAATCGAACAGTCTCTCCAATCGAACAGAGACCCCAATCGAACAGTCTCCAATCGAACAGTCTCTCCAATCGAACAGTCTCTCCAATCAAACAGTCTCTCCAATCGAACAGTCTCCAATCAAACAGTCTCTCCAATCGAACAGTCTCCAATCGAACAGTCTCTCCAATCGAACAGAGACCCCAATCGAACAGTCTCCAATCGAACAGTCTCTCCAATCGAACAGAGACCCCAATCAAAAATTTCCAATCGAACAGAGACCCCAGTCAAACAGAGACCCCAATCGAACAGTCTCCAATCGAACAGTCTCCAATCGAACAGACTCCAATCAAACAGTCTCTCCTATCAAATAGTCTTTCCAATCGAACAGAGACCCCAATCGAACAGTCTCCAATCGAACAGTCTCCAATCGAACAGAGACACCAATTAAACAAAGACTCCAATCAAAAAGTTTCCAATCAAACAGAGACACCAATTAAACAGAGACCCCAATCAAACAGTCTTCAAATCGAACAGAGACCCCAATCAGAGACCCCAATCAAACATTGACCCCAAGCAAACAGAGACCCCAATCAGAGTCCCCAGTCATACAGGGACCCCAATCAAAAAGAGTCTCCAATTGAACTGAGACCCCAATCAAACATTGTTGGTTGTTCAATTATGTCAATGACAACGCTCCTATAACCTTTCTTCAAAACGATTGTTCAGTGGAGACATTTGTCCAGTCGTTTATGACAGTTATGATGAAATCAGATTCAGAATATGCACGTGAACAGCATGATGAACCACCACAACAAAGATTACAGCTGGACGTCTCTGTTCACCAATCACAATGTTGGACAACATTGGTTGGGTCCTCTTCAGTTACTCGTCTGAGTCTCTGTTTCTGTAGATGACAGTGTGAATAGCTGGAGATGTGGGAAGAGCAGTAAAATCTTGGCTGAGTCAGAAAACGTCTCGAACCAAGAACCAAAACAGCTAAAGATGCTGTTGCCGGTGTGAGAGACGGTTAAAGTGTGAGACTGTGGTCATGTAGCCGCGATGTTTAAACGTTCACATAAGAAGGTGGCCGACACAACACAACTGTTCACTTCCCTCACGTGGTTCAGACTCACCACGTGCTGGTCTTAGATCAGCCCCAACCTTCAGCTTCTGAAAATCCGGTTCGTTCATAAAAATGCTCCTCCATCAAGTGTTGCCAAAAAACAAATTCATTCACCCTTTTTTTTCTGGCCTGGAAAAACAAACTGCATCCGGAGCCATGGTTGGCTGACTTTCACTCACAGCTGAAAACAGGGCGACCTTGGAGCTCATTCAGCTCAAACTAGTGGGTTATGACCACGTCACCACTGCTTCACCAGCTCATTCATTATTCTGTTTATGGACTGAGAGGTACTCGGCCCTCATTCCTTCATTATCTCTTTCAGATTCCCCGCGATGGAAAACATTTTTGTTTCCCAACCAGGCTACCAGAAAATTTGACCAGAAAAGGAAACCCCGCCCTCTGTGATGTCACAGAGAGCCAATGTTAGAATAAGCTTCTCCACAATGAAGGGTTCTCACCCTGTAAATTGAATATTAGGAGTACTGCAACATTTTACCAGATTTTTTTCATCATTTTGTCATCATAACAACATTGTAGGTAAATTAGAAAACAAAAAGCAGAGTGTGGCCACTTTAAGGCTGCTTCAGCTCAGCTGTCCAAGTCTGGAAATAAGTATCTTTACTCTGTCCAAATCTGCCTAAGATGAGCCGGGAACATATTCTTGCATTTGATTGGATTATAACTTCAGCAACAACAGCTCATACTGTAGAGAGAGGAGTATCAGAAGCAGCAAAGCTTCGAGTTCCTTGCTGAATTTGGCCGCTATCTGATCAGGGTAAAGGCCAAACCGTATTACATATTCCTCCGCGGTCTGCCGGGTTCCGTCTGTTAGACATTCCAGACTGAAACTGGGAGGAAAGGCAGCATTTGGGAAAAAAAAAGTTAGGGATTAATAACTGAGATCTGATGAATGTGAAATCCCAAACATTCACAGAACACCGGCCGTTCCACAAAAGCTGCACACACCGAATGGAATAATTTGCAAATCGGAATCGCGTGTATTATTTACAAAGGAAGATGGGAACGATCTCGAAAAACCTGTGTAGTGATAAAACATGTAGAACAATTTAGGTAAGACTACAAAGACTTTGGAAATCATATCAAATGTACAACAGGAGCCTGGAACCACGACACAATAGCTCATCTGAAGAAGAAAGCCCACGCTGCAACTTCCAAGCATTCTACAGCATCTCCAACATCCAGATGTTGGAGATGCTGTAAGGAACAAGGGGACACGTTCAGTAAAAAACAAACCTGGATGTGGTCTGAAGAGTACGATTTCTACAACACTGGAGAGGAAGATAGTCAGAGACTCCTCTGGGCGTGATGGCCGTGCTGTTTCGAGGTCCTCATCCAAGAAGAACTCCACTGGTCACACAGCAAAGTCAGACTGAAGTCTGAACATCTGAAACATGGGGATAACATTTAGGTCTGATCAGACCAAACTTTAGCTGTTTGGACATATGAATGCTGCTTTTCTCAACAGAAGAGATGGAGATGTCTTCAACCCGAGCTGCTGAGCAGCTCCAGCCCTGTACGAGACGAGACAACATTCGTCTAAAGCTCCATCAGATGCTCTTCTCAGTTCTGAGCTGTTTCTAGACTGTTGTTCAAACAGAGGACGCTGCACATCGGTACATGCCGCTCTGAAACAAACCTTTTGAACTGGGGACGTCCAAAAAGGTTGTCTCCAAAGGGTCTCTGAGCCCTCTGAAGCTTCTCTGAGGAACAGCAGAAGGTAAGTGAGTATAGGAGGAAATGCTGAGCTGAGGTGTGGGGATGACCAGGACAGCAGGGGGCCACGCCCTCGTCTCTTCTCTCCTCGCCCTCCCCGTTCTTGCTCTGCTGCTCCCACACTCCTACTTCTTGGTTGTCGTCGTTCAACTGGAGGTGCGGTTATTACCTGAGAGCAGCTGCGGCTCTGCAGCTGAATGGTTTTATAAATAAGCTCTTTTGATTGAAATGTGGCCTCGTAGTGTCAACACCACCTTCAATATGCTCCCCAGTGACGACGACGACTGAGGAATGGATGAGGTGCACCTCCTGGCAACACCTCCAGTGTTGAAACATGTAGAATGCCTGTGAGCTGATGGAGGCTACAAGGGTTCCCACACAAAAGGGTCCACTGAGGTTTCATGACAACGGAGAGCTGCAACTGTTTGGCTTCGTCACCATCAGCTGCTACTTGGAGACAGCAAGTCTTCAACATTACACCGTCAGGGTGCCTGCCGTGTTTCATCCCTGGATGCGTTGATGCTGTCATTAGTAGCATGTTCATTTATTCCATGTATGTTGAAGCCGACAGGAAGTCAGTCGGGGGAATTCTCAGACGTTCATGACTCACATGTAGAAGGACTCCCAAAACAAAAAGGATTGATTCAGTCTGGGAAGCGTTAATAGTGTTCTTCACTGGAATGAAAGGCATCCAGTGGACTGCGCCCTTATCTTTACTGTGGGGTCCTCAGCTGTTGGTGGTTTCCTCCGACTTGTCCGTCCCCTCCCTAATGTTTGGGACTCGGATTCAGATCAGTTCTCAGGAAATGCCAAACTCATCTTAGCTGACTGTTTTTGAGGCTGTTCTTCTCACACACTGAGGAAAACAGCGTGTTGTCTGCTTCTTAAAGGTACCCTGCAGCCGAGCGACTGATTTCTGGATAACTGGATCATCTAAACGTGATGTCAGGAAAGAAAAGGCTTAAGCTCGGCCGGTCTCCGTAGGTGACCGAAGCTGGACTTGACCACCGAACTAATACGGGTATTAAAGGTGCAGTTGATGTCCCGTTTTACAGCCAGGCCTGCTGCCGTGCGTGTCACGTGTTTGATTAAAAACCTCTGGATCCAGACCTGCGGTTCCTCTACCGACTAATAGGGTCTGGATCCAGACCTATATATATATATATATATATATATATATATATAAAACACTTCTATAGCACCTAAGACGGTAAGTAGCAGTCAGGTGACTGATGAGCTTATCATCAGCAGGTGTGCAGATGTTTTATCAGGTTACTGGTCTGGAGTATTAAAGTGTGTCAACACAAGTAACATAAATGTTTATGACATTTCAAAGGGGTTTGTTTGGAGAGTGGATTTGAAGTCCTTTTCTTGTTTGTTTCTTTTCTCGAAGCTCTGGTCTTCACTGTCTTGGCAGGAGACAACTGCACTCAAAGATCCAAAACTGGGTAAAACAGGGAGAACAAGCATACCTGGGGATGCACGCATGGATGGATGGACGATCAGGTACTGAGGGTTCCTGCTGCTGAAGGAAACATCAACTGAGGGTTCCTGCTGCTGAAGGAAACATCTACTTAGGGTTCCTGCTGCTGAAGGAAACATCTATTGAGGGTTCCTGCTGCTGAAGGAAACATCTACTGAGGATTTCTGCTGGTGAAGGAAACATCTACTGAGGATTTCTGCTGGTGAAGGAAACATCTACTGAGGGTTCCTGCTGCTGAAGGAAACATCTATTGAGGGTTCCTGCTGCTGAAGGAAACATCTACTGAGGATTTCTGCTGGTGAAGGAAACATCTACTGAGGATTTCTGCTGCTGAAGGAAACATCTACTGAGGGTTCCTGCTGCTGAAGGAAACATCTATTGAGGGTTCCTGCTGCTGAAGGAAACATCTACTGAGGGTTCCTGCTGCTGAAGAAAACATCTACTGAGGATTTCTGCTGGTGAAGGAAACATCTACTGAGGATTTCTGCTGGTGAAGGAAACATCTACTGAGGGTTCCTGCTGGTGAAGGAACATCTACTGAGGGTTCCTGCTGCTGAAGGAAACATCTACTGAGGATTTCTGCTGGTGAAGGAAACATCTACTGAGGATTTCTGCTGGTGAAGGAACATCTCCTGAGGGTTCCTGCTGCTGAAGGAAACATCTCCTGAGTATTCCTGCTGTGGAAGAAAACATCTACTGAGGGATCCTGCTGGTGAAGGAAACATCTACTGAGGGTTCCTGCTGCTGAAGGAAACATCTACTGAGGGCTCCTGCTGATGAAGGAAACATCTACTGAGGGATCCTGCTGATGAAGGAAACATCTACTGAGGGTTCCTGCTGATGAAGGAAACATCTACTGAGGGTTCCTGCTGATGAAGGAAACATCTACTGAGGGTTCCTGCTGATGAAGGAAACATCTACTGAGGGTTCCTGCTCCTGAAGGAAACATCTACTGAGGGTTCCTGCTGCTGAACGTGGATCGTGGGGGTACTTAGTATTACCCCATGATATCTCTCTCTTTGGCTGAATCCTCGTTGAAGCGCGGGGTGACGACCATTACTCGGTGGAGGTACTGACTTCCATACATGGCCGTATTTACCGTATGTGATTGAGCACGGCTCCTCGTACTCCTGGAAGCTTTTATCTGATCCACATGGACAATAATAAACACATGAACCTCCTCTTTTGCATCTTCACTCGGTTACTTCTCTGCTCCTCCTGCAGCACTGACAGTATTAATTTAAAGTTGCACGTGGTGCCTCCCTGTGGTCGCTTTGGAAATGGAGGCAACGTCACCAGTTTGGTTAGAGGTCCACCTAGAGGTCACGCATACGTATCGCACAAAGAGGATCCAGATAGTTGGTTTTGTGGGGTTCAGACATGTTTGAAAATCACACGTAAAGCATTAGACCTGAATTTAAAAGATCAGGCGAACGTGAAAGGACTCACTTAACTCAACATTTTTGCAGATCCAATGATCTTGCGGATGGAGGACCAAAGTCCTCAAGATGAAAGTAGGAGTTTCCCTCCTGTGCCGGCAGAGGGCCCTGCAGAGCAGCCCAGAGGCCAGGGCATGAGCTCATACAGTGAGAACATGTGCATGCTGTTAGAGCAGGTGAGATGACTGTTATCAGCTGTGCTTTAAGACTCCGACGTGTTCAGAACAGATGATTCCTGCAAACGAGCGATGATACGCGCCAGCACATCGTTAGCGATCGCGGCTGTCTGGGTCTGATGTTTAACTGCGGCGCAGAAACACATTAAAGAGCAATCAGAGCAAAAGCACAAACAGTTCTGCTTGCTGTGGTCATACGGGCGGGTCAGATGAAAGCTGGCCAGATGCTCTGGAGCTGTTTCTGACGGGACTTTTGTTTACTTGTTTCCGGGCATTCAAACTCTAAACAGGTCACACCTCGCTCAGGAGTTCAGCATTTCTAAACTGTCCTGGTTTTGAAAATCAGACGGTTCTGATGTTCTCTGTGAATAAGACAACAGCATGAGAGGATGCCACTGGAGATGTGCTTTAATCACTCTGCTATAATGACTCTGCTAAAACATTCCCGTCTGGGTTAAGTACTTCGACGCAGCCCTGATTAACTGCTGGGTGAGGTCTTTGGTGGGCTTCCATTGACGGGGGTGCAGACTAAAACATAGGACACTGTTAATGTAACAGGGTCGACCTCCTCCTTCGTCCTCCTAGCTCTGTATCTCCATAACTGTGATGGGCCCGGTAGGATCCACTGACGTAGCAAACCCTACTAATCAACTACCTCACTGTCATGGAGACATGACAGCTGAAAAGACCGAGGACGGCAAAGACCCTGTTACGGATCTGGGCAGAGCAGCCAGCAGCAACCGTGGCCCTAGGTCTGGCAGGTAACGGTAGCTCCAGAGCAAAGACCTCCACAGAAGCTCAGGGCAAACAGTTGCTGGTGTATAACGTGCGGAGCACTGCAGGAATATTATTAAGACAGTTTGACGTGTCTTTAGGAACATGGTTCAGACCCCAAAATGTTTTGATCCAGACAGAGACTGTAGTCAGTGCGGTGCATGTGAAGAATGAAGGACAGCTGCATGGTTCTGCTGCTGGTTCAGCTGCTGGTTCTTGGGTAATACCCAACATTCAGCTTTGTAACTTCTTGGTTGAATCAAGAAGGTGCAGCCATTTACCAGACGACTCAGGTACATGCTGAGGTGTAGCTTTCTGGTTAAAGTTACTCCTCCACTCTGCGTTGTGGAGTAGATGAAGAGCACAAGGCAGTCATTTGTTCCTGAATGAAACATGTAAAACAACATAAACCGGTTGGTTCCAATGGGCTCCCAGAGCAGCTCAACGCTGCTCATGACTGACAGCAGTTCAGGGACGTTTAAAGCATTTATAACCGCCAGCCGCCATCCACACTGTGGAAGTAGCAAGGCAAGGCAAGGCAAGGCAAGGCAAGGCAAGGCAAGGCAAGGCAAGGCAAGGCAAGGCTGATTTTAGTTCTACTAGTCCTAATGTCAGTTTACTGGTCCAGGTTCCAGTTCTGGTGGTCCTGGTTTCAGTTCTATTAGTCTTGATTTTAGTTCTACTACTGCTAGTGTCAGTTTACCGGTCCAGGTTCCAGTTCTGGTGGTCCTGGTTTAAGTTCAACTAGTCCTAATGTCAGTTTGTTGGTCCATCTTTCAGTTCTGGTGGTCCTGGTTTTGGTTCTATTAGTCCTGATTTTAGTTCCACTAGTCCTAATGTTGGTTTATTGGACCAAGTTTTAGTTCAGTTAGTACTGGTTTTGGTTCTATTAGTCTTGATTTTAGTCCTTCTACTGCTAGTGTCAGTTTACCGGTCCAGGTTCCAGTTCTGGTGGTCCTGGTTTTAGTTCAACTAGTCCTAATGTCAGTTTACTGGTCCAGGTTCCAGTTCTATTGACCTGGTTTTAGTTATACTAGTCCTGGTGTTTGTTTACTGGTCCAAGTTTTAGTTCTGGTGGTCCTGATTTTAGTTCCACTAGTCCTAATGGTCCTAAGTTTCAGTTCTGTTAGTACTGGTTTCGGTTGTATTAGTCTTGATTTTAGTTCTACTAGTGCTAATGTCCATTTACTGTTCCAGGTTCCAGTTCTGGTGACCTAGTTTTAGTTATACTAGTCCTGGTGTTGGTTTCAGGTTTCAGTTCTGGTGGTCCTGGTTTTAGTTCTACTAGTCCTAATGTCGATTTACTGGTCCAGGTTCTAGTTCTGGTGGTACTGGTTTAAGTTCCATTAGTCCCCAATTAAGTTCTTCTAGTGCTGGATACTGAAAGCTGTTGGTGAGTTTCCCTCTATGCCATCTGCGGGGTATTCACTTCTGCAGATGCTGCGTGTGATGTCATCAGCTCATGAAGATCTCTGAAGGATTCGACCTCTCCTATCTCTGTCACACTACAAAACCCTACCAACTTTTTTTTTCTATGTTTCTATGTCTGTTTTCAACTGATGGAGACCAGATAAGGTGATCAGAGGTTGAAGAAACCTGGTGCTGCACATTTCCACAATTTTTCGTCATTTTAGAGCAGATACTTATTTATGGACACGTTCTGTAGGTGGAACAAGGCTTCACCCATGTTTACCACACATAGACAGAACTCGATGATGGTGGTGCCTGTCGCCATAGCAGCCGGTGACTGTCATCCAATTACGTCAGCCGCAGCGGGAGGCAGAGCACCCGCAGCGACCTCCTCCCTGTGCCCTGGGCTGCAGTTGCTATGGTTACGCTGTGAGTCGGTCTGATCGTCAACACTTCCAGAAGTCTTTGTGGAATCAAAGTACTTTCCTGAACAAATCAGCTCCTTGTAGGTTTGGGTCCTGGAATGATGCCTGGTACCGGATGTATCAGCTGGAACAATAATTAACATGTCATGAGGAGATGTAGGTTTATGATTTTTTTTATACACAAAAGCAATAAAAATATTTTAAAAAACAGAAATGTGTTTGCAACTTCTAAGACTGTTGAGACTGAACAGCTGGAACATCTACAAAAGAAGCATCAAGGCTGATGGATGGATGGATGGATGGATGGATGGATGGATGGATGGATGGATGGATGGATGGATGGATGGATGGATGGATGGATGGATGGATGGATGGATGGATGGATGGATGGATGGATGGATGGATGGATGGATCTGTAGATATTTATTATGCATGGAAAGATAGTCTAATAGTATATTAAAAAAAGCGCTTCCTAAGCTAGAACAGCCTATTATTCAGTGTTAATAGAGGATAATAAAAATAACCACGTTTTCTGTTCAGCACTGTAGCCAGGCTGACAAAGAGCCACAACTCGGGTGAGCCGGGCATCCCTGCAGCTCTCAGTAGTGAAGACTTTATGAGCTTCTTTAGCAATAAAATTGTCAGAATTACAGAGGATATCGGCCAGGCCCTCCCGGCAGTGGCTGTGGGAATTTCTTCAGCTTCAGTGACTCCCTTAGGCTCTGACCTGACTCTAGACTGTTTAGTTCCTGTACACCTCCCTGACCTGACTCTAGACTGTCGGGTTCCTGTAGACCTCCCTGACCTGACTCTAGACTGTTTTGTTCCTGTAGACCTCCCTGACCTGACTCTAGACTGTTTGATTCCTGTAGACCTCCCTGACCTTACTCTAGACTGTTTTGTTCCTGTAGACCTCCCTGACCTGACTCTAGACTGTTTTGTTCCTGTAGACCTCCATGACCTGACTCTAGACTGTTTGATTCCTGTAGACCTCCATGACCTGACTCTAGACTGTTTGATTCCTGTAGACCTCCCTGACCTGACTCTAGACTGTTTTGTCCCTGTAGACCTCCATGACCTGACTCTAGACTGTTTGATTCCTGTAGACCTCCCTGACCTTACTCTAGACTGTTTTGTTCCTGTAGACCTCCCTGACCTGACTCTAGACTGTTTTGTTCCTGTAGACCTCCATGACCTGACTCTAGACTGTTTTGTTCCTGTAGACCTCCATGACCTGACTCTAGACTGTTTGATTCCTGTAGACCTCCCTGACCTGACTCTAGACTGATTGGTTCCTGTAGACCTCCCTGACCTGACTCTAGACTGTTTGATTCCTGTAGACCTCCCTGACCTGACTCTAGACTGATTGGTTCCTGTAGACCTCCCTGACCTGACTCTAGACTGTTTGGTTCCTGTAGACCTCCCTGACCTGACTCTAGACTGTTGGGTTCCTGTTGACCTCCCTGACCTGACTCTAGACTGTTTGGTTCCTGTAGACCTCCCTGAGCTGACCTCAGTCATCAATAGATCTAAATCATCCCAACTCGACTACTCAAAAATGTTTTCTCTCTTATTGGTGCAACAATACTGGACCAGATCAACTTGTCCCTGGTCTTAGGATATGTACCACAGGTTTTTAAAGTTGCAGTAATCAAACCATTACTTAAAAAACCCTGTCTTGACCCAGACATTTTATCTAATTATAGACCGATTTCCAACCTTCCATTTATCTCTAAAATTCTGGAAAAGGTCGTTGCAGCAGCTGTGTGAACATTTGTGTAGAAATGATCTATTTGAAGTTCTTCAGTCAGGGTTCAGATGCATCATAGCACAGAAACAGCACTGGTTCCAGTCTCGAATTACCTTCTTATGGACTCAGATGATGGATTAGTGTCCATACTGGTTCTGCTGGACCTCAGATAATGGATTAGTGTCCATACTGGTTCTGCTGGACCTCAGATGATGGATTAGTGTCCATACTGGTTCTGCTGGACCTCAGATATTGGGTTAGTGTCCATACTGGTTCTGCTGGACCTCAGATAATGGATCAGTGTCCATACTGGTTCTGCTGGACCTCAGATAATGGGTTAGTGTTCATACTGGTTCTGCTGGACCTCAGATGATGGGTTAGTGTCCATACTGGTTCTGCTGGACCTCAGATGATGGATTAGTGTCCATACTGGTTCTGCTGGACCTCAGATGATGGGTTAGTGTCCATACTGGTTCTGCTGGACCTCAGATGATGGATTAGTGTCCATACTGGTTCTGCTGGACCTCAGATGATGGGTTAGTGTCCACACTGGTTCTGCTGGACCTCAGATAATGGGTTAGTGTCCATACTGGTTCTGCTGGACCTCAGATAATGGATTAGTGTCCATACTGGTTCTGCTGGACCTCAGATAATGGATTAGTTTCAATACTGGTTCTGTTGGACCTCAGATAATGGGTTAGGGTCCATACTGGTTCTGCTGGGCCTCAGTGCTGCTTTTGATACTATAGATCACAACATTTTACTGCAGAGACTAGAGTATGTTGTTGGGATTAAAGGGACAGCTCTAGGTTGGTTTAAATCAGATCTGTCTAATAGATTCCAGTAGAAGTTGTTGAAGTGCAATAACCGCCAACATGACACACAGAGGAAAAGCAACACTCCACAAATCCTGCCAGGAAGTGGAGGCAGCTGAGGAGCAGCTGAGGAGCAGCTGAGGAGCAGCTGAGGAGCAGCTGAGGAGCAGCTGAGGAGCAGCTGAGGAGCAGCTGAGGAGCAGCTGAGGAGCAGCAGTGAAGAGAGGCCAGCAGCGTTCATGAAGTGACACCAGTCCAACCTCGTTCCCTTCACCTCAGCTCTGCTCTAATCCTGAGTGTTAGCTGTAAATCCCACTCAAGAGAATTTCTCAGCATCCTCCACCCTCTTGTTGTTGGAGAAGGAGCAGACACTGTTCCAAGGAAAGGTGCTGATCCTTATTATCCAGAACGTGAAGGTCATCGTCCGCGTTTGTGTTGATGTTGGACTTCAATTCAAGTCTGAAGGCTGCAGCAAGTTAACTAGGAGCTGATGGAGCAGGTCCTCTCAGAGGGGTGAACGGAGGCTGGCAGATCTCCACTGGACCTCCAGGCTGTTAAACCCTGGCAGGGACTTTCAGTCAGATCTCATAAAAGATAAGCAGCCCATCGTAAAACATATCAGCGGCTCTGACAGCCAAGAAAATAATGAGGAGCAACAGCAGTTTGATAACTCATGTTTTAACTTTATTGTTCAGTTGTTCCTGTAGTCTAACTTGGTGAAGTGAAATGAGGAAAATATTTACATAAAACTACTTTTTAGAAACAAAAAACTGAAAACTGGCATGTACATGTGTATTCACCCCCTCTGTTATGAAGCCCATAAAAAACCACTAGCCAAACACTGCCAGGAAGACCAAAGACGTCTCCAGGTGAGGGACAACGTTGCTGAGAGGTGCAAGTCAGGGTTAGGTTATAAATAACTATCCAAGTCTTTGATGATCTCCAGAAGCACCATCAAATCTATCATAACCAAATAGAAAGAACGTGACACAACGGCAAAGCTGCCAGGAGATGCCGCCCACCAAACCTCATGGACCGGGCAAAGAGGGCCGCACGGAGACCTGAGGTAACCCTGGAGGAGCTGCAGAGCTGCAGACCTGCACAAGACAACTACAAGCCGTACGCTCCGTAGAGTTGGGATTGACGGCAGAGCGGCCCGAAGAAAGACTTTACTGTCAGCAAAATACTAAATGGCACGGTTTAAACATGTGAAAAGGCCTGTGGGAGACTCCCAAAGGTACGGCAGGCGCTCTGGTCCGATAAGACTGAAACGGAACGTTTCAACCATCGAGGAAACCCAACACGTCACATCGCCCAAGAACCAGAACCAGGACTGACGCACCTGAAACCAGGTCCAGAAGAGCTGGAACCAGGACTAGTGCACCTGAAACCAGGTCCAGAAGAGCTGGAACCAGGACTAACGCACCTGAAACCAGGTCCAGAAGAGCTGGAACCAGGACTAACGCACCTGAAACCAGGTCCAGAAGAGCTGGAACCAGGACTAACGCACCTGAAACCAGGTCTAAAAGACCTGGAACCAGGACTAGCGCACCTGAAACCAGGTCTAGAAGACCTGGAACCAGGACTAGTGCACCTGAAACCAGGTCTAGAAGACCTGGAACCAGGACTAGCGCACCTGAAACCAGGTCTAGAAGACCTGGAACCAGGACTAGCGCACCTGAAACCAGGTCTAGAAGAGCTGGAACCAGGACTAACGCACCTGAAACCAGGTCTAAAAGACCTGGAACCAGGACTAACGCACCTGAAACCAGGTCTAAAAGACCTGGAACCAGGACTAGCGCACCTGAAACCAGGTCTAGAAGACCTGGAACCAGGACTAGCGCACCTGAAACCAGGTCTAGAAGAGCTGGAACCAGGACTAACGCACCTGAAACCAGGTCCAGAAGAGCTGGAACCAGGACTAACGCACCTGAAACCAGGTCCAGAAGAGCTGGAACCAGGACTAACGCACCTGAAACCAGGTCTAAAAGACCTGGAACCAGGACTAGCGCACCTGAAACCAGGTCTAGAAGACCTGGAACCAGGACTAACGCACCTGAAACCAGGTCTAAAAGACCTGGAACCAGGACTAGCGCACCTGAAACCAGGTCTAGAAGAGCTGGAACCAGGACTAACGCACCTGAAACCAGGTCTAAAAGACCTGGAACCAGGACTAGCGCACCTGAAACCAGGTCTAGAAGACCTGGAACCAGGACTAGTTGGACTGGAAAGACAATGAAAGGTGTGACTATGGTCTGTTAATAGTGGAAACCAATTACTTGAAACATTCTCTTCAGGATCAACTTTTAGGAGTTTTAATCGTGTCCATGGTCCTGGATCACAGCCACTTGCTGTCATTTTACCAGTTTAAAAAAAAGATGGACCAACAAACAGGCTGGTGATTGAATGCACATTTCCACCTGGACAGAGCCCGGTTCTTTTTCTCTCTGACACCAAGAACCGGTCTGGTTCCTCTGTACCCACTTCCATTTCCAGAAGGTGGTACCAACATATGCGGACCACAAGAAAGGTTTGTTATAATAAAACACTGAGTTTTCCTAAATGTGGAGGTTGTAATAGAAACGATTCATATTTTTATTCACATGATGAATGTGGCACTCGGGAGAAGATGCTTTGGGTTTCACAAAATTCCTTCATCATCATAAACAAGCTGAACAATGAAAATGTCTTCACATCTAAACACAAATAAACACTTCAAAATGTGAAAGTCTGAGTGCAGTCTGAGAGCTGGACCTGAGACAGGTCAGGTCCAGATAAACCTGGAAACCCAGGACCAGCATCTCAGCACATAAATAAGTTCTGATTCAGAAAAGAAAAGGTTCATAAATACGCAGAACAACAAGAAAGACAAGACAGAAGCTTAAGACAAACGTAAGAACACTTCAGCACAAGTAAAAAACATGGGAATGAAGAAAACGTTGGTGGTTGGTCTTCTCTTCTTCTGACCTGGAATGAAGCGATTGTAACATCTCCAGATGCTGGTGATGCTGTAAATATGTTCAAGTAAATGTGCAGCCCCAGTTCAGGAGACGTTCCTGAAAACCAGCTGGACGGGTCGGCTGAGGACTCGCCAGCAGATGTCTTGCTCGTCATCTTAAACGCTGCTTTTTTAACGTTTTGAGCGCCAACGTGAACATTTTGAGGACAGACTCAAAGCTTTTGTTGATAAAATCCCAAAGTCCGTTGCCAAATCCAGAAATTTCTTAGTAATCAAAACTTTTGTTTTTGATTTGAAGCTCTGGTTACCAAGTCAAATCTGTTTAGCTTCACAAACAAAACTTTCAAGTTGGCACCCAAACCAACAGAACCAGACAGAAGTCAACGAGGATCCTCAAAGGAAACTTCTGGATTTAGCTCAGCTGACCTAGACTGACCCCGGCTGAGCCCGAATGAGCTCGGCTGACCTTGGCTGATGCCTGGCTGACCTAGGTTGACCTCAGCTGACCCCGGGCTGACATCGGCTGACCCCGGGCTGACTTCGACTGACCCCGGTCTGACCCCTGGCTGACTTCGACTAACCCCGGTCTGACCTAGGCTGACCCCCGGCTGACCCCGGTCTGACCTCGGCTGACCCTGGGCTGACCTCGGCTGACCCCGGTCTGGCCCCTGGCTGAGTTCGGCTGACCCCCGGCTGACTTCGGCTGACCCCCGGGCTGACTTCAGCTGACCCCGGTCTGACCCCCGGCTGACCCCGGGCTGACTTCGACTGACCCCGGTCTGACCAAGATTGACCCCGGGCTGACTTCGACTGACCCCGGTCTGACCTTGGCTGACCTAGGCTGACCCCGGGCTGACTTCAGCTGACCCCGGTCTGACCCCCGGCTGACCCCGGGCTGACTTCGACTGACCCTGGGCTGACCTCGACTGACCCCGGTCTGACCTTGGCTGACCTAAGCTGACCCTGGGCTGACTTCAGCTGACCCCGGTCTGACCCCCGGCTGACCCCGGGCTGACTTCGACTGACCCCGGTCTGACTTAGGTTGACCCTGGCCGACCCCGGGCTGACCTAGGTAGACCCTGGGCAACCCTGGGCTGACCCCGGTCTGGCCCCCGGCTGACCCCGGGCTGACTTCGACTGACCCCGGTCTGACCCCCGGCTGACCCCGGGCTGACTTCGACTGACCCCGGTCTGACCTAGGCTGACCCCGGGCTGACTTCAGCTGACCCCGGTCTGACCCCCGGCTGACCCCGGGCTGACTTCGACTGACCCCGGTCTGACCTAGGCTGACCCCGGGCTGACTTCGACTGACCCCAGTCTGACCTAGGCTGACCCCGGGCTGACTTCAGCTGACCCCGGTCTGACCCCCGGCTGACTTCGGCTGACCCCCGGCTGACCTAGGTAGACCCTGGGCAACCCTGGGCTGACCCCGGTCTGGCCCCCGGCTGACTTCGGCTGACCCCGGTCTGACCTAGGCTGACCTCAGCTGACCCCCGGCTGACCTAGGCTGACCCCGGGCTGACTTCAGCTGACCCTGGTCTGACCCCGGTCTGACCCCAGGCTGACTCCTGAGATGTGTGAGTTGGGATGTTGGGAGAAAACCAACCATAAAAGTGCTCTAATTTGGGGCGGCTGGACGGAGATAAAACTGGGACCGACCTTAAACCTTTAACAGAAATATCAGTAGAGACGTCATTGTGATGCCCCGTGCATTCATAACCATGAGTAGACATCAAACCTCTTCAAGTTTGTTTCCGTCATCTGGAACCTGGCCGACCCTCCAGATGTTCACTGCTGTATTTTCACATGCTTAGAACCGTCTAGGCCGGACTCAAATCTCGTTTTGATGGGTCTTCTTCTGTCACAAAGATGTTCACTGTGCAGTTTATTGTCCACGGAGCCACTCAGAAGAGCTGCAACCCTGCAGGTGAAAACCCTCAGCATGACTCAGGAAGTAGAAACGGCACGTGTGGGTCTTTATGAATCCGGTGGGATGTTAGAGGACGGCGGGCTCGGATGTCCTCCAGATTGGAGCGACCGAGTGTGTGGAGGAACATGAGAGCAGAGTGTGAGGACATCTGAAGTAAGTTGAGTCAAAGCCTGGGCGTTTAGCAGACAGGAAGAGGTAGGAGGTGGGGATCGGAGGAGGCTTTGGCTCATGTTCTGATCCAAACATCACACATGTTCTGAGAACAAACATGAACCTGGGGCTTTCATGTAATCCAAGTGTTTCACACAAGCTTTAGAGCTCATGGCACAGAGCCCGGGTGACGTCAGGGCTTTAAAGTGAGGACAGAGGACATCAGGACAGAGGACAGCACGCCTGACCACAAGCCCTCCTCATTGGTGGTGGGACATCAGCTCTCCTCACCGCACCACCTTCTCTGGCTTCTTCCAGGACGGATGCAGAAGGTTTCTTTGGAAGTCCTCCTCGGATATTTCAGGAACGAGGAAGTCGAGCAGAAGATCAAATATACAGAAGACCAGGTGTCTGAGGAAACAAGAGCAGCAGTCAGCACCTCTGAGTCTGAAACGCTGAAGACCTGATGCTATACAGCAGATGACGTTAAGAAAGTCGTTAAAAACCCATCGGGTTGTATTCGTCAAAGACCACCTCAGACACACCAATACAGAGTACCCCTAACTCCTTCCACAGGATTTCAAAGGGCAAGTTTCAGTTCTGCTGATCATCTTTCTTGATGAACTGATCATCAGCGGGTGTGCAGAGCTCTAGACAAGCAGATGTTTTGCCAGGTTGCTGGTCTGGAGCTTTCAGGCGTGTGCCAACACAATGTCAAGAGGGAATGACTTCACCCATTTTAGCATTTTGCTCCAAATCCAGCAACATTTGTCCTGGTTTCCTTCTGACGGTGGAGATCTTCAGCCCTGGAATCCCTTGTGAAACATTGAAGCGTCAACCGTTTGGTTTTGCAGTGTCAAGTGGTATATGCCTCTGTAAACGGGGCTCACAAATATACAAAAACAAACCGCTGAGAAAGAGAGGTCAACACTTCCTGGACACTTGATTTCACACACTTGCTGGCTGATTCAAGCCAGCACCTTCACATGGGAACCAAGAGCATCCTAAAAACCAATCTCCTGCTTTTTTAACATAAAAGCTGACAAGTGACGTCCCTCATGGAGACATTAGGGATTAAAAGACCTTCAGCTGGTCTTCATGTTGGGCAAACTTAGTAAGTTACTAAACGGCACCAACGGTCCAACTTTTGGGTTGAAGCCATTGTAGAAAAAACAAAACATGCAGTTCCTCTACCAACCACCAGGGTCCAGATCTGTGGTTCCTCTACTGACCACCAGTGTCCAGATTCGGACCTGCGGTTCCTCTCCCGACCACTAGGGTCCAGATCTAGACCTATAGTTTTGATCAGTGGGTTGAGCGGGCGTACCATATTAACCGTTTTTCCCCACTCAGCGACACACCCGCTGAGAAACCGACCTTGGTGATTGGCGACTCTATTTTGAGACATGTGAGGCCGACTCCAGCGACCATAGTTAGGTGCATCCCGGGGGCCAGAGCGGCGACGTCGAAGCAAACTTGAAGCTGCTGGCAAAGAGTCATCGTAAATACAGTAAAGTTATCATCCATGTCGGCGCTAATGACACCCGGCTACGCCAGTCGGAGGTCACTAAAATCAATATTGTCTCGGTGTGTAACTACGCCAAAACCATGTCGGACTCCGTAGTTTTCTCTGGTCCCCTCCCCAATCTGACCGGTGATGACATGTTTAGCCGCATGTTGTCGCTCCGTCGCTGGTCGTCTCTGTGGTTTCAGAAAACGACGTGGCCTTTATTGACAATTGAAAGACGTTTTGGGGAAAGCCTGGTCTGGTTAGAAGAGACGGCATTCATCCCACCCGGGATGGTGCAGCTCTTATCTCTAGAAATCTGGCTGATATTATTAGATCCTCCCCCTGACAATCCAGGGTCCAGGCCGGGATGCAGAGCTGCAGTCTTACACGCTTCTCTGCTGCTTCTCGAGGACTATCGCCTGCCAATAAAAAGGTAGAAGTAAATGATGTAATTGGAGATTCTAACGAGGTGCCAAGTAAAATAGATTTAGTATCGATTCCCCGTCCTCCAAATCTTCACCAAGCGCGACGTAATAGAGGCGTTAACCAAAATAACCTCGTAAAAATAAAAACAAATACGCATTTAGTGCAAACTAAAGACCAAACAATTAGATGCGGATTACTAAATATACGATCTTTAAGCTCCAAGTCTCTATTAGTAAACGATCTAATTACTGAGACCCGGAGTGACATTTTCTGCTTAACAGAAACGTGGCTCCAAGAGGAAGAGTTTGTTAGTTTAAATGAATCGACGCCGTCCAGTTACGTTAATTATCATATTCCTCGAATCACAGGTCGAGGTGGAGGAGTAGCGGCGATCTACGACTCCAGTCTTACAATAAAATCCAAACCTAAATGCGATTATAATACGTTTGAAAGCCTCACGCTTAGCTTAAAACTGCAGAGCTGGAAATCAGAGAAGCCAGTTTTGTTGGTGGTAGTTTACCGGCCTCCTGCTGGTGCTGGTCTGGAGTTTCTGTCTGAGTTCTCAGATTTCTGATCTAGTTTATTGATCAGTACAGACAAAGTCATCATAGTGGGCGACTTTAACATTCATATGGATGTTGACAACGACAGTCTTAAGTTGGCTTTTGATTCTCTTCTAGAATCGATGGGGATTTTACAAAAAGTTAACGAACCGACGCATCGTCTTATTCATACTCTTGATCTGGTCCTCGTCTACGGTGTAGAACTTGATAATCTGTTAGTGTCACATGTAAACTCCCTCCTATCCGACCACTATTTAATAACGTTTGAATTCAACATTGTCAACGTTACGCATAATAGGAGGAATTACTTTAGCAGGTGTCTATCCGATAAAGCTGTTACTAAATTTAGGAGGCCATTGCTCTTCATCTTCTTACAGTGGAACATAGTGAAGCAGTTGAGGGCTGTGACCTCGGTTCTACCTCTGCAGACGTTGATTTCCTTGTCAGTAGCACTGCAGATGTGTTGCACACAGCTTTAGATGTAGTTGCTCCTTTGAGAAAGAGGGTCTCTGACCATAGGAGCTGAACTCCCTGGTTTAACTCACATATTCGTATGTTAAAACAGAAAGTCTGTAAAATGGAAAGAAAGTGGTTCTCTTGTAGGTCTGTAGATATTTATTATGCATGGAAAGATAGTCTAATAGTGTATAAAAAAGCGCTTCGCAAAGCTAGAACAGCCTATTATTCAGCCTATTAAACACCTTAGGAAGGGATTAGATGGTCTTGTGATGGCCTCCAGTAAAACTGTGAGAAACCTTGGAGTTATTTTGATCAGAATTTGTCATTTAAACAGCAGATTAATCAGGTTTGTAAAACTGTATTTTTCCACCTCCGTAATATCACAAAGATCAGGAGCATCCTCTCCCAGAGTGATGCTGAAAAACTAATTCATGCGTTCGTATCTTCTAGACTAGATTACTGTAACGTGTTGTTGGCTGGATGTCCAAGTAATTCTCTGAAGATCCTCCAGCTGATCCAAAATGCAGCAGCGCGAGTGCTGACAGGAATCAAGAGGAGAGACCACGTCTCTCCGGTTTTAGCTTCCCTCCATCGGCTCCCTGGAAAATTTAGAATCCAATTCAAAGTTTTATTACTTGTGTATAAAGTCGTAAATGTCCAAACTCCTGCTTTTCTCCAAGATCTGATGGTTCCTCATGTTCCTAACAGAGTTCTCCGTTCTCAGGGTGCAGGTTTACTTGTAGCTCCTAGAAGATCCAGATGTAGATCTGGAGGACTGGTCTTCTGCTATCAGGAACCATCACTATGGAACCAACTTCCAGTTTGGGTGGAGGAGGCTGACACCACCTCCACCTTTAGAACCAAACTTCAAACGTTTGTGTTCAGTAAAACATCTAGTTGGTGTAAACTTTAGTGTGTCAGGACCAGTAGTCACAGCTGCAGCTGCAGGACCAGACTAGAGCAGCTGGTCTTCAACACAGCTTCATCTGGATCTGCTGCTGTAGACCTGCTGCAGGGGGGCACCAACATGATCCACTGAGTGGTGTCCTTCACCTCCTCTGTTTCTCTTTGCCTTCTCGGTCTCTTCTTCTCCTCAACCCTCATTTATTAACAG
>CM026201.1:1500680-1860680 GCA_014839995.1 Xenentodon cancila
ATGATCTTCTAAGAGAGAAGAGGTTTTCCCTTGGAAACTCCTCCACAAAACCCAAACTGGTTCAGTCTTCTTCTAACTGTGCTGTGATGTGCTCTAACATGTAATATGATGGTCTGAAGAGACTGAGTTGGTGTTTTTCTGAGCGTTACAGTCTGATCGTTCTCATTGTAAAACTCTTTCCAGATACATGACTGCTGCTGATGTCGTTTTCATCTTGGTGTCAAGCATGTGGGGGACTCAGTCACTGCCCACGTGAACATGGGGTTAAAGGTGGCTGCATCCAGAACACAGTGTCTGAGATGGTCGAAGGCCTCGGACGGTTTCAGATTCTGTGAGAGCTCCAGTTCAAAGCTCCGAGCAGCGTTAAAACAACACCGACTCTCCTCCGGGCCATATGCTCTGCTCCTTTCCTCACTTTATTTGGGCCTTAATGAAGTTATTTCATTACTTTGTGGCCGGTCGCCACACCGCCGGGCTGCACGAGAGGCCCACAGGAATAAACTGGGAGCCACAATCTTTGTCAGATTTCCTTCTCTCTCGTCCGGTCTTATTATTGTGGTATTTCACGAGGGCGCCAGAGAATCCCCGCCTCCGACCACGGCTGGGGCTTTACTTTTAGCTCAGTTGTACAACGGTGGAAAGAACGCTGTCGAAAATATTAGATTGCAGCGTTGCTTCGATGCAATGGCCTCAGCTGTTGTGAGGGGTGGTGCCGAGCTGCTGGGCACGAGGTTGTCCAAAGATACCCGCAGATGTTTCCTCATGCCCTCATGGATGTCCAGACAAAATCTGCAGTCCCACTTCATCATTTATTTGTCATCAGGACATGCATCTAGTTCATGCTTAGAGATAATGTTAACAACGGCTTATAGAAAAAATGTGTGTCTCTGACAAGATGACCCAGGATGAACCAGACCAGCAGCATGAACCTGGAGGATCTCTGTGAGAAGATGACCCAGGATGAACCAGACCAGCAGCATGAACCTGAAGATGACCCAGGATGAACCAGACCAGCAGCATGAACCTGAAGATGACCCGGGAGCCCGGCGGGTCGATGGTGTCCGACGTTCATCTCCACCCAGCTCATACCCCCCGCAGACACTCGCACTCAATCAAGGTGTTATAAATGCAAAAGTGTTTGCAAAATGAGAGCTACAGCTTCTGACGACCAGACGCAACAAGATGACGCTCTGGGACGTGTTTGGGACTGATTCGCAGTTTCACCAGGATTCCAGGCTCCCTTTAGAGCTCCTGCTGTAAATCTTCTCAGATATCTCAGCTGTGCAAGGCTGCAGGCTGGACGAAGATGTTTAGCACCAGTTAAAGGAAGGAAAGGAAACTGGAGACAGAGACCACAAGGATGCAGCCAGTTAGGAGAAGGTTAGGGTTACAAGACAGCTGATGGTCCAGGAATGTCATTGACTAAATCATCTGGAACCAACCTAAAATAATTCACTTTAAAATGTCGAATTCCAGAACGAAGGAGATGTGGTGACATATATGTCTTTAGATGAGCAGAGGACCAAAGGAGTTCCAGGTGATCTCAAAACCATCAGTCAATCTTGTAAACCCACGAATCCTGAGGAGACAGAGCTTGACACTAGGGTCTGGATCCAGACCTGCGGTTCTTCTACTGACCACTAGGTTCTGGATCCAGACCTGCGGTTCTTCTACTGACCACTAGGGTCTGGATCCAGACCTGCGGTTCTTCTACTGACCACTAGGGTCTGGATCCAGACCTGCGGTTACTCAACTGACCACCAGGGTCTGGATCCAGTGGGTTCCTCTCCATTGACCTTCACATTAAAATGTCCATCTTTACTGCAGAACCCTGCTAGGCTTTAACCCCAGAACACCACTGACCCACTTATAGAGAAGGTGCTGGAGTGACCCTCACAGAACCCCAATCTCAATCCGAACAAGAAGGACCACAGACTCAGGTCATCGCCTATATTTGTAGCTCCTGGTTTTATTTAGGCTTTGAGCTGGTAAACACACGTAACGACATTTGGAACCAGAAACGTTGATTCCTTCCTACCTGAGGCTTCCCGCTGCACGTTTTACCCACGTCTTAATACCTCATTTTATGATTCGATCTGGCAGTTTCTGCTTCGCACTAATGGCTCCACAGAGTCCAGCTGGTACAGAAATTACAGCTCACACTCCCCCACTGTCTTTTAACTCATTCAGACCTTCTTAAAAATGCTTTCTGCACCCCGAGGGTTTGGTGGAAAACTTCAAACTGGACATCAACACTTAATTGGAGAGGTTACACCGTCTGCTTCTATGGTAAAAGACTGAATCCTCCCTGACTTTTGTGAAAGTGTCTATGAAAGTGTGACTGAAAGGTCTCGGCTGGGATAGTTTCTGTACGGCCCTGGTACACCGTCGAAGAGCAGCATCAGTGAGCCGGAGCCACTGGAGTCACGTCCAGTGACGTTTCGCCTCCGACTTGGGAGGACAGAGCCGACTTGGGACGACTCGTGTTCTCAGACCCGCTCGAGTTTCTGGAGTCACAAACAGCAAATAAACACATTTTAATGGCTGTGGTCAGAATTAGTGCATCGCCACCACACAGACGCGTTGGCCTGTTGTTGTAAATTACCTCCACATGTTTTAGCTGCAGGCCGGAGTCTCTTTAAAACAATCCACTCCTGCCCATAAAAGCTTGGACTCTTGTTTTTTTGGGTTAAATGCGTGGAGACAAGAGACAATAAACAAAACAAACGCATACAAGGTTCTTTTTTTAAAGCTGGTGGTCTGAAGCTACTCTAAAACTACATCGAAAGTGTAGGATTGAAGAAAATATGCTTTTCTATGTTTGTTTTCTTCTTCTGATTTACAACAGCTAATTTAAAAAGACTCCATCCATCCATTAACCTCCGTTTATCCAGGATCAGACCTTCACAGCAGCCCCCAAAGCAGGGTGTTTCCAGACCAGCTGGGAGATGTAATCTCTCAGTGTGTCCTGACTTCCAGGTTGAGTCTGACAAGGAAGTAAGGAAAAAATAATTAAAAATCCCAGTTCATCTACTGACCACTAGGGGCCGGATCCATTAATGAGTCAACCACTGTGTTAAAAAAGAAACAGAAATAAACGTGTTTAACATTTTGTTGTGCTGTTAATTTTAGCAACAGACCACCATGACTGGATGTGGGTTGGTCTGGAGGGACCCAGGTCTGGAGGGACCCAGGTCTGGAGGGACCCAGGTCTGCAGGCAGCCAGGCCTGGAGGGACCCAGGTCTGGAGGCACCCAGGTCTGGAGGGACCCAGGTCTGGAGGGACCCAGGTCTGCAGGCAGCCAGGCCTGGAGGGACCCAGGTCTGGAGGCACCCAGGTTTGGAGGCACCCAGGTCTGGAGGGACCCAGGTCTGGAGGCAGCCAGGCCTGGAGGGACCCAAGTTTGGAGGGACCCAGGTCTGGAGGGACCCAGGTCTGGAAGGACCCAGGTCTGGAAGGACCCAGGTCTGGAAGGACCCAGGTCTTAAGGCACCCACGCCTGGGGGGACCCAGGTCTGGAGGGACCCTGGTCTGGAGGGACCCAGGTCTGGAGGGACCCAGGTCTGGAGGCAGCAAGGCCTGGAGGGACCCAAGTCTGGAGGCACCCAGGTCTGGAGGGACCCAGGTCTGGAGGGACCCAGGTCTGGAGGCAGACAGGTCTGGAGGGACCCAGGTCTGGAGGCAGCCAGGCCTGGAGGGTCCCAGGTCTGGAGGCACCCAGGTCTGGAAGGACCCAGGTCTGGAGGCACCCAGGTCTGGAGGCACCCAGGTCTGGAGGCACCCAGGCCTGGAGGGACCCAGGTCTGGAGGGACCCAGGTCTGGAGGCACCCAGGTCTGGACGCACCCAGGTCTGGAGGCACCCTGAACAAGCTCCTGAACAAGACTGGAACCAGAGAGACTACAGGAACACTGCAGAGCCTGTTCTCCTGAGCCCACCACACCTACTCTTAGGACCAGAAGCTGTGGCTGTGGTGAGGGACACCAGGGCTATAAATGATGAGCGGCTACTATCTTCGTGAAATCTTGAGTGTTTGGACCTCAATCATCGTGCGTTTGAAGCAGCTCCGCCGGGAGTTTCAACCCCAAATAGCACACTGCTATTTGTGCTGCTTCTGGTTCGAAGGCCAAGCTTGAGAACACGGCGGCCTCACAGGTCGTTTCATCAACACTTTTTAATGTCGTCAGGAATGTCTGATGCATAAATGTTCCCGTGAACAGCAACAGCTGCATGCTGCTATCCTGGGTACAGTTCACATTACAGGCTGCCACTTCTGTCCAAATATAAAGCTGAATGTTCATTTATGTGTGCTACCATGGAGCATTCACTAATTTAATGACATTTAATGCTGGGGAATGTGTAGAACGCCATGCAAAATGCCGATTTTAAAAAGCAGTGGTTCTTACATTTACTTTGAGTTGTAATACTTTGCTGGCAGAGCGCTCAGTACAAGGCTAATTCAGTGCAGGTAAGCTGGTGAGACAAAATAAACTACTACGTCAAACAGGTGCTGCAATGATTTGGTACAAAAGCAGAATCCATGAAAGACCTGAGTGTTTGAGGAGCAAAGATGGCCAGAAGAGCTCAACTAAAAACAGACGTGTGAGAAAAATCACGGAAATGTTTAAACTAATGATCCTCAAAACAGGACTGGATAGGATTTGTACATTTTTCTTCTACAGAGCAGAACATCATGAAACCACTCCAGGAATCTGGAGGAATTTCAGTGCTAACTGAGGAGCACCGCAAGGCTCTGCAGGAGGACCTCTGCTATTTTAATTCTATGTGGTCCTACTCATCATAGGAGGGTTATTAATACAAATGTCAGTTTATATGCATATGATACTCTGATTTATGATTCCAATTAGTATGTTTTATGGAAGTAATGGAATGGTCAGAATATGGACCTGACCTGATCCTAGTTGAGAATGTTGGAGAGTTTCGAAACCAGATGTGAGAGTGAAGACCCGGTACGCCCGTTTCCTCAGTGCAAGCTCCACTTAAGGGTTGTGGAAAGGATATGGGAAACTATAAACTTTTGTAAAATGTCTCACTGGCTTGAAAAGGATGCATCTTAAAAAATCCACGACCTCTGTAAAGGGCAGTTTGTTTAATTCAGTTTGATCACCTTGATGTTATGTTTGACCATGGCATCTCAAAGATCTACACAGGGAAAACCAAGATCTTATGAAAACAATAAAGGTTGTGTCAAGGTAGTAAGAGGGAAAGAATGTTCAGATCCTTGCGTGACCTCACACTGATGATTGAACCCAGCTTCTCCAACCCACTGCCCCGTTTTCACCACTGGTTTGATGCGTTTCCAGTTTAATGATACGACCCACCAGATTTTACGGTTTGCGTTACGAGAAACTCCACCGAGGTCAAAATTAAAGCAGCACCAGGTGCTCACAAAAAGCAGCTCAGTTAAAAAAAGAGAAGCTGGAATAAATTTAGAGGTCAGTCAGCATGAAGAGGTGTTAATTGTCCAGTATGAGCAGCCAACCCAGGTCCTGGTTGGCCATGGCTACAGACAGGAGAAGACAGTACAGTTAATGCTAATAACATACTCAGGATGGTAAAGTCTGATGGTGTTTACTGTTTGATAAATAAATGGCCCTGTGTCAGATCCTGCAAACACAACCTGGTTGTGCATACCGCACAACTACGCTAAACGTCCCCGCTAAACGTCCCCGCTAAACGTCCCCGCTAAACGTCCCCGCTAAACGTCCACGCTAAACGTCCACGCTAAACATCTAAGCTAAACGTCCACGCTAAACGTCCACGCTAAACGTCCACGCTAAACATCTACACATCTACACTAAACATCTACGCTAAACGTCCACGCTAAACATCTACACATCTACACTAAACATCTACACATTACATCTACGCTAAACATCCACGCTAAACGTCCACGCTAAACATCTACACTAAACATCTACGCTAAACATCTACGCTAAACATCTACACTAAACATCTACGCTAAACATCTACACTAAACATCTACACTAAACATCTACACTAAACATCTACACTACACATCTACACTACACATCTACACTAAACATCTACACTAAACATCTACACATCTACACTAAACATCTACACATTACATCTACGCTAAACATCCACGCTAAACGTCCACGCTAAACATCTACACTAAACATCTACGCTAAACATCTACACTAAACATCTACACTAAACATCTACACTACACATGTACACTACACATCTACACTAAACATCTACACTAAACATCTACACATCTACACTAAACATCTACACATTACATCTACGCTAAACATCCACGCTAAACATCTACGCTAAACATCTACACTAAACATCTACGCTAAACATCTACGCTAAACATCCACACTAAACATCTACACTAAACATCTACACTAAACATCTACACTAAACATCTACACTAAACATCTACACATCTACACTAAACGTCCACACTAAACATCTACACTAAACATCTACGCTAAACATCTACACTAAACGTCTACACTAAACATCTACACTAAACATCTACACTAAACATCTACACTAAACATCTACACTAAACATCTACACATCTACACTAAACGTCCACACTAAACATCTACACTAAACATCTACGCTAAACATCTACACTAAACGTCTACACTAAACATCTACACTAAACATCTACACTAAACATCTACACTAAACATCTACACTAAACATCTACACTAAACATCTACACATCTACACTAAACGTCCACACTAAACATCTACACTAAACATCTACACTAAACATCTACACATCTACACTAAACGTCCACACTAAACATCTACACTAAACATCTACACTAAACATCTACACATCTACACTAAACGTCCACACTAAACATCTACACTAAACGTCCACACTAAACATCTACACTAAACGTCTACACTAAACGTCTACACTAAACGTCTACACTAAACGTCCACACTAAACATCTACACTAAACATCTACACTAAACATCCACACTAAACGTCCACACTAAACATCTACACTAAACATCTACACTAAACATCTACACTAAACATCTTCACATCTACACTAAACGTCCACACTAAACATCCACACTAAACGTCCACACTAAACATCTACACTAAACGTCCACACTAAACATCTACACTAAACATCTACACTAAACATCTACACATCTACACTAAACGTCCACACTAAACATCTACACTAAACATCTACACTAAACGTCTACACTAAACATCTACACTAAACGTCTACACTAAACATCTACACTAAACATCTACACTAAACATCCACACTAAACATCTACACTAAACATCTACACTAAACATCTACACATCTACACTAAACGTCCACACTAAACATCTACACTAAACATCTACACTAAACATCTACACTAAACGTCTACACTAAACGTCTACACTAAACGTCTACACTAAACGTCTACACTAAACGTCTACACTAAACATCTACACTAAACATCTTCACATCTACACTAAACGTCCACACTAAACATCTACGCTAAACGTCCACGCTAAACGTCCACGCTAAACGTCCACGCTAAACGTCCACGCTAAACGTCCCCGCTAAACGTCCACGCTAAACGTCCACGCTAAACGTCCACGCTAAACGTCCACGCTAAACGTCCACGCTAAACTTCCACGCTAAACGTCCACGCTAAACGTCCACGCTAAACGTCCACGCTAAACGTCTACGCTAAACGTCTACGCTAAACGTCTACCCTAAACATCTACACTAAACGTCCACGCTAAACGTCCACGCTAAACGTCCACGCTAAACGTCTACCCTAAACATCTACACTAAACGTCCACGCTAAACGTCTACGCTAAACGTCTACGCTAAACGTCTACCCTAAACATCTACACTAAACGTCTACGCTAAACGTCTACGCTAAACGTCTACCCTAAACATCTACACTAAACGTCCACGCTAAACGTCCACGCTAAACGTCCACGCTAAACGTCCACGCTAAACGTCCACACTAAACGTCCACGCTAAACGTCCACGCTAAACGTCCACACTAAACATCTACACTAAACGTCCACACTAAACATCTACACTAAACGTCCACACTAAACATCTACACTAAACGTCCACACTAAACATCTACACTAAACGTCCACCCTAAACATCTACACTAAACGTCCACACTAAACGTCCACACTAAACATTTACACTAAACGTCCACACTAAACATCTACACTAAACGTCCACCCTAAACATCTACACTAAACATCTACACTAAACATCTACACTAAACGTCCACCCTAAACATCTACACTAAACATCTACACATCTACACTAAACATCTACGCTAAACGTCCACCCTAAACATCTACACATCTACACTAAACATCTACACTAAACATCTACACATCTACACTAAACATCTACACTAAACGTCCACACTAAACATCTACACTAAACATCCACACTAAACATCTACACTAAACGTCCACCCTAAACATCTACACTAAACGTCCACCCTAAACATCTACACTAAACGTCCACCCTAAACATCTACACTAAACATCTACACTAAACGTCCACCCTAAACATCTACACTAAACGTTCACCCTAAACATCTACACTAAACGTCCACCCTAAACATCTACACTAAACGTTCACCCTACGCCCCATTCAAATCATGTATCTGCACCAGTGTGGTAATGACCTATTTATTTGAATCAGGTGTGTTAGAGCCGGGAAACATCTCAGCCATGTAGGGCAGCAGACCTCACGGAAAGACTTGAAGACCCGTGGTGGTGTACAGCTTTGAGTCGTGAGGCCAGTAGTCTACACAGAGAGGCACAGACCTCCCGCGCTCCAGCCACCTCCTCCAGGGGAATACCCAGGTGACCCTTAGTGATATCAGCTGTCTAGCGTGTCCTGACTGTTCCCTGGGGGTTTCTTCCAGATGGACGAACCTGAAACAGGTGTCCAGGAGGCCCCCGAACCAGATACAGCTGGCCTGTGTGAGGCAACAGTGCTACCCACTAAGCCACCGTGCTGCCCCCTAGCTAAGACTTATTTTCATGTATTCATGTCATTTTGAGGCAGGAATCTCAAAACGGACATTTCCTCACGTTAAACGTTTGACATGTTTTCCACATTCTATTATAAATAAAACTTTGGTTTATGGGGTTTGTGTTCTGTTTTTACGTATGTTTTACACACGGGCAGAAAGATCCCTTGTGCTCCAGATAGTTTCCCCCTGATGTGATACATCTGTCCCAGAGGAGCATATGCACCTCAGACCGGCCCTCTGGCTCACACAGCATAACATCAGCACCTCCATCTGGGCCACGGCGCCGTCTGCCGTCTGCTCTGCTCTTCTGCAGATGTTTACGTGCTGCGGCAGGTTTTATTGGGATGTCATGGCGCCGAAGTCCCCGCGGCCAGGCAAAAACACAGCCACGTGACGTTTAAGCCCGACCTCCAGTACACTGGACCCACCAAGGTCCACTGTCACATTTCCAGTTTCTTAAAGTCAAACTGGTACACAAACTGACCCAAACCAGAATCGGGGTCCACGTTACTGTCACTTCTCTACACTCAGATTTACACACACACACACACACACACACACACACACACACACACACACACACACACACACACACACACACACACACACACACACACACACACACACACCAGAGAGCTTTCAACCAATTAGAGCAGACAAATGCCAAGTAATTCTATATGAGAGCTTGTGGTGTGGTGGAGACTTAGACTATACAGCATTACAGCTGTCATGAAACCGCCGGACTCGTTTTCCAGCTCCGCTCTGTGACAGAGACATTTTCTAAGCCGGGAAACAACGCCAAGCGACGCTCTCCTCTCCGCCTGTGGGCTTAGTGTGTCTTAAATTAAACTAAACATAAAATTTAACTGCATTAACTGATGCACAAGCGTGGATTACCTCACGATGAGCTTGAAAACTACGTTACAGCTCCTCTCCAACAACCTGCCAGCTTCAGAAAACTGTTCCAGATGTTTACAGCCTCTTTAGTGGAATTTACAAAAATGTCCTTCAGAATCTGATCACAAATACAACGACAGACGCAGGGAGGCTGACGGAGCTGCACACAATCGGTACACAGTTAAGCTCCCCAAGTGGTCCCTCAGTCTGCTCTGACAGACCGTTTAGTCCTGACAAATAAAAACACCACTAGGATCACTCTCCAGGTCCCACACGGACACCAGCAGAAGATGTAGAGCAGGCGGCACAGAGCCATGAAGTGTGCCTGGTGGTTGTGGAAGTGCAGCGACACAGCAGGAGTTTCTGAAACTCCACGTCAAACCCAGCACAACACCAGCAAATGCTGGTCCAGTCCGAGGACAAAAGACGCTGTAGGTGCCGTCCAGAGCAGTGAGGAGAATAAGGACATTTACATCTGATAAATTGAGCAACAACCTCACAAATGCCCAACACAGAAGAGCAGCCCAACAGGTCCAGGGACCGGGGACGCTCGACTGAGAGCAACAATGGACACATGTAGGACAGAGAAGACTTGTTTTAAACCAACCATTTAGCTGTCATGAAACATGCACATTCGGTCTCCTGACTGTTTGGAGAAAGCAAGCTCAAAGATGTATGTCCAACCTGGAGACTTGACCGCAGCTCCAGATGTTCAGCCACGCGATGAAATCTGACTCTGATTTCACCACCAACAGGAGTTGGTCACTACAATCTTTCATCCTGGGCTCTGGTTCCAGAGTTTTTCTGCAGATTTACATAAAGAGCATGTCACAGTTTCACAGTAACCCTAAGATCCTGTGATCCTGCAACCCAGTAATCCTGTGATCTGTGACCCTGTGATCCTGAGACCCTGAGACCCTGTGATCCTGCAACCCAGTAATCCTGTGACCCTGAGACCCTAAGACCCTGCGATCCTGCGACGCTAAGACCCTGTGATCTTGTGACTCTGTGATCCTGTGACCCTGTGATCCTGAGACCCTGTGATCCTGTGATCCTGCAACCCAGTAATCCTGTGATCCTGCAACCCAGTAATCCTGTGATCCTGCAACCCAGTAATCCTGTGACCCTGAGACCCTGAGACCCTAAGACCCTGCGATCCTGCAACGCTAAGACCCTGTGATCTTGTGACTCTGTGACCCTGTGATCCTGAGACCCTGTGATCCTGTGATCCTGCTACCCAGTAATCCTGTAATCCTGCAACCCAGTAATCCTGTGATCCTGTGACCCTGAGACCCTGTGATCCTGCAACCCAATAATCCTGTGATCCTGTAACCCTGAGACCCTGTGATCCTGAGACCCTGTGATCCTGCAAACCAGTAATCCTGTGACCCTGAGACCATGTGATCCTGGAACCCAGTAATCCTGTGATCCTGAGACCCTGTGATCTTGTGACTCTGTGATCCTGTGATCCTGAGATCCTGTGATCCTGCAACCCAGTAATCCTGTGATCCTGTGACCCTGAGACCCTGTGATCCTGCAACCCAGTAATCCTGTGATCCTGTGACCCTGGGACCCTGGGACCCTGTGATCCTGTGACCCTGAGACCCTGTGATCCTGCAACCCAGTAATCCTGTGATCCTGAGACCCTGTGATCCTGCAACCCAGTAATCCTGTGATCCTGAGACCCTGTGATCCTGCAATCCAGTAATGCTGTGATCCTGTGACCCAGAGACCCTGTGATCCTGTGACCCTGAGACCCTGTGATCCTGCAACCCAGTAATCCTGTGATCCTGTGATCCTGTGACCCTGTGATCCTGAGACCCTGTGATCCTGTGACCCAGTAATGACCCTGTGATCCTGTGACCCTATGATCCTGCAACCCAGTAATGACCCTGTGATCCTGCAACCCAGTAACCCTATGATCCTGCAACCCTGAGACCCTGTGATCCTGCAACCCAGTAATCCTGTGATCCTGAGACCCTGTGATCCTGTGACCCTGAGACCCTGTGATCCTGTGACCCAGTAATGACCCTGTGATCCTGTGACCCTATGATCCTGCAACCCAGTAATGACCCTGTGATCCTGCAACCCAGTAACCCTATGATCCTGCAACCCTGAGACCCTGTGATCCTGCAACCCAGTAATCCTGTGATCCTGAGACCCTGTGATCCTGTGACCCTGAGACCCTGAGACCCTGTGATCCTGCAATCCAGTAATCCTGTGATCCTGTGATCCTGTGACCCAGAGACCCTGTGATCCTGCAACCCAGTGAACCTGTGATCCTGAGACCCTGAGACCTTGTGATCCTGCAACCCAGTAATGACCCTGTGATCCTATGACCCTATGATCCTGCAACCCAGTAATCCTGTGACCCTGTGATCCTGCAACCCAGTAATCCTGTGACCCTGTGATCCTGCAACCCAGTAATCCTGTGACCCTGTGATCCTGCAACCCAGTAATCCTGTGACCATGAGACAAAAACTAAGTACTTTGGGTTGATATTGTCTGCTAAGAAATAAAAGTGAAAAAACTAAGAAATGGCTGTGTAATGATTTAATTAATATTCTAATATCCTCTAACCTTTTTCTAAACCCTGTTAAGCAGCAAAGATACTGCACCAAACAAACACTGTACAGATGTCAACTAATTCTCCATCCAAGTCCAAATAATGATTATAAAAGTGCTTCCACCCAACACTTGAGTGTATCAGGACATAAAGGAGCTGCTGATTTATTCCTCAGATGAAAAACCTACACACTGCAGAATTATAAGGACCATGGACGAGCATAAACATTGTCCGCCTTCAGACGTATCACTGAGCCCAAGGCCAGCTCCTGTCTCTCAACGTTGGGTCTGCCGGTCAACTGACCCAGCAGTTAATCAATGACAATCGAGATGAACGTGAGAGCGGACAAACAAAATCCAAATCAGAGCTAAATGTGGTCCGAGCTGACAGACAGCCGTTTGTGCTGGACCGCAGCAGGATTGTCTTCAGTTACCATTTAAGGTCAACACAGGCAGGCGGGTCCAGGGCCCGCTTGATCTCCCATAAGCCTTCAGCCAGATCTCGACAGGCGAGCTGTCACTGCACAAGCATGTCTGTGGAGCCAGGAGCTGGAGAGTGACAGTGGATCCACGCCTCAGGTGAGGGGTGAAAACAGACACCGGGAATGTGACCGGGCTAGAAGATCAACCAGTGTTTTCATCCCGCTACTGAACCTAACACGTGTTTATCATTTATCTACATCCCCGAGGTGTTGAGGCACGCAGCACTCGCCTCCATCTAACTTCATCAGGACTGTGGACAACAGTTTTCATGTCCTGCAGAGGGAGGATTTCAGCGTCTCTGCCGTCTCTGATGCCAAATTAAAACTAACGGACACAGAGGAACGCTGGTTCAACTTTCACAACTTTCACAAGTCTGCATGACCAAAAATATATTCTCTTGAGATGATTACAGAGGCCGGCAAGAACGGGAACGACATGGCCAAACTTCTATTACCCAGCAGCAGAAGACATCCACAACCCGGACATGGCAGTACACAGGAAACATACATCATCATTTCATCCGATGGCTGTGTGTCTTAGTGTCATACAACCTCAGACGAACGCGAGTACCCCAGCCAACAGTTCACAGGTGTTTCCTTGAGCTGCAGGAACCCTCAGTAGGTGTTTCCACCACAGCATCTCAACCAGGTTCAGGTCTGGACTTTGACCAGGTCGTTTCAGAACCTGGAGTCCGATGTAGATCTGCTGCTGAGTTTTGGGTTATTTCAGTCACGTGACCCAGATCATCATCCCTCCACGCCTGTGCTTGATAGTGGGTCTGAGGTGTTTCTGCTGCTTTCTCCAAACATGGTTCTGGACATGAGGACCAAACATCTCCAGTTCAATCTCATCTGTCCAGAGGACTTTGTTCCAGAAGGCTGACGGTTTGTTCAGATGCATTTTTGTGAACCTCAGTGATGCGTCCATGTTCTGGGTTTCTTTTAACGTTACATGATCTGAACTCAGGGTAAATCTGCTGCGACGTCCACTTCTGAGGAGATTGACAACTGTCTTGACCATTTTCCACTTAATAATCAATAATCTTCCTCACTGCTGAATAATTCTAAATAGTCTTTTAATCATTTCCTGATTGATGTGCAGCATGTTTTGCTTCTCTAAGACTACTGCTAATGTTGTTCCCTCTTGGCATTGTGTTAACACACAGTTGAATGTTCCAGACCAACTTCTAGAGGTCTGGACGCCTGCTGATGATCAGTTCACCAGTGAAGATGATGAACTTGCCCTCCGAAGTCTGTGAGGGGCTGCTTCATGTTGAACACGTGACTCTTGCTTCTTTATTTGTGTTAAATAAGTAACGGAACAGCAATAATAGGTGTTGTTCTTCTGAGGTTCTGCTGGCGTATCACAAAGACTCACTTTAATCAGGGGGTTTTATTATGTTTTTACACACAGCTGAAAGGACGGGTTCAAATGTTTGCACATGACCTTATTTGGCCTGTGATATTCTCTTGAAATGATAACGCAGGCCAGTAGCCGTGGGGAGACTGCCAACTACTAGAAATCCATAGCTCAGGAATGCCAGTGGGAAGGACACAAAGGTGACGTGTCCCTGGAAACTCAGCATGGCTTTAAAACCAGTCAGACCACCACGAGGACTGACGTTGGTTCGGACAGGAACAGGCTGTCCAGCGGAGTCACACCTCCTGGGCTCTGCAGAAGCAGACAGATAACCTGCACTGTTACATAACCATCTCTCTCCCATCCTCCCACCAGCGCCAGATCTTTCATATGAGGCCATGTTTCTGAGCAGAGGCGCTGGGAGGGAACTCCCGCTTACAGGAGGAGCCCTGGGCCTCCGAGCAGGGTCCTGCCATTACTGCTCTCCTGGGCCGTGGACCCATGCGCCAACGAGCAGCACCAGAACAGCAAAAACAGCAAAGGACTCCGACATCAGCTGCTGACCGTGAAAACAACCAGACAGCTGCCCGTCACGCCGTGCCACATATACGGGGACTTACCCCGCGGTTTCCTTTACAAGAAAATGTGATCGTGGGAAACAGGATCAGGTGTGCAGACCTCCAGAAAAGCAGATGTTTGTTAACACAATGCCACGAGGTACAGACATCAGCACTGGTCTGAGAGAGGCTACTGCTGGACTGGACATTTTCTGATACGGTGTTAGGGTTAAGGTAGGGTGCGTGCTCACTTAAGCACCGGGTGTCTGGTCACATGTGTACGGCTGTGCGCCATCATTGAAAAACTAAAATCATTTCAAGCAGTGGCTTGTTTGAGTGACAGCTGTTTGAGATGTAGCAAACTGTTCAGATATTTAATGTTCTCCGGTAACTTCTGAGAAAATGGCTTCTTATTTCTTGATTTAAAGATAACAAGCGATCAACAGACTGCCATGACCACCTCTCGCTCCGCCTAGAAGGTGGGGGGGTCACAGTAGCTCCAGTGGAGCTCCGTTGGCCCTCCAGCAGTCTCTTCAGATGTTGCTTCTGGGTTTGTGTGAGGCTCCGCAGCCGTAACTGCCTGCAGCAGCTGGATCCGTGACGGGAGCTCTGGCGGAGCCCAGCTGGAGCTCCGGGTGGAGGTGGCCGTCCCGGTTTCCGCTCGTGACCGGTGAAATGCTCAGCGTGTTGCGGTTATCTGGGGGTGTTAGGCAGGCAGCTAGTCCAGGGTCCTGGTGGTTGCTTTAGCTCCAGCGGCACTTTCAAGTGTTGTTTCCATAGCGACATCAGCAGCGAGGACAGACGCTACAAACACCAGTTAGCACCACAGCGGAGCTGCAGCTAAGCTAAACGAAAATAGCCAGCTTGTGGCCAGTGAGGTAAGGCGGTGTTTTAACCGTCAGGCTCGCCCCGTCGGCCAGGTCGCTCATTTCGAGATGAACTGTGGGTTGGGTGGAGCCAAACTGTAGGTCGGGTGGAGTCAGCCGCTGCTAACATGGCAACAACCAGAGCCACCGCCACCGGACCTTCGGAAACCACTGGGGGATGCCAGCTCCCGCTTTGACCGTCTATGGTCTCTACCAGAACTGGAATGGTTTCCCAAACCCAGAATAAGCGGGATGAGATGTTTAAATGTGCTACATAACAAGGCCATCTGGACCTGAAGAACATCCAGAGAGCTGTTGACTCACACTGTGTCCCAGCACTCTGAAGCAATCCACCTGCTTGAGCAGTTACAGCAAGCTGCCAGGCCACAAGACTGAAAAAAACAAATGATGACATGGTGCTTAAGTGGCCTCGGAGTGAATTAATAACACCACTAAGAAAAGCAGAGGGAGACTTCTCACCACATCTCGTGAATCCTCTCCAAACACCACAGTGTGGTCAGAAGCTAAACAGTGCAGCAGACTTGAAGAGCGCTTCCACGGGAGCCAAACGAGTTCACCGCTGCTGAAACCCGAGCAGCCCACTGGAAGTCAGACGCAGATCCCTGGGTATTCATTAATGCCGTGACCCGAGCCAAGCTGGAGCGGGCGAAAGAGAAAGGCTGAGCGCGCACACTCTGCCTGACAGCTGCTGACAGGACTTAAATCCATCTTCCTCCCCTGCACCCTCACCTCCATCATCACGCTGTCAGCGAGCGCTCGCGAGGCCACTTGAATTGTTTATGGAAGTATTAATATGCTGTTTTAGGGAGTAAAAATATAGGAACACGTCACTGCTTAACAGGTGCAGCATACGTCTACTGGAGGAGAGCCGGCACATGGAGCGCAGAGAGGTAACACGCAGCGAGGAGACCACTGGCAGCAGGAGAAGCTCCAGTGTGGTTCTCCAGGTGCAGAAATGTCCATCAACACCTGTCATGTGTCCTATGGACCCAGACCTGGAATGTCCCACTTTTTAGGAGACCTACTGACCACAGTCTAAGGCCAATGCTGCTTTTCAAGAAAACACCTAGATCCAGACCTGCAGATCCTCTACTGACCACTGGGGTCTGGATCCAGACCTGGAGATCCTCTACTGACCACTGGGGTCCGGATCCAGACCTGCAGGTCCTCTACTGACCACTAGGGTCTGGATCCAGACCTGGAGATCCTCTACTGACCACTGGGGTCTGGATCCAGACCTGCAGGTCCTCTACTGACCACTGGGGTCTGGATCCAGACCTGGAGATCCTCTACTGACCACTGGGGTCCGGATCCAGACCTGCAGGTCCTCTACTGACCACTGGGGTCTGGATCCAGACCTGGAGATCCTCTACTGACCACTGGGGTCCGGATCCAGACCTGGAGATCCTCTACTGACCACTAGGGTCCGGATCCAGACCTGCAGGTTCTCTACTGACCACTAGGGTCCGGATCCAGACCTGGAGATCCTCTACTGACCACTGGGGTCTGGATCCAGACCTGCAGGTCCTCTACTGACCACTGGGGTCCGGATCCAGACCTGGAGATCCTCTACTGACCACTGGGGTCCGGATCCAGACCTGCAGGTCCTCTACTGACCACTAGGGTCCGGATCCAGACCTGCAGGTCCTCTACTGACCACTATGGTCTGGATCCAGACCTGCAGGGGAGGGGTTTTGGGTGGAGTTTGCATGGCTTGTCAATCTATTCTCGTCAAGAACAAACTTGAAAATTGAGAAAGGGCCTTCAGCTTTGATGAAGATGGATGGAAACATCTTCATCAAGTTACTGCGACTGCCACTACCAGAAGATGCAGGCAGCAGATAATCATTCAGAAAACCATTCATCATGGTCTGGTCATGTGACCAACTGCGTCACATGACGTCAAACATCAAACAACTGCACTTTCCACACGTCCGAGAAACCACGTCATGACAGCGTGAAAAGGCTTTTGTGACATCTGACAGGTTGTTCAAATTCTAGGTGTTTCCATTACAGTTTGTTTTGGCTTTTCTGTTTATGAGACATTTAGGTTTTGGACAGTTATAGTGGCAGTAACAGAAACTCACCATGGGATAAATAAAGCACAAGTTGAGTTTTCAAAGTCTGACTCACGTCATGCTCATGTCCACTCGGTCCTCGTGCACTACGTGGATGTTTGTACACGTGCACTACTCACCATGTTATACTGCTGTCCAAATATGCAACAACGGTTGCTATAGACTGTATTTGCACTCAATGAATCCCACATTCTTCTGTTGAGGAGTTTGGTTGTTTTTTATTACAAAAACAATTCTGGATGGGCGGGGCTGCCAGTGCTATAACTCCACCCCCGATGTCTATGATCTCACGCCGTACAACCTCATGTTTGAGTGAACCTGGCAGCTCTGGCATGGTGACACTGGTTCGAATCATGAGTTGACAGGAGCTAGCATAGGCTAAAATAGCTATCTTGCGGCTCTGGAGGTGAGGTGGGCGTGTCCCCCAGTTGCCAGATTCCTTGCCGCCACCCTTTTGCTCGTGTTTGGATAAACCAGGAGTTGGGTGGAGGCAGTTCCTGCCAAGATGGCAAAGACCAGAGCTGGAGCTCTAAAAGCTTATTGAGAAAGCTCTGGGTGACATCACAGAGCGTTTAACTTTCTACAGTCTATGTTCTGAAACCAATACGGCTTCAAGGTTAATGGATTTGTTTTCACTATCAGCAGACGGACCATCTAGACACAGACAACAATCCGACTCCAGCTGGAATTTTCCATCCAGACTGCCGTCTAACAGAGAGAAACTAAATTCAAGTGTCCCACTTTCCAGCCCATAAAAATCAGACATATCCCAAACCAGAGCCTCGCCTTGGACGCCATTTATGGGAGCAGGAGATGGCTTTTCCAGCCAGACCTGTCACACACACATCTGGCTTCCTCTCCTGCACACACTTTCTCTATCAACTCACAATTCCAAATTAAATTCTGACAGACAACTATGCAGTACAGCTGCAGGCTGGTTTGGATAAAATTTCTGCTATGTGCAGCTTCTATTTGCCTCCCAATAAACGGCTGTCAGATTAAATAAAAACCTCACAACACTTGACATAACCTGTCAGTCTGAGTGAAAAATGCCCCATGTGAAGTTTAAAGAGTCACTGATGTAAACAACCTCACAGTTGACAGTAGATGCTGTTTACCAGAGTCCCGAAGAGTCCCGAAGAGTCCCGAAGAGTCCCGAAGAGTCCCGAAGAGCACTGAAGAGTCCCGAAGAGTCCCGAAGAGCACTGAAGAGCACTGAAGAACCCTGAAGAGCACTGAAGAACCCTGAAGAACCCTGAAGAGTCACAAAGTGCACCAAAAAGTCCTGAAGTGCCCTGAAGACTCTGAAGAGTCCTGAAGAACCCCGAAGAGCTCTGATGAGTCCAGAGGAGCCCCTAATTATCCTGAAGCACCCTGAAGAGCCCTAAAGACACCTGATGAGTCCTGAAGAGCCCTGTAGTGCTACAAAGAGTCCTTAAGAGTCCACAAGAGCCCCTGACCAGTCTTAAAGAGCCCCAAAGAGCCTTGAAGCATATTGAAAAGTCCAAAACAGTTCTGAAGAGTCCTCAGAAGCTCAGTAGCTTCTTGATTATCTTCTTAATGTGTCTTATCGAGCCAGTCCACTCTCAAAAGAAGGAAAGATGGCTGAAATTTAAGGTGAGCCTCAGTTGAGTCAGCTGACACCAGAGCTGCTGGTTCCCAGATGTCTGCTGTCTCTGAGATGTCCTACTGTAATGGAAGTCAGTTGACCGGAGGTCCTTTATAAGTCAGGAAAGACTCTGAGGGATGTAAACAATCTGCAGGTACAGCGAGGATCTTCCGTCAGCGATCAGCTTTGATGATGGCGTAACTGATAGTATGGGCAAATTTTAGTGTAAATGCTCCTGATAGTAGATATCTAGAACCACCAATCAGGTAAAATCATGTAAATCACTACATAAATGGATCATTAAGACTATTGATCAGTCTGTACGGACTACGTAATCTATCACATTTT
Source organism: Xenentodon cancila (assembly GCA_014839995.1). NCBI lineage: Eukaryota > Metazoa > Chordata > Actinopteri > Beloniformes > Belonidae > Xenentodon > Xenentodon cancila. Next base: position 1,520,518 of record CM026201.1, read on the forward strand.
AAATAATAACTATACTAACGTCTTAGGGGTTGTGGGTTGGTCTGGAAGGGTCTGAGGATGAAGCTTAGATAAAAGCAGGTATGTGCTTGCTGAGTGCTTGGTAAAAGCAGCGGGCAGCGCTCATTCCTGATTTTCCGACAGAAACTTCATTTGAAAACATTTGGCGAAACTCCCATGCTCCCTTCAAGACCTTAGCGAGGGTCCAGTGATGGTTCAGCGCTGGTCCAGGGCTGCATGGCCAGTTTCACATCTGGAAACTTTCTTTTGATCAGTTTTTCCTTTCTCTATTTGTTATATGATAGCACCAAACCCATCGACCTTCTGTTCCTGGCTAAAAGCTGGCAGGGAGTCATTGTTCAAAGGCAGCTTTCAATAGGAGACTGACCCATGAGACACAGGAAAACCGGTCTAAGAGCGGTTAGGGGTCCAGTGGATTTCAGCGAGCAGATCTGTGCTACAACAGAAAATCTTCAGCATGAACGTGAACTTTTCAAATCCACAGAGTGGATGTGACCCAATCACGTTGATGTGAAACCGAGTCTCTGAGGAATTCTATCAATCTTGTGGCATCCAAGGAAAGACAGCAAACTGCTGTTCCTAAGAAAAAACATTATTTAGTGCATTTCACATTAGTCCACTACTTGGAAAAGCAAGGTCAAGTGAGCAGCAAGGACATCAGGAAACATCTAAAGGCCTTCAGTGTGTGAAAGATCTCCTTCAATATCGCAGTCTGGAGTCAAGTTGACGGGACATGCAGCTTAGTTCAGAGTAAAACTGCATCCCTCCGTTTGCTTTTCTCTGCAGAGAAAACATCCCTAAACATTCTAAACAAGCTTTATTCTTACGAACGGTCAGACCCGACCGCGTTTGTCTTTGTTCCTGTTTGAAGTCGTACCCGTCACGTCCCCCGCGCAGAGCAACCAGCGGATGACGAGGACCGCTGCCACGGTGCGAGCTGTCACTGCGATGTTGACAAACTGCTGCCGAATATAGACGGGGCCAAACAAAAGCACAAGGCCTATCATACGTGGCTGCTGGAACCTCTCAAAATAGAGGAGCCGGTATCAATATGAAGCAGCGATATTCTGGTCCTGACACCCCGGGGAAACCGAGGTCACATCTCACCACAACCTGAGAAAGCTGCACAATACTGGCTGCAGGAGAGACAAGCAGCTGTGACGCACGTGTGGGGTGCTGATGTAAGGCCAACCACTTCAAAGAGCAAAGTTTTGAAATCTAGTCAGAAGCAACCGTTTCTCTGTAGATGTAGGTCCTGACTTTTGAAGACCTGGACCGCTGCAGACACCTGCAATCAAGTGCCATCTAAAACATCAACTCCTTCTGACTGATGACTCCACAGGAGCCTCCATCCCCTCTGGAGCCCATAAACAGCCCGTCGATGGAATCTCCATCAGGAAACATGTGTCTTCATACCCCAGCTTGGCTCAGCCTCCGCACATAGCGGCCCCCTCAAATGTAGACGTTTCCATCATTTATTAGCTGAAGAGGCCCCTGTTTAAAAAACACTTCGGCAGAACCAGCCAGGTTTACACGGAAAAGATGGACAGAAACGCTGCCAGGACTGAAGTGAATGAAAAATAAACAAAGCCCTCAGACAGAGGGCTCTTCAGTGCAGCTGATCTGCTGTCGGCCTGTGCATCCATACATACCTACACAGGGATGGAGGGACACACACTCACCGCAAGGGTGCACGTTGATGGGGGAAGAAGGAGGAAGGAAGGATGAATGTCAGAATAAAGATAAAGAAGAGTAAATGTAGTCTCAAGGGGCGCTCGTCAGGGTCTAAGCAGTTTCGCTAAACGCCTTCAATTATACCCCCCAGTGGAATTTTACCAAACTTGTCTCAATCTCTGACACTGATTTCCACAGGCTGGCACCAAAGCACGAAGAGGAAACTGCCTTTAGACGTCTTTGGATAGACATCAAACCAATCAGAGAAGCGAAGAACGCAACATAGGCAGAGCAGCATCCAGACCAGGATCAACAAAAGTCATCCAAAAGGTCTGCAGGGGAGCAGGAACGCTGGCGAGCAACTGTAAACAAATATCTACTCTGTTCCACATCTGTCGTACCCTACAATGTCAGGTTGCACTGTTTCCATTGACAAGTGTTTAGTGACAAGTATGAATGGTGAAATGTTTTCCCACAAGACTTCCTTTCAAAACGAAGAAGACGATCTCGACTCTTAAAACTGCTCATTTTGCAGACTTTAATTTCACTTTCAACATCTGGATTGCTCCAAAAACTGTTAATACCTTTCAGTATTAATGTTTCCTTTCCAGATGTTCCAGCTGTGACACTAATGCACCTCCATACCATCAGAGATGTAGGCTTTGGAACTAAGCGCTGATAATACAGCTGGAGGGTTCCTCTTCTGTGAGTCTGGAGAACATGACGTCCACTGTTTCAGGACAGGACTTCCCCTCAGTCGTTTTTAAACAAGATTTGACCCAGAGAAGAAGCTGCTGTTTCTGGATTACATTCTTTACACATTACAGATTTATCCTGCTTCTGTAGATGTTATGACCAACTTTGGTCTTGGACAGTGGTCCCTGGAGGTTTCCTGAGTCCATGCAGTGATCTCCGTTACAGAATCATGTCGGATTCACTTTTTTCTTTCATACGCTTTGATCACATCTGTTCAGTTAAGTGACGTGAGCAGGTTACCGGTTGATGAGGGTCCCAAACAGCAACCGGATGGCCCTCTGGACATTTTCAGTGCACAGCCAACTCCACTGGTTCTTCATCAGCAGACGTAGGACACTCAGGGCCACCTCGGCCAACGCCATATCATCTGCAACGTCAAACACATGTCAAAACTCAACTCACTGAAACATCTCCAAGGTGGATGCTGTAAGACAACAATGAGATTCTCTGGATGTTATTGCATGTTGACTGAGCATAGTGCAGCAACAAGCTGAGAATTAAAAATAAATAAATAAAATGAAGCAGAACATTCTGATCCATTTCAGGGTCACACATTCTCAGCGTTCATCTGAGGAGAACATGAACCTTCACTTCATGCCTTTGTTAACACTGCCATCATGTGGTCAGACTCAGGTACTGCGGCTGGTGTTGAAAATCTTCAGTCTAAAATTTAAAACTTTTCTGTCACATCTACATCTTTCACAATTAAGGCAGTTTTTTATTTTTCTGTTATTAAATTGCATCTTCTAACTACAGTGAAGGTATTTTGCAGGTGAATCTGAAGACATCCTGATGGCGTCCAACATACTGCTGTAGAACGGAGTCTGTTAACACACGTGTTTCTAAGAAAATACAGTCATGGCTTCACTTTCAAAGGCTTTTCTTGGCAAACACCTCACATTTATTCAAAGAGTCAATATGGACAGTATTGACTTTTCTAAAACTGACTGCAGCTCACTCTGGCATGCTGGATATCAATTTCTGGATCAAATCCTGACTGATGGAGTTCAGAACCGCTGCTCTTCTTCAAAGGCTGGAATCAAGGCAAGAAGACTCCTGCTTGGCTCTTGAAGATGTTTTCACCTTCCATCCAGAAGAATTTGTCTTATGTAGTATACACTGTAGTACATAATGTAGTATATGTAGTATACACTGTAGTACATAATGTAGTATATGTAGTATACAGTGTAGTATATAATGTAGTATATGTAGTATACAGTGTAGTACATAATGTAGTATATGTAGTATACACTGTAGTACATAATGTAGTATACAGTGTAGTACATAATGTAGTATATGTAGTATACCGTGTAGTACATAATGTAGTATATGTAGTATACAGTATAGTATATAATGTAGTATATGTAGTATACAGTGTAGTACATAATGTAGTATATGTAGTATACAGTGTGGTATATAATGTAGTATATGTAGTATACAGTGTGGTATATAATGTAGTATATGTAGTATACAGTGTGGTACATAATGTAGTATATGTAGTATACAGTGTGGTAAATAATGTAGTATATGTAGTATACAGTGTAGTACATAATGTAGTATATGTAGTATACAGTGTAGTACATAATGTAGTATATGTAGTATACAGTGTGGTATATAATGTAGTATATGTAGTATACAGTGTAGTACATAATGTAGTATATGTAGTATACAGTGTGGTATATAATGTAGTATATGTAGTATACAGTGTGGTATATAATGTAGTATATGTAGTATACAGTGTGGTACATAATGTAGTATATGTAGTATACAGTGTAGTACATAATGTAGTATATGTAGTATACAGTGTGGTACATAATGTAGTATATGTAGTATACAGTGTGGTACATAATGTAGTATATGTAGTATACAGTGTGGTATATAATGTAGTATATGTAGTATACAGTGTGGTACATAATGTAGTATATGTAGTATACAGTGTGGTACATAATGTAGTATATGTAGTATACAGTGTGGTACATAATGTAGTATATGTAGTATACAGTGTGGTATATAATGTAGTATATGTAGTATACAGTGTAGTACATAATGTAGTATATGTAGTATACAGTGTGGTATATAATGTAGTATATGTAGTATACAGTGTGGTACATAATGTAGTATATGTAGTATACAGTGTAGTACATAATGTAGTATATGTAGTATACAGTGTGGTATATAATGTAGTATATGTAGTATACAGTGTGGTACATAATGTAGTATATGTAGTATACAGTGTGGTATATAATGTAGTATATGTAGCATACACTGTAGTACATAATGTAGTATATGTAGTATACACTGTAGTACATAATGTAGTATATGTAGTATACAGTGTGGTATATAATGTAGTATATGTAGTATACAGTGTGGTATATAATGTAGTATATGTAGTATACAGTGTAGTACATAATGTAGTATATGTAGTATACAGTGTGGTATATAATGTAGTATATGTAGTATACAGTGTGGTACATAATGTAGTATATGTAGTATACAGTGTGGTATATAATGTAGTATATGTAGCATACACTGTGGTACATAATGTAGTATATGTAGTATACACTGTAGTACATAATGTAGTATATGTAGTATACACTGTAGTACATAATGTAGTATATGTAGTATACAGTGTAGTACATAATGTAGTATATGTAGTATACAGTGTGGTATATAATGTAGTATATGTAGTATACAGTGTGGTATATAATGTAGTATATGTAGTATACAGTGTAGTACATAATGTAGTATATGTAGTATGCAGTGTGGTACATAATGTAGTATATGTAGTATACAGTGTGGTACATAATGTAGTATATGTAGTATACAGTGTGGTATATAATGTAGTATATGTAGCATACACTGTAGTACATAATGTAGTATATGTAGTATACACTGTAGTACATAATGTAGTATATGTAGTATACACTGTAGTACATAATGTAGTATATGTAGTATACAGTGTAGTACATAATGTAGTATATGTAGTATACAGTGTGGTATATAATGTAGTATATGTAGTATACAATGTAGTACATAATGTAGTATATGTAGTATACACTGTAGTACATAATGTAGTATATGTAGTATACAGTGTAGTACATAATGTAGTATATGTAGTATACAGTGTAGTACATAATGTAGTATATGTAGTATACAGTGTAGTACATAATGTAGTATATGTAGTATACAGTGTGGTATATAATGTAGTATATGTAGCATACACTGTAGTACATAATGTAGTATATGTAGTATACACTGTAGTACATAATGTAGTATATGTAGTATACACTGTAGTACATAATGTAGTATATGTAGCATACACTGTAGTACATAATGTAGTATATGTAGCATACACTGTAGTACATAATGTAGTATATGTAGTATACAGTGTGGTATATAATGTAGTATATGTAGTATACAGTGTAGTACATAATGTAGTATATGTAGTATACAGTGTGGTACATAATGTAGTATATGTAGTATACAGTGTGGTATATAATGTAGTATATGTAGTATACAGTGTGGTATATAATGTAGTATATGTAGTATACAGTGTGGTACATAATGTAGTATATGTAGTATACAGTGTAGTACATAATGTAGTATATGTAGTATACAGTGTGGTATATAATGTAGTATATGTAGTATACAGTGTGGTACATAATGTAGTATATGTAGTATACAGTGTAGTACATAATGTAGTATATGTAGTATACAGTGTAGTCACATTGAACTAACATCTAGCAGGAAAACCAACAAGACTAAAACCAAAGTCGGACTCTTTCAAACACGAGACACAGCTCACCGTCTCCGTCACCAGTGTTTGTTTTCCATTTTTGTCATGTTGGTGGTTGTCATGGGTTCCTGCTCCTAAAGGAGGGATCTCTCTCTGAACTAAATGTGAACATTGATGGAGCTTCCAGCCACTCATCTGTACTTCTTTTACTTTCATCATCTGACTGACAGCTGGACCAAACTCAGGTTCTGTTCAATCTCAAACACAGCATCTAAATTTGATTTCCAAAATAAAAACACTTAATTGTATTACATATTATGCCAGTGTTTAAGCAGGGGAGGCTGGATTTCCCAGGAGTGGTAAGGCGCTTTGAGGACCTGAAGTGACTGACTGAAACTTCCAGGTCCTGTGACTTCTGCATATCTACAGCGAATCAGGCAAATACGACCTCTGTGAATTGTTAGAAGTTTTTTAAAACTGGGCTGTTTACTGACAGTAGGGTCTGTTCCTTTAAAAAGACAAAGACCAGATGCAGGATAAATGACATCTAGATTCAAATAAACAGAGGCCGTCTCATTCCAGAATAAACACACGGTTCCTGTACGATGTGAGAGATGATCCAATGACGGTAGAACAGGGTGGAAGACATGCTGGGTAAGACCGAGTTAGTTAACGGCTGGAGTTCGGACTGGTGCTCAGCACGTAAAATAACTGGTTAAAATGGAATAACCGGCTCAACCAGCTACATCTCCTCTCTCCAGTAGCATTGTGACTCGGTGTTTCAGAATACAAGCATTAGGGCGTCCAGGCACCAGGACACCCTAGGGCGCAGATCACTGACTGACTTCACAGTTGCCATGGACTTGTGGCCACATGTCTTGCACACTCGGGTGAAGAGAGAAGCGGCCCTGCCTGATTCTTATTCTGAGCTGATCACCACCCGGCGCTGTGTTGGCGCCGGTTGTTGGTGCCTGTCGTGGCGGTAATCCCGACTGCACTGATGCACACCAGTGGTCAGGGATGCCGTCAAGCTGAAGGAGTCCTATTGGGCCTTTTTGGCCTGTAGGACTCCAGAGGTAGCAGATAGGTACTGGCAGGCCAAGCAGAACCCAGCTTCAGTGTTTGCCAAGGCAAAAACCCAGGTGTGGGAGGAGTTTGGAGAGGTCAATGAGAACGACGTTGTGAGTCAGTGGAGGGAATACTTCGAAGACCTCCTCAGTCCCACTGACACCTTCTTCTGAGGAAGCAGAGCCATCGAGCTTGGAGGTGGGCTCTCCTATCTCTGGGGCTGAGGTCATGGATGGATGGTGGATGAACTCAACCCTGAGTTCCTTAAGGTTCTGGATGCTGTGGGGCTGTCTTGGTTGACATGCTTGTGCAACATCACGTGGACATCAGGGACAGTGCCTCTGGATTGGCAGATCCGGATGGTGGTCCCCTTTTTCAAAAAGGGGAACAGAAGGGTTTGCTCCAACTACTGAGGGATCACACTCCTCAGCCTCCCTGGTAAGGTCTATTCAGGGGTCCTGGAGAAGAGGGCCTGCCAGATAGTTGAATCTCAGATTGAAGAGCGGCAGTGTGGTTTTCATTCTGGCTTTGGAAAGAATTTATAGGCACACCTAAAGGGTGGAAAGGGTCCAGTTTGGATGGATGGATGGATGGATGGATGGATGGATGGATGGATGGATGGATGGATGGATGGATGGATGGATGGATGGATGGATGGATGGATGGATGGATGGATGGATGGATGGATGGATGGATGGATGGGACATGAACCAACCTCACAGCACTGATGTTAAATGCTAAATGTATAACACCACATTCAGAAGTGACATAGAAAATGACAAAAAGCTTTAAAAAAAAAAGAAAATTACTCTCTTTCATGTACATTGACTTCTATTTCTCTGCAGACAGTTGAACCCAATGTTTTTTTTCCATGTTTTTTTCCACTATACGTCCATTTAGTATTCCAGTCAAGCAACGTAGTCAGAGAGGCAGCACCTTTACATGCCATTTGAAAACACTGAATTCCTACATCAGCCCATCTGAAACCATAGTTTAAAAATACCTGTAACAATCTTAGTCCAACTGAGTTCAACAGGACCCAATTGGTCATAGTTGGACTAACACACCCAGATAATGCAGTTGAAGCAGAGTTTATCCCTGCATGTGAATGTTCAACGGGCCTGAAACTGGCCTTTGCGCTCTGAGCACGCTCCACGGTTTCTGCATATATATATAGAAAAGAGAAAAGCTAAAGTGCAGAGGACCCATGAAACGAAGAGAGATGCAAGTCTGTCCATTGCTCCAATTTGCAGCCACCGGTTCGACCAAAGACTAACCTGTTGTTCAGAAGTGTGACGTGATGGGTCAACCAGAGTCCATCACCAACAAAGGGATAGCGTGTACTATCACCTATTGTGGTGGAGCCTGCCACACTCTGGTCAATAAATTGATCCCCTTCACATACATGGGACAAAGAAAGTGCTCCCACTAAATGGACGAGTGGAGCCGTAAGTGTAGTTTGACTAAATGATGCATGTAATCGTAAAGCTTTTACCACTTTGTGAAGTTGCACGTTTGGGCAGCGCTGGAAAGTGTGGTTTTACAATGTTGAAATATTCATAAATGTCCCTGGAACAGATGTGGCCTAGAAGGCAGCAGATGTTGCTCTAACACCTCAGAGTTCTTTTCTGCATTCATGCTACTCTCAGAGTGGAAGAACTGGTCCGACCCCAGACCATCACAGGGTCTGGATTCGGGACTTGGTCATGAAGGAACGACCTTTTTAGGAATTCATGTGATGCAGAGCTTAATTACACATTTTTTTATTTTATTTCATGCAAAATAAAAACTGTACATATGTAGTATGTTATATGTAGTATACAGTGTAGTATGTGTAAAATACAGTGTAATACATAATGTAGTAAATGTCGTATATAATGTAGTATATAATGTAGTAAATGTAGTATATGTAGTATATAATGTAGTATATGTAGTATATAATGTAGTATATAATGTAGTATATAATGTAGTAAATGTAGTATATGTAGTATATAATGTAGTATATGTAGTATATAATGAAGTATATAATGTAGTATATGTAGTAAATAATGTAGTAAATGTAGTATATGTAGTATATAATGTAGCATATGTAGTATATAATGTAGTATATAATGTAGTATATAATGTAGTAAATGTAGTATATAATGTAGTAAATAATGTAGTATATGTAGTATATATTGTAGTATATGTAGTATATAATGTAGCATATGTAGTATATAATGTAGTATATAGTGTAGTGTATGTCGTATATAATGTAGTATATAATGTAGTATATAATGTAGTAGATAGTGTAGTATATAATGTAGTATATAATGTAGTATATAATGTAGTATATAATGTAGTATATAATGTAGTATATAATGTAGTATATGTAGTATATAATGTAGCATATGTAGTATATAATGTAGTATATAATGTAGTATATAATGTAGTATATAATGTAGTATATGTAGTATATAATGTAGTATATGTAGTATATATTGTAGTATATGTAGCATATAATGTAGTATATAATGTAGTATATGGAGTATATAATGTAGTATATGTAGTATATAATGTAGTATATAATGTAGTAAATGTAGTATATGTAGTATATAATGTAGTATATGTAGTATATAATGTAGTATATAATGTAGTATATGTAGTATATAATGTAGTAAATGTAGTATATGTAGTATATAATGTAGCATATGTAGTATATAATGTAGTAAATGTAGTATATGTAGTATATAATGTAGTATATATTGTAGTATATGTAGTATATAATGTAGTATATGTAGTATATAATGTAGTATATGTAGTATATAATGTTGTATATGTAGTATATAATGTAGCATATGTAGTATATAATGTAGTATATAATGTAGTATATAATGTAGTAAATGTAGTATATGTAGTATATAATGTAGTATATAATGTAGTATATAATGTAGTATATAATGTAGTAAATGTAGTATATGTAGTATATAATGTAGCATATGTAGTATATAATGTAGTATATAATGTAGTAAATGTATATGTAGTATATAATGTAGTATATGTAGTATATATTGTAGTATATGTAGCATATAATGTAGTATATAATGTAGTATTTGTAGGATATAATGTAGTATATGTAGGATATAATGTAGTATCTTAAGGATATAATGTAGTATCTGTAGTATATAATGTAGTATCTGTAGAATATAATGTAGTACCTGTAGTATATACTGTAGTATCTGTAGTATATAATTTAGTATCTGTAATATATAATGTAGTATCTGTAGTATATACTGTAGTATCTGTAGTATATAATTTAGTATCTGTAATATATAATGTAGTATCTGTAGTATATAATGTTGTAAATGTAGTATATAATGTAGTATATAATGTAGTATATAATGTAGTATATAATGTAGTAAATGTATATGTAGTATATAATGTAGTATATGTAGTATATATTGTAGTATATGTAGTATATAATGTAGTATATAATGTAGTATTTGTAGGATATAATGTAGTATATGTAGGATATAATGTAGTATATGTAGGATATAATGTAGTATCTTAAGGATATAATGTAGTATCTGTAGTATATAATGTAGTATCTGTAGAATATAATGTAGTACCTGTAGTATATACTGTAGTATCTGTAGTATATACTGTAGTATCTGTAATATATAATGTAGTATCTGTAGTATATAATGTTGTAAATGTAGTATATAATGTAGTATATAATGTAGTATATAATGTAGTATATAATGTAGTATATAATGTAGTATATGTACTATATAATGTAGTAAATGTAGTATATAATGTAGTATATGTACTATATAATGTAGTAAATGTAGTATATAATTTAGTAAATGTAGTATATAATGTAGTATATAATGTAGTATATAATGTAGTATATAATGTAGTATATGTAGTATATAATGTAGTATATAATGTAGCATATGTAGCATATGTAGTATATAATGTAGTATATAATGTAGTAAATGTAGTATATAATGTAGTATATGTAGTATATAATGTAGTATATAATGTAGTATATAATGTAGTATATGGAGTATATAATGTAGTATATGGAGTATATAATGTAGTATATGGAGTATATAATGTAGTATCTGTAGTATATAATGTAGTATAATGTAGCATATGTAGTACATAATGTAGTATATGTAGGATATAATGTAGTATATGTAGTATATAATGTAGTAATAGTAGTATATAATGTAGTATCTGTAGTATATAATGTAGTATCTGTAGTATATACTGTAGTATCTGTAGTATATAATGTAGTATATGTAGTATATAATGTAGTATATGTAGTATATAATGTAGTATATGTAGTATATACTGTAGTATCTGTAGTATATAATGTAGTATCTGTAGTATATAATGTAGTATAATGTAGCATATGTAGTATATAATGTAGTATATAATGTATCTATAGTGAATAATGTAGTATATAATGTAGTATCTGTAGTATATAATGTAGTATCTGTAGTATATAATGTAGTATAATGTAGCATATGTAGGATATAATGTAGTATATGTAGGATATAATGTAGTAATAGTAGTATATAATGTAGTAATAGTAGTATATAATGTAGTAATAGTAGTATATACTGTAGTAATAGTAGTATATAATGTAGTAATAGTAGTATATAATGTAGTAATAGTAGTATATAATGTAGTATCTGTAGTATATAATGTAGTATCTGTAGTATATACTGTAGTATCTGTAGTATATAATGTAGTATCTGTAGTATATACTGTAGTATCTGTAGTATATAATGTAGTATCTGTAGTATATAATGTAGTATAATGTAGCATATGTAGTATATAATGTAGCATATGTAGTATATAATGTAGTATCTGTAGTATATAATGTAGTATCTGTAGTATATACTGTAGTATCTGTAGTATATAATGTAGTATCTGTAGTATATAATGTAGTATATGTAGGATATAATGTAGTATATGTAGGATATAATGTAGTATATGTAGAATATAATGTAGTATCTGTAGTATATAATGTAGTATCTGTAGTATATAATGTAGTATCTGTAGGATATAATGTAGTATCTGTAGGATATAATGTAGTAATAGTAGTATATAATGTAGTATCTGTAGTATATACTGTAGTATCTGTAGTATATGCTGTAGTATCTGTAGTATATAATGTAGTATATGTAGTATATAATGTAGTATATGTAGTATATAATGTAGTATATGTAGAATATAATGTAGTATATGTAGTATATAATGTAGTATCTGTAGTATATAATGTAGTATATGTAGAATATAATGTAGTATCTGTAGTATATAATGTAGTATATGTAGTATATACTGTAGTATCTGTAGTATATAATGTAGTATATGTAGAATATAATGTAGTATCTGTAGTATATAATGTAGTATATGTAGTACATAATGTAGTATCTGTAGTATATAATGTAGTATATGTAGTATATAATGTAGTATATGTAGTATATAATGTAGTAATAGTAGTATATAATGTAGTATCTGTAGTATATAATGTAGTATCTGTAGTATATAATGTAGTATCTGTAGTATATACTGTAGTATCTGTAGTATATAATGTAGTATATGTAGGATATAATGTAGTATATAATGTAGTATATAATGTAGTATATGTAGTATATAATGTAGCATATAATGTAGTAAATGTAGTATATAATGTAGTATATAATGTAGTGTATGTAGTATACAATGTAGTATATAATGTAGTATATAATGTAGTATATGTAGCATATAATGTAGTATATAATGTAGTATCTATAGTATATACTGTAGTATCTGTAGTATATAATGTAGTATATGGAGTATATAATGTAGCATATAATGTAGTAAATGTAGTATATAATGTAGTATATAATGTAGTGTATGTAGTATACAATGTAGTATATAATGTAGTATATAATGTAGTATATGTAGCATATAATGTAGTATATAATGTAGTATATGTAGTATATAATGTAGTATATAATGTAGAATATGTAGTATATAATGTAGTATATGTAGTATATAATGTAGTATATAATGTAGTATATAATGTAGAATATGTAGTATATAATGTAGTATATGTAGTATATAATGTAGTATATAATGTAGTATATGTAGTATATAATGTAGTATATAATGTACTATATAATGTAGTATATAATGTAGTATATAATGTAGTATATAATGTAGTATATAATGTAGTATAGAGCTGAAGAGTTAGTTACCTAAAGACATCAAATAGTCCCTGTCTATTAGACAGGACTCCAACCACACAAGTGCTCTGCCTCAAAGTCCCTCCCAGTTCTTCAACCGGTCTATCAAGATCCAGCACTGAGGTCCAGTAAGACCAAGACTGAAATGTTGCCACCATCCGTATCGGAGTGGATGTCGTTAAGGACCTTTACTAGAGCCGTCTCAGTGCTGCGCTGTGACCGGAAACCTGACTGGAAGACGTCAAAACAGTCGTACAGCGGTTGTACAGCGGTTGAAAAACAGTTTTTCTACGATTTTACTAATGACGGGGAGGTTTGAATCGGACCTACAGCTGTTCATAAGTGACCCGTCTAGACTGTTGTTTTTGAAAAGTGGCTTAAAGACGGCGGTTTTTAGGCGCTGAGGAAAGATACCTGAAAGCAGAGACGTATTCACAACGTCTAGAAGGTCTGAGGACAGCAATGCTCAACACTCCTAACAACCCTGTTGGCAGCAGGTGGTGGACTTCAGGTGATGTATGAGGTCATCCAGGTTCTTAGGAGTGACAGGACAGACCTGTGTCCTGGTTGGTCTCAGTGGTCACAGAGTCCTGCGTCTAGCACAGGAGCACTGACTGACTTTCCGGGTTTTCTCAGTAAATAAGGCAAACTCATTGCAGACGTGGTTGGGTAGAAGTCCAGCTCCACTGACTCGGGGGGTTTGTCAGTCTGTCAACCGTAGTGAACAAAGGGCATTATTGTTGTTTTTGGCAAAGACGCAAGATGCAAAGTGGTCGTATGTTTCTGTATGACCACCTTGCTTCCCTCTGCTCAGCCTCTCTTTATAAATGTCAGAATGAATCCGTGACATAGTTTTCCACAACCTGCGTTCAGCTTTTCCACACTCTCGTTTTTCAGCTCTGACCCGTGCAGCATTTCTTCATTGAGGTTTCTTTTCTGGGGAGGGTCTTATAATATCACCCAGAGTTCAAGAAATAAGAGCTGCACCATCCGGGTGGGATGAATCCCGTCTCTTCTAATTGTCCCCAACATAACCTAACAAACCCTAACATTCCCTTTCGTACATGCTTTCAAGCACAGAGAAAGTCCTTTTTCCCTACAGGGCCTCAGACGAGGCTCTTCCTTACCGAGTTCCTGACTCTGCGTTCTCCTCGGGCCATCATCCACATGGCCTCCACGTGGTCTTACAACTGGACTACCTTCCTCGTCTCCATCAGCTCTCATGATGAACAGTTTTTCCTGTTCACTGATAAAGGCTTGTAAGTCTTCCAGAGCCATTCCATTAAACACCTGTCAGAGAAGAGACAAATTACAAGACGATGACCTTTTGAACCAGCAGCAGTTAAGACTCAGCTGAGATGCAAGTTACGTACTTTGTTAGTTTGGTCCCAGGTAAACAGGATCGGTGGTCTTACATCGGTGCCGTTCATGAAGGGGATGCCTTTCCCGCCGAGCTTCAGACGAGACCTGGGAGCGTTCCAATGAATCAAGCACATTCACAGAAAAATACAAATTCTGGTTTCTGCAAACATTTCTGCTTTGTCTGACATTTATGTGGTTACTGAAGAACATTTCATTTATTCTAGTCTATTTTTATTTTACTGTTACCCCAGCAACACCACACATGAAAGGTTTGTGGAGCGATGTACTCAGATGAAGTTTCCAGCTGTTTCCAAATGAAACATTCCACTTTGTGGGTTAAATCCAAAAAAGGAAAAGAAGAAATGTTGCAGTTAATCTGCTGACCACTTGTCTGGATCCAGAGGAGATGCCCTGCAGCTCCTCCAGCATGGATCGACTAAATGAGCCAGGAGCCACAGCGGACCATCTCAGGATCCTTGCAGCAGAAGCCTGCTGGGACCTGCAGTCTACGTGCTACGGGTCAGACCACGCCAGCAGCAACCCGAGAAACGTTATGTAAATGTGGGCTTCATATAACAACAGCAGAAGACAGGTGAAAGACCTACCTGCTTTTCTTGTCCGTACACATTTTCCCTCCGTCCACCTCTGCTTCGTTATCGTCTGTGGGGCTCTGAGGTTCTGAACGAGGAAACGCCGTCTTCAAGGTGTCCACAATGGCATTCACCACTATCTACACAAGCAGACACCCTGGATTATAGCTCCAGACAGACCCTGGGCATCTTACATACATGTGATAACACTTCCCCATGAAGGTTCTTTGTGTGTGTTTTTAGCACCAAGATCACGTATGTGGCTTGTTTCATTGGGTCATTAAGTTAAGACTCATCCAGCTGCACGTGACCGGTCGGTTGTTTTGAACCAGCTGGGGTGAAATCCCAAACAGCTCACAAACCAAACCCAACACACAGTGCAATGGTGTCAGAGCCGAGGAGAACTCAGTACAGGATCTCCTCCTCGGCTCCGCTCAAATCGCACACTGGTTTGTGTGCTCGTGAAAAGTTGGAGATTAAACCTTGTCTATGCGGGACACCAGGAAGGGTTTCTTGACAAAGGCAATCCTGGCATCAGTATTGAGAGCGAGGAACTCCTGCATCTCCTCGCTGTTGGCGATTTCCGGGATGGCACACAGTTGCTGAGATGAGACAGGAAACATCGACCTCAGTGCTGCGCTGGACCAACAGATACAGAGTCAATGTGCAGCATCTGCATATCCACCAACCTTCAGAAAGGTCTCCAGGAGTCCTTTCCTGGCCTCTATCTTGTCACTGTCCATGTTTCCAAAAGGCATGTCCGGAAACATTTTCTTTGGTCCTTTCACACCTGAAAGAGTCAGGTCCAAACACAAACCAATGGAGATCACCAAGACTTAATCATCTAAGAAGACAAAAGAAGTCAGATGATCCAGAGAAACCATCACATACCTTTGATAAGTTTCCTATGCTCCGTCTTCTCCTCGAGGCGAGTTTGCAGGTTGAGGAACTCGCTGTAGCGCCTGTTGACCATGTGATAGGCTACAGGCTGAACGGGCGATGGACTCTCCAAACCCGTCTGCACAGCGTCCACATCTTCAGACGCTGGCTGAAAGCTTCCTGGATTCTCACAACCCGCTGATGTCTCGTACTGAAAACCAACACAACCAGCCGTGACTGTAAAGTGGAACCGTAAAGTGGAACCATAAAGTGGAACCGTAAAGTGGAACCGTAAAGTGGAACCGTAAAGTGGAACCGTAAAGTGGAACCGTAAAGTGGAACGTTCTGGACTTGTGGCTCCGGAGCAGAATGTGTGTCCATGGACAACATGGTTGCACCTCTGCTCACACTAGTCTCCTGGCAGCCATGCCAATGCCCTTCCTCTTCGATATTAAGAACTATTCTTGTTTTTTTGGATTCAACTTTGATTTTCCGAAGGTGGTACCAACAGAGCAGAAGAAACTTCATCTGGAAGGTCTGAAAGACCACAGAAGACAAGTGAAGTTAATGACTGCAATGAATAAACCCCTTCAAGAATGTTCACCGCTGTTTCCACTGGTACAGAACATATCGAACCAATCACAATGGGTTAGAGGCGGGCTTTTTCAATGACTCATAAAGGAGTGTCCAACATCCACTCTGGTAAATAACCAGGATCAAGAAGATCAGCAGCAGATGTCCACGTCTAGACTAGAACCTCCCCTGTCGAGTGGGTGTGGTTGGAGCATCATATCAGAACTAGGTGCTCTGTAGAACAGAGGTCACATGTTTTGTTCTGGAGTGGAGATCCCCTTCTCCTGCTAGTCCTTGTCCTCTGGAGGCCAATGGACATACAGCCCATCAGAGAAACGAAGCAGGTGATGGAAGCCATCCTACTGAGACGGCTGCAGCAGAAGTGGATCACCACTCCAACAGAAATTAAATGCAAAGAACTGAAAAAGCTCTCTGGGTGGAAGGTGACCCATCTTCAAGAACTAGTTAAAGGAAACCCCTTCGCTTGAGTTCAGCCCCTGTGAGAATTACCACTGAGCATTTTAACTAGAACAATGTGTAAGTATCAGTATTTCATTAACGGAGCAGCGATATTGTTCAGTTAGTAAAAGCGGAGGGAAGAAATGAACAACAGCAAAACCTAAATACCAGCATGGGTGACTAAAGTCCTTACTTTGATGGTGTAAAGTGTGTAGGGATGGGAGCCCGTGCCTCGATGCTCCTTGGCCGTGATGGTCCCTGTGATGCGGAGGTTCTGGATGATGACTGGTCCTTCAGGGCTGCTGAGGGGCTCAAAACTGAATGCTGGCATTGGGGAGCAGCCCTGCATTGTACTGCCTGCCGTCAGCTCGCTGGGATTCCCCATCCCAGTCGGTCCTACAGTCAAGAGAAGCTCCCTCTTTGGGTTCACGGCAGGGGAAACGCCCTCCCTGTCCAGGTCCTGAAGACCGCCGATGCTGTACGTCCCCTCTGAAATTGATAACAAGCCGCTACTCTCAGGATTCTCCACCAGGTCTGAGGTCAGCAAGACCTTAAGGCTGGGGCTGTCCAACGAACCGGGACAAACGTCATCCGAGTCCACCTCGGTGGTGGCGCATTCACGTCTGTCGTACGGACTCTCGTCTTGAGCCGTCATGAGCAAAGAATCAGTGGAACTCGGTTTACAGTCCGCTATGGGAGAATCCAAGTCAGAGTCGTTTTCCTGGTAAAAAGGGTTGGACTTGCTTCCTCTAATGTAATGCCTTAAAAAGGGCCTGCTAGTTTCTTCTTCTTCGGTCAGGTTCTGTGGGCAGTCCGCCTCCTCTGAGTCAGTCACGTCGTAAGCAGGAACCTCAGGCAACGCTACATCTGCGTCACTGGCTGGTTCAGTTTCAGCATTTTGCAGATCTTGGCCATTTGTAGGAGGTGTATTTGCTCCTGGAGGTGGAGCAGGCATGTCCTGCTTTAACTCAGCAGCAGACGTTGGCTGGGAAGAGCTCGCTGGCTCTGCTGCTGACGTCTCCTGAGGTGAGCTGGACTTGGCGAATACTTCGATCAGGAGGAGGTTTAACCAGTCAGGATCGGACAGCCTGGCCACGAGGGGCAGCAGGACGTTGCAGGTGATGAGCTCGCCGACAACAAACCGTCCGGTGCGGGTTTCTAAATGAGGCGACGGCACCAAAACGCGCAGCAACACATCAGCGACCGCTCTGACGTAGTTGACTTCTACCACGCCGCTGCTCATGGCGAAGTGAGGCGCGGTGAGGCTGGAATATGCTCTCCACAGCGGCTCGCCGCCGCCGCTCTGGTCTTCTGTCACCAGCTCCTTGGCTCTAAGGTAATCCTGCAGGTGGCTGCCCAATAGGTTCAGGATCTTCTGCGTCAGGTCCTGTAGGAATTCAACAAAGTTACTCTTGTGCTCCTACTAACTAGGGATGCAAAATACAGAGAATTGTCAAAGCTGGAAACATTCGAGGTAAATCAAGGGGAATATATGGGAACTGTCAGGAATACAGGTTGTAAACACCTTTAAACTAAATCTGGACGTAATGCCAATCCAACAGCATTTCTATTGCGTGCCCCTCCGTCCAGCCCCGCAGCCTCCACCACAGGCTCAGATCATTTCCAGAATCCTGCCCATGAAGCCGTTTCCCAAAACCATCATCGCCGATTCGTTATCAGCTGAGGGAGGAACATGGCTGCGTCCTGTACGGACCGGTCTTTAGAAACCAACGGGTCACATGACCGAATGCTTCGTCCATCATTATATACAGGCAATGGTCTGGAGCTGTGCTCAGACCCTTACTTCCTGCTTGTGAGGTCATCAGTGAAAACCGGCAATGACTGCAGTGGTTTGTTGGTTTACCGACGCATCCTGGCGCAGCAGTCTGTCGCTGTACAGGAACCCCCCCCGGAGCATTACAGGGCACGCTGAAGAACCCCCCCGGACCATTACAGGGCACGCTGAGGAACCCCCCCGGACCATTACAGGGCACGCTGAGGAACCCCCCCGAACCATTACAGGGCACGCTGAAGAACCCCCCCGGACCATTACAGGGCACGCTGAGGAACCCCCCCGAACCATTACAGGGCACGCTGAAGAACCCCCCCGGACCATTACAGGGCACGCTGAGGAACCCGCCCGGACCATTACAGGGCACACTACCGCTGAGGAACCCCCCCGGACCATTGCAGGGCACACTGCCGCTGAGGAACCCCCCCGGACCATTGCAGGGCACACTGCCGCTGAAGAACCCCCCCGGACCATTACAGGGCACGCTAAGGAACCCCCCCGGACCATTACAGGGCACACTGCCACTGAGGAACCCCCCCAGACCATTACAGGGCACACTACCGCTGAGGAACCCGCCCGGACCATTACAGGGCACGCTGAGGAACCCCCCCCCCCCGGACCATTACAGGGCACACTACCGCTGAGGAACCCCCCCGGACCATTACAGGGCACGCTGAGGAACCCCCCCCCGGACCATTACAGGGCACACTACCGCTGAGGAACCCCCCCGGACCATTACAGGGCACACTACCGCTGAGGAACCCCCCCGGACCATTACAGGGCACACTACCGCTGAGGAACCCCCCCCCGGACCATTACAGGGCACACTACCGCTGAGGAACCCCCCCCGGACCATTACAGGGCACGCTGAGGAACCCCCCCGGACCATTACATGTGCTACTCTTTAATGTTCCTCATGTGTTCTACTCCTTAACTCTTTACATCTTTCTTACATGTTCTACCTAAAAATAGGAGAGAAATCTCACTTTTTATAGGGAATACACAGACGTTTGACCCTGAAGTCCCCACCAAAAACCCATGTTAATAAAAAGAGGAATACCCGAAGGAGAGGGGGTGGAGTGAGTCAGGCATCTGACTCCGCCCCCTGCTGCTCTGAACAGAGCTCTAACGAGTTTTTGGACTAGTCTGCAGTAAGTCCAGGTTTAGTCACACAAAGTGCTGCCATGTAAACATGTTCTGATCTTCTGTCTTCAAATGTCTTACCTTCCTGTCAATGTTTCTAACGCGCAGTTTCAGCTCTGTTGCCATGGAGATCATGGCTTTTTGAACCTCCATTTCAAAACCGCTCTCGGAGGACACGGTGGAGTACCAGGAGGCGACGAAGTCCCTGATGATTTTGTCCACTGTGTTTTGGATCTCTTGGTCCAACTGCTGCTCATCCTCTGCAGTCGGCTGAAGCTGGAAGTCACCACAGTCAACAGAACAATCAGCTGCACCCAAACTACAGCCTGCCCAATTTAGTAGTTTAGTAGTTTTCTTTGTGTGTTAAAAAAAATGATAACAGTCATCAGACCGGGTACCCGGATAGCTCAGCGGGTTGAACGCACACATCATATACATATATACTCTTGTGCAGGTGGCGCATGTTCGAATCCCAGCCAGTCTTTACTGTGTGTCTTCCCCTCTCTCACTCTTTCCTGTCTAGTTACTTTCAAAATAAAGACCACTAGATCCACAAAAAAATGTAAAAGTCATCAGACCACAGTGGGCCTGAGTATCGGGTCCTGTGGTTACAAGATAACCCCAGAACATCACTCCACCACCATGCTTGACAGTAGGTTTGAGGCGTTTCAGGTTTGGTTTGGTTTTCTCCAATAATGGTTCTGCACATGAAGACCAAACATCTCCACTTTGGTCTCATCTGTCCAGAGGGCACTGTTCCAGAAGTCAGCCGGTTTGTTCAGATGCAGGTTTCTGAGTCATGCTTCCACGTTCCTTTTGGACAGACAAGGTTTTCTCCTGGAAACTCAGTCTTCCTCTAGTTGTCCTGTCATGGACTACCATCTTAACATGTTCAGTGAGGCCTGCAGCTTCACAGATGGAGCTCTTCGGTTAATATTTTTATTTTTTTGAGCATTACATAGTCTGATCTTGGGGTAAACCTGCTGGGAAGTCCACTTCATGCAAGGTCGACTACTGTGTTGAATGTTTTTCATATGTGTATATTCTGTCTCATAGTAGATGATGAATTTCAATTAGTGTATGAAATTGTTTTATAACCCCTTCTAAGTTTAATGTGCAGCGACAGTTGCTTCTCTACAACTACTGCTGATGTCCTTCCCCCATGGCATTGTGTTAACACACACCTGAATGCTCCAGACCAGCAGAGTGCCAAACCATCTGGTTTTTAGAGAGGTCTGAACAGCAGCTGATGATCAGTTCATCCATGAAGATCAGCAGCACCCGGCTGAAACTTACCTTCAGTAAGGTGTGAAGGAGATGTTAGTCTCAGCCTTTCTGTGACCTGTGACGGTTCAGCTCGTGCACTCATATTTTGTCTGTGAGACTTTTCTGCTCTGCGGTGACACAGCTGCACTGATCTGTCATGAGAAGGACTTACTGTTCACTCCTGGTTATTCTGTAGTGTTGGAACTCCTCTGCATCCTGCAACTCTGCCACTTCTGCATCGAGGCTCCTGATGTCCGTGTTGACCCGCTTGGATGCAACTGACATATTAAATCTACTGAACTTGGATCGCCGCTCTGGTCTTTATTCCAGATTCACTTTATTCAGTTTCAGCCTGTTAGTCACCTTGCTGCTTCAAACAGCTGCTGACGACCACGAAGGAACATCGTCGGTGCAATCGTTCCCAACACCCGACCCCACTGTGTTTTACAGTGCAGACAGTGGCGCATATCGCACGCCATTCGTTCTGAGCACATGTCTCGCGAAGTGTGCACCTGGAAGAAGATGTGGATCTGTCTGTTGACTGAAACCGACCTGGCTGACATTCCTGCGTTAGAGCAGGTGCCTTCATCCTTGTGGGGTACGGGCCCTCATGATGTTATCTTGATTAGGAACGCGGAACCGGTGACGATCACTGCAAAATCTGATTTTGGTCCACACCAACAGCAGTACTCTTTGAAACAGGAGGGGACTGATGGTGTAACACCTGTATTTGAGTCCTTGCGTGCGGCAGGTGACCAAATTCTCCGGTTCCTACACCTTCATGTATATTTCTGTAAAAAAAAAAAGCAGGTGACAAAAGTGGAGGTTCGTCCGAGACCTGCATCGGTTGTTTTATAAAGCGGTTCTGGCATGTGTCCCTTCTGTGCCTCGTTCGATTGTGGCTCAAATCCCTAATTCAGCAACGCGGTTTTCTGTAGTGGACCTTTTCAGTGTGTCTGTGGTTCTGATAGTCACTTTTGGTTTGCTTTTTATTTTAAAGGTGAACTTGGACTTGCTCTTCTGCGTCAAGGTTTCTGTGAGTCAACTACCACCTGCCATGCTGCTTTGAGAAGAAGTCTGGGCCCTCTGGTGTTGACTGCTGGTACTGCATTCCTGCAGGACATGACGTGTGAGGCAGACACAATAACGCTTTTACAACACCTGAAGCCAATTTGTCAGAACTCCAGTTTGTGCAGCAACAAGTCACATTTGTGGGACATAAAACCCATTCTGGGGTGTCTCTGAGGGCCGACGGTCACTGCCGAGAGCGGAAGCAGATCAGAGACATGCTAAGCCTGTTACCAAGAAACAGATGATGTCATTGTTGTGAACCTGTTCGTACTGTGTGACGTTCATACCGTGTTATGCTGCACTAGAGGCTCCTCTGAGCTCTCTTATCCATGGGAAGGGCGTGCAGGATCATGAGAACTTGGTCTGGACTCCTGAAGGGGTTGAGGCGTTCCATGAGCTAAAACTAGCTCCACAAACTGCTCCCGACTGCGCCGTCCCTTCACCCACACAGTGGATGCAGGGATGGATGACTGACCTCAGTGGTCCTGCAGGAACGTGGTGGTTTCCCAGTAAGCTGGACCCGGTTGCAGCTGGGTTACTGCAGCTTAAACAGCTGATCTGATCAGATTCGACCCTGGTGGTTCCACATGCGGTGTCCATGGTTCTTCTGGAGCAGAACACTTCACATTTGTCTGCTGCCACGTGGGTTAGATATCATACGGTGCTTCGGGAGATGCCGAACGTGTCAGTGACGCGCTGTACAGGCTTGAATCCAGTGGCGCTTCTGCCTGGTCCCTCTGGTGGTGGACCTGCACTGCTGTAATCATTCAGTCTGTTTCCCCGACCTGATCTTCAGGAGGTTCTGTTGGTGAACCCAGATTCGGTTCTGTTTGTGGATGACTTCAGGGATGAACGCTCAGGGAAGAATCAGGTAGGGTTGGCTGTTGTCTCAGATCATGAGGTGCTGGTTTCGGGGTCACCACCAGAATCTTACTCTGCCCAAACGGCTGAGTTGGTGGCTCTGACCGAAACCTGTAAACTGGCAAAAGGGAAAAGGGTGACGATCTACACCAGGGGTGGCCGATCCTGGTCCTCGAGAGCCCCTATCCAGCATGTGTTAGATGTTTCCCTACTTCAGCACGCCGCGATACGAGTAGCTGTGTCCTCAACAGAGATGTGCAGACCTTGATGACAAGCTGATGACGACCATTTATTCAAATCACGTGTGTTGAAGCAGGGAAACATCTAAAACATGCTGGATGGGGGCTCTCGAGGACCAGGATTGGCCACCCCTGATCTCCACTGATAGACGCTGTCATGATTCTGGTGCTATTTGGAAATACAGGAAGTTTCTGAAGTCTGATGTTAACCTGCTCGGAATGCTGAAGGACTCCTGGACGCTGCTCTGTTGCCAGACTTGATGCTGCAAATGTCCTGCTCATGTTGAGAGTGGAGATTGGATTTCTGCAGGAAATGCACGAGCAGCTGCAGCTGCAGGGTCTGCTGCACGTTCTCCTGTTAACTATGCACTCGTTGCATAGTTGTGAATGAAAGACAAATTGTCTAGTTCTGCTTTGAACTGGCGTGAGGTTTTCCCCTCCTCCAGGGCCGACAGCTCCACGGTGGCTTTGCTGACAGATCTTGTCCCGATGGGGTGTTCTTTCTAGGCTTTCGGGTGATAATGGTCCCCATTTTGTCAATGAACCCTCTCCCAGGTGGGGAAAGTCTTGGAAATTGACATGAGAAAACACTTATATCACATATCACCCCTGCAGCGGGGGCGCCGTGGAGGGAGAATGGCCAATGGAAGTCTAAACTGATGAAATGTAGTGCTGGCACAGTTCTGTATGACGGGGAAAGAAAACCCCTCCTCCGATGGGTGTGGCCCTCCTCCGATGGGTGTGGCCCTCCTCCGATGGGTGAGGCCCTCCTCCGATGGGTGTGGCCCTCCTCCGACGGGTGAGGCCCTCCTCCGACGGGTGTGGCCCTCCTCCGACGGGTGTGGCCCTCCTCCGACGGGTGTGGCCCTCCTCCGACGGGTGAGGCCCTCCTCCGACGGGTGAGGCCCTCCTCCGACGGGTGAGGCCCTCCTCCGACGGGTGAGGCCCTCCTCCGATGGGTGTGGCCCTCCTCCGATGGGTGAGGCCCTCCTCCGACGGGTGAGGCCCCCGGGCGCCGCAGCCTTCCACCAGCCGAGCTCTGTGAGGATACTGTTCCGGCATATTGCAAAAACCTGCATTCTGTGCCGTCTCAGATTACTTCACAGGTGGAAGCGGCTCCGCCCTGCCCGGCCAGTGGTCCGTTGCATCCGTTGAGTCAGGTGACTGGGTTCAGGTCAGGAATCTTTGTCAACAACACTGGAGCTCTGTAAGGGGAAATGGTCCTTTCCTGGTGCTTTAGTAACTTTAACTGCTATAAAGATCGCTGCACGAGCACCCTGGACTCACACTAGCTCCTGTAAGAAGGTTCCTGAACCTCCGGACATCATAGAGCATCCTGAAGGATTTGACTTTTAAGACTGTTGAGACTTCAGTGACGGTGCAACTGGGGAATTACCACTTCCCCAAGGAAAAACCTGAATAAAGACTGACACTGAGACATACTTTGTATTGACACACATTTTTTTCTCTTAGACATATTTTTTGTAAAATAAAGACATAAAGTCTTGGTAGTAAAATGCCACCCTGTCTTGTTCATCGGAGGCTGAGGCACTCCTACCTGCTCCAGGCTGACGAACCTCTCCAGGTGGATGACGCTGTTGGACTCCAAGACCGCCTGTGAGCCGAGCCAGCCCCCCAGCACCACCAGCAGGCTGGTGAACACACACAGGAGCCAGATGTTGACCAGCAGGTGGAAGAGCAGCAGCCAGGCCAGCAGCACGCCGAAGCCCACCAGGCTCCTCTGTCCTAGCACCTCAGCCATGGTCCTGCAGGGCTCTGTGTCCTGTCAGCCTGAACAGGAGTCGGGATCAAGCACACCAGGGCAGCATCAAGATCCTCACCATTCAAAATGAACTCACTGGCTTCAAATCTGCAGAGCTGGCGTCCCTGTTCCCAGACGCGTCCGGAGGCGATTCCAGAGCGGGCTTGTGTGCATTTTACAACTACAGAGCCCGAATCAAGGGAAGCTGGGAGGATACAAAAACAAAAAACATTTCATTTTCCTTGTACAGAACTTTTTTTCGCGTTTTGTCTGTGTTTAAAGATTCACATTTACAAGGTGAACTCGTGCTTGACTTGTTCTGGCGTGAATACAGTTCATTTTCTGAGGGAAGCGCGAGGCCAGACTCCACTCAGAAATATGACAATCATGCTTTATGTGCCGGAAGACGCACGCGTCTCTAACGTCACGCTTGTAGGGGCTTTCTGGTACAAAAACACGTTACAACGTTCATGACGAGCCGCGCACGCGCTCTGACCAGCCTCGAACGCGCCGTGACCAGTCGCGGACGCGCCCTGACCAGTCGCGGACGCGCCCTGACCAGTCGCGGACGCGCCCTGACCAGCCCTGGACGCGCTCTTACCAGCCGCGGACGCGCCCTGACCACCGCGGACGCGCTCTGACCGCAGGATTCGTATTTTTCAGACTACTGTATTTTATTTGTATAAACACGCAAATAAACAACAACCAGCTGACTTATATCGCATAACGCTACGTCGCGTCCCACCTACAACCAGGCTGGTTAAACGTTAGACTGACAGCTGAATAATAACTATGAATCAGATAAAACAAATTTGACCTGTTAGACGTTACACGTTTGACGTCGATTCCTCTGTTTACTTCCGGTGTTATGACGTAATCGCTGGGGCTTGAGGGAGGAGCATGCATGAACAGGGTCCGCTCCTTTATAACACCGGCACACACCAGTGAAACAGGGCTGATCCTCTCTGAGGATCTCAGATCCGGACACGCAGGTGTCCCTCACCCCGACCTGAAATAGCAACGTTTGGATGCCAGACAGGAAAAATTAAAAAAGAAAAATGTTCGTTACGCTTGAATATGTTTAACGCCTGGCTGTGACCCACAAATGTTGGTTAATAATTCATTTTTCTAAAAGTCTGTGTCCGACCACTAGAGTCCAGATATCAGACCTGCAGTTCCTCTACCAAGCACTAGACTCCAGAAATCAGACCTGCAGTTCCTCTACTGACCACTAGAGTCCAGAAATCAGACCCGCAGTTCCTCTACCAACCACTAGACTCCAGAAATCAGAACCGCAGTTCCTCTACTGACCACTACAGTCCAGAAATCAGACCTGCAGTTCCTCTGCCGACCACTAGAGTCAAGAAATCAGACCCACAGTTCCTCTACCGATCACTAGAGTCAAGAAATCAGACCTGCAGTTCCTCTACCAACCACTGGATTCCAGAATTCAACGCTGAGATTCCTCTACCGATCACTACAGTCCAGAATTCAGACCTGCAGATCCTCCACCGACCACTAGAATCCAGAAATCAGACCTGCAGTTCCTCTACCGACCACTAGAATCCAGAAATCAGACCTGCAGTTCCTCTACCGACCACTAGAATCAAGAAATCAGACCTGCAGTTCCTCTACCGACCACTAAAGTCCAGAACTCAGACCTGCAATTCTTCTACCGATCACTAGAGTCAAGAAATCAGACCCGCAGTTCCTCTTCCGACCACTAGAATCCAGAAATCAGACGGGAGTTCCTCTACCAACCACTAGAGTCCAGATATCAAAGCTGAGATTCCTCTACCGATCACTACAGTCCAGAATTCAGACCTGCAGTTCCTCTACCGACCACTAGAATCCAGAAATCAGAGCTGCAGTTCCCCTACCATCCACTAGAATCCAGAAATCAGGCCTGCAATTCTTCTACCGATCACTAGAATCCCAAAGTCAGACCTGCAGTTCCTCTACCGATCACTAGAATCCAGAAATCAGAGCTGCAGTTCCTCTACCGACCACTACAATCGAGAAATCATACCTGCAGTTCATGTACCGCACGCTAGAATCCAGATATCAGAATTGCAATTCCTCTACTGACCACTAGAGTTCGGAAATCAGACCTACATTTCTTCTACGAACCATTAGAATCCAGATTTTAGACCTGCAGTTCCTCTACTGAAAACTAGAATCCTTAAATCAGACCTGCAGTTCCTCTACCGACAACTAGAGTCCTGAAGTCAGACATGCAATTCCACTACCGACCACTAGAATCCTGAATTCAGACCTGCAGTTCCTCTACCGACCACTAGAATCCAGAAATCAGACCTGCAGTTCCTCTACCGCCCACTAGAGTCCAGATATCAGACCTGCAGATTCTCTACTGACCATTAGAGTCCAGATATCAGACCTGCAGTTCCTCTACTGATCACTAGAATCCAGATATCAGACCTGCAGTTCCTCTACCGAACACTAGAATCGATAAATCTTACCTGCGATTCCTCTACTGACCACTAGAGTCCAGATATCCGAACTGCAGTTCCTCTACCGACCACTTGCGTCCATAAATCAGATCTGCAGTTTTTCTACCAAACACTAGAATCCAGATATCAGACCTGCAGATCCTCTACCGACCACTAGTCTCTGGAAATCAGACCGACAGTTCTTCTACGAACCACTAGAATCCAGTAATCAGACCTGCAATTTCTCTACCCACCATCAGATTCCAGTGATCAGACCTGCAGTTAATATACCGACCACTAGAGTCCGGATATAGGACCTCCAATTCCTCGACCGACCACTAGAATCCAGAAATCAGACCTGCAGTTCCTCTACTGACTACTACAGTCCTGAAATCAGACCTGCAATTCTTCTACCGACCACTAGAATCCAGAACTAAGACGTATAGTTCCTCTACTGACCACTAGAGTCCAGAAATAAGACCTGCGATTCCTCTACCGAACACTAGAATCCAGAATTCAGAACTGTAATTCCTCTACCGAACACTAGAGTCCAGAAATGAGACCTGCAGTTTCAGTACCGACCACTAGATTCCAAAAACCAGACCTGCAAATCCTCTACTGACCTCTACCGACCACTAGAGTCCTGAAGTCAGACATGCAATTCCACTACCGACCACTAGAGTCCAGAAGTCAGACATGCAATTCCACTACCGACCACTAGAGTCCAGAAATAAGACCTGCAGTTCCACTACCGACCACTAGAGTCCAGAAATAAGACCTGCAGTTCCACTACCGACCACTAGAGTCCAGAAAAAAGACCTGCATTTCTTCTACCGATCACTAGAGTCCAGAAATCAGACGTGCAGTTCCACTACTGACCTCTACTGACCACTTGAATCCAGATATCAGACCTTCACTTCCTCTACTGACCTCTAAACTGCGGATATAGAACCTGCAATTCCTCTACCGACAACTAGAAACCAGATATAAAACCTGCAGTTCCTCTACCGACCACTAGAGTGCAGAAACCAGACCTGCAGTTCCTCTACCGACCTCTAAAATGCAGATATAGGACCTGCAAATCCTCTACTGACCACTACAAAACCAGATATCAGACCTGCAGTTCCACTATTGACCACTAGAGTCCAGAAACCAGATCTGCAGTTTTTCTACCGAACACTAGAATCCAGATATCAGACCTGCAGATCCTCTACCGACCACTAGTCTCTGGAAATCTGACCTGCAATTTCTCTACCCACCACCAGATTCCAGTTATCAGACCTGCAGTTAATATACCGACCACTAGACTCCGGATATAGGACCTCCAATACCTCGATCGACCACTAGAATCCATAAATCAGACCTGTAGTTCCTCTACTGACCACTAGAATCCCGAAATCAGACCTGCAATTCCTCTACCGACCACTAGAATCCAGAACTAAGACGTACAGTTCCTCTACTGACCAATAGAGTCCAGAAATAAGACCTGCGATTCCTCTACTGACCACTAGAATCCAGAATTCAGAACTGTAATTCCTCTACCGAACACTAGAGTCCAGAAATGAGACCTGCAAATCTTCCACCGAAAGCTAGACTCCGGATAAAAGACCTGCAGTTCATCTACCGACCCCTAAAATCCAGATATCAGAATTGCAGTTCCACTACCGACCACTAGATTCCAAAAACCAGACCTGCAATTCCTCTACTGACCTCTACCGACCACTAGTGTCCTGAAATCAGACATGCAATTCCTCTACTGACCACTAGAGTCCAGATATCAGACCTTCAGTTCCTCTACCGACCACTAGAATCCAGAAATCAGACCTGCAGTTCCTCTACCAACCACTGGAGTCCAGAAAAAAACCATGCAGTTCTTCTACCGATCACTAGAGTCTAGAAATCAGACGTGCATTTCCGCTACTGACCTCTAAACTGCGGATATAGGACCTGCAATTCCTCTACCGACAACTAGAATCCAGAAATCTGACCTGCAGTTAAACTACTGACCACTAGAGTCCAGATATCAGAATTGCAGTTCATCTATTGACCACTAGAGTCCTGAAATCAGACATGCAACTCCACTACCGACCACTAGAGTCCAGAAATCAGACCTGCAGTTCCTCTACTGACCACTAGAGTCCAGATATCACACCTGCAGTTCCTCTACCGACCACTAGAATCCAGAAATCTGACCTGCAGTTCAACCACTGACCACTAGAGTCCAGATATCAGACCTGGAGTTCCTCTACTGACCACTAGAATCCAGAAATCTGACCTGCAGTTATTGTACTGACCACTAGAGTCCAAATATCAAACCTGCAGTTCCTCTACCAATCACTAGAGTCCAGAAATAAGACCTGCAATTCAAATACCAAACATTAGGGTCCAGAAATCAGACCTGCAGATCCTCTACTGACCTCTACCGATCACTAAAGTCTAGAAATCAGACCTACAGTTCCTCTACTGACCACTAGAGTCCAGAAATCAGACCTGCAGATCCGCTACCAAACACTAGAGTCCAGAAATCAGACCTGCAGTTCCTCTACTTACCACTACTGACCACTAGAATCCAGATATCAGACCTGCAGTTCCACTACTGACCACTAGAGTCAAGAAATAAGACCTGCAGTTCCTCTACCGACCTCAACCAACCATTAGACTCTGGATAAGAGACCTGAAAATCCTCTACCGACCACTAGAATCAAGAAATAATACCTGCAGTTCCACTACTGACCACTAGAGTCCAGAAATCAGACCTACAGTTTCTCTTCCAACATTTAGAATCCAGAAATAAGACCTGCATGCCCTCTACCGGCCACTAGAGTCCAGACATCAGACCTGCAGTTCCTCTACCAATCACTAAAGTCCAGAAATCAGACTTACAATTCCTCTAATGACCACTAGAGTCCAGAAATCAGACCTGCAGTTCCGGTACCAAACACTAGAGTCCAGAAATCAGACCTGCAGTTCCTCTACTGACCTCTACCGGCCACTAGAGTCCAGACATCAGACATGCAATTCCACATCCGATCACTAGGATCCAGAAATCAGACTTACAATTCCTCTAATGACCACTAGAGTCCAGAAATCAGACCTGCAGTTCCTCTACCGACATCTAAACTGCGGATATAGGACCTGCAAGTCCTCTACCGACCACTAGAGTCCAGAAATCAGACATACTTTCTCTACTGACTACTAGAATCCCGATATCAGACCTGCAATTCCACATCCGATCACTAGGATCCGGAAATCAGACCTGCAGTTCCTCTACCGATCACTAAAGTCCAGAAATCAGACCTGCAATTCCTCTAATTACCACTAGAATCCAGAAATCAGACCTGCAGTTCCGGTACCAAACACTAGAGTCCAGAAATCAGACCTGCAGTTCCTCTACTGACCTCTACTGACCACTAGAATCCAGATATCAGACCTGCAGTTCCTCTACCGACATCTAAACTGCGGATATAGGACCTGCAATTACTCTACCGATCACAAGAGTCCGAATATCAGACCTGCAGTTACATTACTGACCACTAAAAACCAGAAATAAGACCTGCAGTTCCTATGCTGACCACAAAAGTCCAGACATCAGACCTGAAATTCCTCTACTGACCACTAGCGTCCAGAAATCAGACCTTCAGTTCCTCTACTGACCACTGGAGTCCAGATATTAGACCTGCAGTTCCTCTACTGACCACTACTGACCACTAGAATCCAGATATATGACCTGCAGTTCCTCTACCGACCACTAGACACTGGTTATAAGATCTGAAATTCCTCTACCGACCACTAGAGTCCAGATATCAGACCTGCAGGTTCTCTACCAAACACTAGAATCCAGATATCAGACCTGCAGTTCCTCTACCGACCACTAGATTCCAGATATCAGATCTGTAAATCTTCTACCGACAACTAGAATCCAGAAGTAAGACCTACAGTTCCTCTACCGACCACTAGAGTCCATAAATCAGACCTGTAAATCTTCTACCGACCACTAGACTCTGGTTATAAGATCTGCAGGTTCTCTACCGATCACTAGAGTCCAGAAATCAGACCTGTAGTTTCTCTACTGACCTCTACTGACCACTAGAATCCTGATATCAGACCTGCAATTCCACAACCGATCACTACAGTCCAGAAATCAGACCTGCAGTTCCGCTACCGACCACTTGTGTCCTGAAATCAGACCTGCAGTTCCTCTACCGACCACTAGAGTCCAGATATCAGACCTGCAGTTCCTCTACCCACCACAAGTTCCCAGATATCAGACCTGCAGGTTCTCTACCAAACACTAGAATCCAGATATCAGACCTGCAGTTCCTCTACCGACCACTAGATTCCAGATATCAGACCTGTAAATCCTTTACCGACAACTAGAATCCAGAAGTAAGACCTACAGTTCCTCTACCGACCACTAGAGTCCATAAATCAGAGCTGCAATTCTTCTACCGACCACTAGAATCCAGAAATAAGACCTGTAATTCCTCTACCGACCACTAGAATCTAGAAATCAGACCTGCAGTTCCTCTACTGACCACTAGAGTCCAGATATCAGACCTGCAGTTCCTCTACCCACCACAAGTTCCCAGATATCAGACCTGCAGGTTCTCTACCAAACACTAGAATCCAGATATCAGACCTGCAGTTCCTCTACCGACCACTAGATTCCAGATATCAGACCTGTAAATCCTCTACCGACAACTAGAATCCAGAAGTAAGACCTACAGTTCCTCTAGCGACCACTAGAGTCCATAAATCAGACCTGTAATTCCTCTACTGACCACTAGAATCCAGAAATAAGATCTGCAGTCCTTCTAGCGATCACTAGAGTCCAGAAATAAGACCTGCAGTTCTTCTACTGACCACCGTGGTCCTAAAATTACAATAAGTAGGGTTAGATTTTTCATACCTGTGAAAAACTCAAAACATTTCAGCAACGTGAGCTGATATCGTCATCAGTAAAACGGCTGGGTTTATGAAATAGTGTGGTTTTATGTGTTCTGTCATCTGTGATGTTAAATCTTATATTATGAAGTGAAGACTTTGTAAAAAAAAAAAAAAAGCTTTATTACAACACCGGCGCACACCAGTGAAATAGGGCTTGATCCTCTCTGAGGATCTGCCCAGATCCGAGGACACAGGTGTCCCTCACCCCGACCTGGAACAGCAACGTTTGGATGCCAGACAAGAAAAATTAAAAATGAAAAATGTCCGTGACTCTGCTTAAATATGTTTAATGCCTGTTTTATAAAACACCATCCCTTTAAAACACATAAATGGCTCAAAATGTTCCTGCAGTTGTGTGCTATTTAATCAAAGGCAGGAGATTGTAAAATTGTTGTTTGATCTGTGACTAAGTAAAATGTGATTATGACATAAATATCTGGTTCTCATGCATCACCAACCTGCTGCCTCGTCTTAATTATCTGATTTTCACACACAGATAATCCAGGCGGGTGAAAATATCTCATTCCTTCGTCTGGGGAGCTCGTGACCATTCAGTTAATTAAACGGTAAATCTGTTTTTCTGTTGGTGTTTCATACTACACCTACATGAAGCAAATTCAGAGAAGGATGATTGAAGGTAAACTTCTACTTTCTCAGGAAAGGAGAGCTGAACCTCACAGTTTATACAATCACATGACTTCACTCCAAATCCTGGTTAGTTGAGTAGCTAATGAGGTTAATGAGTTCAACAACCTATGTTTCACCACAAACACAAAATGCAGATTAAAAGCTGACCTTTGACATCAGCTAAACATCAGTGACGCATTACTGCACAATCATTCTCACATGGGCCTGAAAAGCACCTGAAAACTTCTGATAATTTAGAGAAGCTATCCATAATTAAATTGTGAAGTTTTAGAAATTTTCCAGTTGGGAATCAGATGGTGTATGAGAAATTATTATGAAGAACAAGATTAGATTATTATTTTAACTTACAGCTAATTGAAGCAGCAGCATGAACAGATGGCTAACAGCAGACATATATTGAGCTAGTAGCTTCATGGTAACTAGCATTGAGGTAACTAGCAACATGGTAACTAGCATCATGGTATCTAGCATCATGGTAACTAGCATCATGGTAACTAGCATCATGGTATCTAGCATCATGTTATCTAGCATCATGGTAACTAGCAACATGGTAACTAGCATCATGGTAACTAGCATCATGGTTACTAGCATCATGATAACTCACGTCATGTTAACTAGCGTCATGGTTACTAGCAACATGGTAACTAGCATCATGGTAACTAGCATCATGGTATCTAGCATCATGGTAACTAGCAACATGGTAACTAGCATCATGGTAACTAGCATCATGGTATCTAGCATCATGGTAACTAGCATCATGGTAACTAGCATCATGGTATCTAGCATCATGGTAACTAACATCATGGTAACTAGCATCATGGTTACTAGCATCATGGTAACTCACGTCATGTTAACTAGCATCATGGTTACTAGCGTCATGGTTACTAGCATCATGGTTACTAGCATCATGGTTACTAGCATCATGGTAACTAGCATCATGGTATCTAGCATCATGGTAACTAGCATCATGGTTACTAGCATCATGGTAACTCACGTCATGTTAACGAGCATCATGGTTACTAGCATCATGGTTACTAGCATCATGGTAACTAGCATCATGGTAACTCACGTCATGTTAACTAGCGTCATGTTACTAGCAACATGGTAACTAGCATCATGGTAACTAGCATCATGGTATCCAGCATCATGGTAACTAGCATCATGGTAACTAGCATCATGGTTACTAGAATCATGGTTACTAGCATCATGGTAACTCACGTCATGTTAACTAGCATCATGGTTACTAGCATCATGGTTACTAGCATCATGGTATCTAGCATCATGGTTACTAGCATCATGGTTACTACCATCATGGTAACTAGCATCATGGTATCTAGCATCATGGTAACTAGCATCATGGTTACTAGCATCATGTTAACTCACGTCATGTTAACTAGCATCATGGTTACTAGCATCATGGTAACTCACGTCATGTTAACTAGCATCATGGTTACTAGCATCATGGTAACTCACGTCATGTTAACTAGCATCATGGTTACTAGCATCATGGTAACTAGCATCATGGTATCTAGCATCATGGTAACTAGCATCATGGTTACTAGCATCATGTTAACTCACGTCATGTTAACTAGCATCATGGTTACTAGCATCATGGTAACTCACGTCATGTTAACTAGCATCATGGTTACTAGCATCATGGTAACTCACGTCATGTTAACTAGCATCATGGTTACTAGCATCATGGTAACTCACGTCATGTTATCTAGCATCATGGTTACTAGCATCATGGTAACTCACGTCATGTTAACTAGCATCATGGTTACTAGCATCATGGTTACTAGCATCATGGTTACTAGCATCATGGTATCTAGCATCATGGTAACTAGCATCATGGTAACTCACGTCATGTTAACTAGCATCATGGTTACTAGCATCATGGTTACTAGCATCACGGTATCTAGCATCATGGTTACTAGCATCATGGTATCTAGCATCATGGTTACTAGCATCATGGTAACTCACGTCATGTTAACTAGCGTCATGGTTACTAGCATCATGGTTACTAGCATCATGTATCTAGCATCATGGTAACTAGCATCATGGTAACTCACGTCATGTTAACTAGCATCATGGTTACTAGCATCATGGTTACTAGCATCATGGTATCTAGCATCATGGTTACTAGCATCATGGTAACTCACGTCATGTTAACTAGCATCATGGTTACTAGCATCATGGTTACTAGCATCATGGTAACTCACGTCATGTTAACTAGCATCATGGTTACTAGCATCATGGTTACTAGCATCATGGTTACTCACGTCATGTTAACTAGCATCATGGTTACTAGCATCATGGTTACTAGCGTCATGGTTACTAGCATCATGGTAACTAGCATCATGGTTACTAGCATCATGGTTACTAGCATCATGGTAACTCACGTCATGTTAACTAGCATCATGGTTACTAGCATCATGGTTACTAGCGTCATGGTTACTAGCATCATGGTTACTAGCGTCATGGTTACTAGCAACATGGTAACTAGCATCATGGTAACTAGCATCATGGTATCCAGCATCATGGTAACTAGCATCATGGTTACTAGCATCATGGTTACTAGCATCATGGTTACTAGCATCATGGTAACTCACGTCATGTTAACTCACGTCATGTTAACTAGCATCATGGTTACTAGCATCATGGTAACTCACGTCATGTTAACTCACGTCATGTTAACTAGCATCATGGTTACTAGCATCATGGTAACTCACGTCATGTTAACTAGCATCATGGTTACTAGCATCATGGTAACTCACGTCATGTTAACTCACGTCATGTTAACTAGCATCATGGTTACTAGCATCATGGTAACTCACGTCATGTTAACTAGCATCATGGTTACTATTATCATGGTTACTAGCGTCATGGTATCTCACGTCATGTTAACTAGCATCATGGTAACTCACGTCATGTTAACGAGCATCATGGTTACTAGCATCATGGTTACTAGCATCATGGTTACTAGCATCATGGTAACTCACGTCATGTTAACTAGCATCATGGTTACTAGCATCATGGTTACTAGAATCATGGTTACTAGCATCATGGTATCTAGCATCATGGTAACTAGCATCATGGTAACTCACGTCATGTTAACTAGCATCATGGTTACTAGCATCATGGTTACTAGCATCACGGTATCTAGCATCATGGTTACTAGCATCATGGTATCTAGCATCATGGTTACTAGCATCATGGTTACTAGCATCATGGTATCTAGCATCATGGTAACTAGCATCATGGTAACTCACGTCATGTTAACTAGCATCATGGTTACTAGCATCATGGTTACTAGCATCATGGTATCTAGCATCATGGTTACTAGCATCATGGTAACTCACGTCATGTTAACTAGCATCATGGTTACTAGCATCATGGTTACTAGCATCATGGTAACTCACGTCATGTTAACTAGCATCATGGTTACTAGCATCATGGTTACTAGCATCATGGTAACTCACGTCATGTTAACTAGCATCATGGTTACTAGCATCATGGTTACTAGCATCATGGTTACTAGCGTCATGGTTACTAGCATCATGGTTACTAGCATCATGGTTACTAGCATCATGGTAACTCACGTCATGTTAACTAGCATCATGGTTACTAGCATCATGGTTACTCACGTCATGTTAACTAGCGTCATGGTTACTAGCATCATGGTTACTAGCATCATGGTAACTAGCATCATGGTATCTAGCATCATGGTAACTATCATCATGGTAACTAGCATCATGGTAACTCACGTCATGTTAACTAGCGTCATGGTTACTAGCATCATGGTTACTAGCATCATGGTTACTAGCATCATGGTATCTAGCATCATGGTAACTAGCATCATGGTTACTAGCATCATGGTAACTCACGTCATGTTAACTAGCATCATGGTTACTAGCATCACGGTATCTAGCATCATGGTTACTAGCATCATGGTAACTCACGTCATGTTAACTAGCATCATGGTTACTAGCATCACGGCATCTAGCATCATGGTTACTAGCATCATGGTAACTCACGTCATGTTAACTAGCATCATGGTATCTAGCATCATGGTAACTATCATCATGGTAACTAGCATCATGGTAACTCACGTCATGTTAACTAGCGTCATGGTTACTAGCATCATGGTTACTAGCATCATGGTTACTAGCATCATGGTTACTAGCATCATGGTTACTAGCATCATGGTATCTAGCATCATGGTAACTAGAATCATGGTAACTCACGTCATGTTAACTAGCATCATGGTTACTAGCATCATGGTTACTAGCATCATGGTATCTAGCATCATGGTTACTAGCATCATGGTAACTCACGTCATGTTAACGAGCATCATGGTTACTAGCATCATGGTTACTAGCATCATGGTAACTAGCATCATGGTAACTCACGTCATGTTAACTAGCGTCATGTTACTAGCAACATGGTAACTAGCATCATGGTAACTAGCATCATGGTATCCAGCATCATGGTAACTAGCATCATGGTAACTAGCATCATGGTTACTAGCATCATGGTTACTAGCATCATGGTAACTCACGTCATGTTAACTAGCATCATGGTTACTAGCATCATGGTTACTAGCATCATGGTATCTAGCATCATGGTTACTAGCATCATGGTTACTAGCATCATGGTAACTAGCATCATGGTATCTAGCATCATGGTAACTAGCATCATGGTTACTAGCATCATGGTAACTCACGTCATGTTAACTAGCATCATGGTTACTAGCATCATGGTATCTAGCATCATGGTTACTAGCATCATGGTTACTAGCATCATGGTTACTAGCATCATGGTATCTAGCATCATGGTAACTAGCATCATGGTAACTCACGTCATGTTAACTAGCATCATGGTTACTAGCATCATGGTTACTAGCATCACGGTATCTAGCATCATGGTTACTAGCATCATGGTATCTAGCATCATGGTTACTAGCATCATGGTAACTCACGTCATGTTAACTAGCGTCATGGTTACTAGCATCATGGTTACTAGCATCATGTATCTAGCATCATGGTAACTAGCATCATGGTAACTCACGTCATGTTAACTAGCATCATGGTTACTAGCATCATGGTTACTAGCATCATGGTATCTAGCATCATGGTTACTAGCATCATGGTAACTCAC
Source organism: Xenentodon cancila (assembly GCA_014839995.1). NCBI lineage: Eukaryota > Metazoa > Chordata > Actinopteri > Beloniformes > Belonidae > Xenentodon > Xenentodon cancila. The sequence goes on from CM026201.1 coordinate 1,559,196, forward strand.
GTCATGTTAACTAGCATCATGGTTACTAGCATCATGGTTACTAGCATCATGGTAACTCACGTCATGTTAACTAGCATCATGGTTACTAGCATCATGGTTACTAGCATCATGGTTACTCACGTCATGTTAACTAGCATCATGGTTACTAGCATCATGGTTACTAGCGTCATGGTTACTAGCATCATGGTAACTAGCATCATGGTTACTAGCATCATGGTTACTAGCATCATGGTTACTAGCATCATGGTAACTCACGTCATGTTAACTAGCATCATGGTTACTAGCATCATGGTTACTCACGTCATGTTAACTAGCGTCATGGTTACTAGCATCATGGTTACTAGCATCATGGTAACTAGCATCATGGTATCTAGCATCATGGTAACTAGCATCATGGTAACTAGCATCATGGTAACTCACGTCATGTTAACTAGCGTCATGGTTACTAGCATCATGGTTACTAGCATCATGGTTACTAGCATCATTGTAACTAGCATCATGGTATCTAGCATCATGGTAACTAGCATCATGGTTACTAGCATCATGGTAACTCACGTCATGTTAACTAGCATCATGGTTACTAGCATCATGGTTACTAGCATCATGGTAACTCACGTCATGTTAACTAGCATCATGGTTACTAGCATCATGGTTACTAGCGTCATGGTTACTAGCATCATGGTTACTAGCGTCATGGTTACTAGCAACATGGTAACTAGCATCATGGTAACTAGCATCATGGTATCCAGCATCATGGTAACTAGCATCATGGTTACTAGCATCATGGTTACTAGCATCATGGTTACTAGCATCATGGTAACTCACGTCATGTTAACTAGCATCATGGTTACTAGCATCATGGTTACTAGCGTCATGGTTACTAGCATCATGGTTACTAGCGTCATGGTTACTAGCAACATGGTAACTAGCATCATGGTAACTAGCATCATGGTATCCAGCATCATGGTTACTAGCATCATGGTTACTAGCATCATGGTTACTAGCATCATGGTAACTCACGTCATGTTAACTCACGTCATGTTAACTAGCATCATGGTTACTAGCATCATGGTAACTCACGTCATGTTAACTCACGTCATGTTAACTAGCATCATGGTTACTAGCATCATGGTAACTCACGTCATGTTAACTAGCATCATGGTTACTAGCATCATGGTAACTCACGTCATGTTAACTCACGTCATGTTAACTAGCATCATGGTTACTAGCATCATGGTAACTCACGTCATGTTAACTAGCATCATGGTTACTATTATCATGGTTACTAGCGTCATGGTAACTCACGTCATGTTAACTAGCATCATGGTTACTAGCATCATGGTAACTCACGTCATGGTAACTAGCATCATGTTAACTAGCATCATGGTTACTAGCATCATGGTTACTAGCGTCATGGTTACTAGCGTCATGGTAACTAGCATCATGGTTAGTAGCATCATGGTTAGTAGCATCATGGTAACTGGCGTCATGTTTGAATGTCTCTTAATCATTAAAGACGAGACAAGCACAACTGAAATACAGTAAATTTGAAAATGTGAAACAGCAACAAAGCAATGAGCCTGCTAGCGAGATGCTAGCCTGTCACACCGCTGACTAAATGTACAGCACTGACACAACCGCCACTAGCAAAACAAGCAAAAATGGACTTTATTGTCACTGGCAGGACAGAAAAACATGTAAAAAAAATGGTTGAACTGCTCTGTTCATGCTCTCCCTCCATGGTTCCCTACACAGAACCCCCCTAGATAGTGGCGGTTGGATAGTGCAGAGTTGTGAGCAGGGGACACAGCTCTGGTGGTGTGTTGAGGATCCTAGAAATGATATGTGCACGTGTTGCCAGATCCAGCTGATGGTTTACAACCTGAAAACTGTGCAAACACACCATAAAGAACAAAACCACCCAAAGTATTAGTTCATTATAATTAATGGTTTTTAAAGACCTGGACTGGATAAAATGATTATTATAAAATAAAATGAGGAACACACAGGGTGTGATGATAGGTTGACTGACTTCAGGTTTCTGGTCACAAAGACCCAGACTGTGCTGAACCGTGCTTTTGTTTTCTCCCAACCACATCTAAGTTTCCTTTTTTGATCTAACCATCAATTATGAAAAAAACTCCAATTCATCACCGTTTTTTCCCACATATTTCCATTCTGATTAAAGGTTTTCAACTTGGAAAATTACTAGAATTATTGCAACCCTGATATCAGCTGAGGTAAAGCAGATGACTGCATTTGACAGTAAGTTTAATAGTTCAATACATAAACAAGTCAATTTGTTCAAAAAGCAGTAGGGGGATAAAAAAAACGTAGGTAATATTCTGTCTACATCCCTGTTAAAATAATGAGCAGCAGTTATCAGCTTGGATCCTGCAGGGACACGTCTCCGGGCATCCACCCAGTCACCTAGGAAACATTATTGCTCCTTCAAACATTGAGTTGTCCATTTAAACTGCATTTTCCAACTTTGAATACTGGGAGGGCATATTGGAGATTTCATGCATCTGGAAATGAGGTGTAAAACTATGACTCTGGAGTGGTTTGAGTCCTCTTTGGGAGGGAGATGGTCCAGGCTCAGCTATGCCAGCTCTTCTTCACCTTGTGGCGGTCCCCAGGGTTCAAATCTTGGGTCAGCCCTTCTTCTCTCTTCATTTACTCCTGCTGGAATCCATCTTAAAGATTACATATTAAGCTTTTCCTGAGTTTCAAAGGTTCAAAACTCTCTTAAACTTTCACATATGCAGATTTCAGGTTGTCTAGCTGTCATATCAAGCGGTGCTCAAGTGATTAAGTGGTAAATAGTTTTAAAAGAGCAATCATCCTCCAACTGTCTTTGTCACCATGGCAACAAGACTGGCACTAACGAGCCCGAATGGTTTTGGAAGGTAACCAATGACAGAAGAGTGAGCGGGGAGCAGCGGGGAGCAGCGGGGAGCAGCGGGGAGCAGCGGGGAGCAGCGGGGAGCAGGGGAAGGGAGAGGGCAAGTAGCATGACAACACAGTGTTTGAGTCCTGATCACAGTAGGGAAGATCAGTAATGATATACTCATATTGGTCAATATGAATAGGGATCAAAATTGTAAAATCAGGGACTTTTAAGGCAGCCTGGTGTTGGTTTTCATCTTTATGTAGATTATTTTCACTCCACCAGCCCCCTGGACGGTGTGAAACCTTCGGTCCGATGCTTCCCAGACAGAGCTGGTCTTCTAGAAATGTAACTTGGACCTCTGATAACCATGGATTTAAAACAGACTGGGTTTGAAACCCGACCCATGGGTTATTTTGGTTGGTAAACCAGGACTTTTTCCATCTAAAGCTCCTTTGTTTCTTTCCCAGACCTTCAGAGTCTTGTATGCGTGTATCTCGACTCACCTTGACTATGAAAACACTTTGTGTGTCAGCATTTACTTCATTAAGTCAAATTTCTTTTCAACTAACATGTTAAGACGTTGTTGCAGCTGTTTTGAATTACGGACGTCTGCCGAGTCTAAATTCTAAGAAATCCTTTTACAGACAGCAACGCTCTGGTTTAAAAGCAACGTTATCTTTAAACTCTAAGTCACACCTTGTTTTTATTCTTTAAAAGCAAATAAACCTCTTTAGCCCCTTCCTCGGTCATACAAACTCTTCTTGGCACTTTCAGTTTTTGTTTAGGAAATTCTGTTTAGGAAAGAAAGCCTCCTCCAGCTCTGCTCAGGAAGGAGAAACCTATCCCTCCATCTTCCTTCTGCTTTCGTTTTCCAGACATCATAAAAGGGACCTCTGCACTGGTGTGGGACACACTCCCAAAGCCTGGATCACCACGGACACTGAGCAGAAGGGAAAAGCTTTCCTTTGGGTCCTCTTCGTGTGTGTTCTTGTGAAGAAGGCCCGTCTCTCAGCTGGATCTGGTCGTTTCTGGATCCGTCCTGAATGACTTCTCTCAGGTCAGACACATGAATGAGTGAAGATGGAGGAAATGAGCGAAGCTGGTGACTAGTAGAACCTCGCTAATCTGATTTGTTCAGTGTGGGTGACTCTCGAGCCGCTGTGGGAAAATATTTCTGGAGCCACCCAGTCCATCAATAAGACGAGCTTGTGCGTAACGCCACACAGACCCCGTCTGCAGGTTTTCCCGGCGCTCTTTCATGAGCCGGGTCACAACGTTGGCAGTTTAGCTGTGGCAGGGACTGCGGTGGGTTCTCCTCAGTCATGCTCCGCTCTACGACAACTTACAACACGTTTACTTTGACAGAGGTCAGCGCGCTGGAGCCCTGAGCTCTACTCTTTCCACATCACTTATCTGCCAGAGTTAGGTGCCACATGTGATGGTTGTTTTGTGTGTAGTTTTAGAAATATTCTTGTGTGGACCTGACCCAACCGCATTTACTTCGGTGGAAGACGAAACTTTTTTCTTTTTCCCTCATTATACCAGGCAAGTGTGTATCACTTCCCTAATGATGTGCTGGTGCTTTCCAGGTTTCCTCCGCCTCTCCCAGCAGACCTGACAAGTCCGGGCTCTGGGCTTCTCTCCTCAACATGATGCCTCACATGGCACTCTGCAAATTCGGTAAGTTTTATGACCTTCTACACCAACATCTGTTCATTTCGAAGTTCAAAGCTTGATGTGTTGACATGATCAGTATTTATTCAAATGTTGCCACCACACCTCAACTGTAATCTTGTTCGGATAGACACGGCGTTCTGGGGGCAGTCCACTGTGGTTTTAAAGCAGTTTATCACACAGAATCTGAATGTCTGAGAACCTTTTATTCACCTTTTCAAACATGCCTCACTCTGATGTTTTCCTCTTCTGGTTTCCATCATCACAGATGTATGAATTGTTGCTATTGGATTCAATAAATTACAAGAATTAAGCAGTCATTTCCCTTTGCTTCAGTGCACTTATGTGGTACCATTTATTTAGTATTTAGTTGACCGTTTATTCCATTTGGAATAAATGGAGGTAATAAATGGGGGGGACTTCTTGACTTCAACACGGGGGGGGGGGGTTCTACATATTCCATACAGACTTACAGAGGGACACGTGAAAATGAAGCGTTAATTATGAGTCTGAAGTGGGTTGGGTCCTGTTTGGCAGGGAGATCTTCTTATGATCAGCTTTGGGGACTCCACTCCTGTATTTGCTGTGCGCTCTGGTGAGCACCCTGTTCCCCCTCCCACTGCTGTTATCCTAAACTAGACGTGTTACTGCCAGTCACGTTGCCATGGCAACAGAGACAACTGGAGGATGTTCATTTTACTCTCTTTCATTGTACTGGCAGACTTAGGTTGATACAGTTGCTTTAAACATGCTTTATAAATATAGACGGATTGGCTTGGAAACCCCTCAGTCTGTAAACGCCATAAGGGATTTGACAGTTGCTGGTTTGAGTGGATGTCTTGAGTTGACGTCTCTGTCTTCATCAGCTCCTCTGGTTCTGGTGGGAGTGGTGGTTCTTGCTGTGAGCGGGATCATTGGAGACCCCCTGTACGAATGCCTCCAAGACACCGACTACAGCGAACTCCTGGACATCATGCTGAAAGGTCTTCCTGCTGCAAAGGCGCCTCGACATGTGGCGGTCATCGGTGGCGGCATGGCTGGGCTGACTGCTGCCAAGGTTTTAGAGGACGCCGGTCATAAGGTGAGTCGCACTCAGGAAATAACTTCTAAAGCCGCTTAGACAGTAACGCTGAACATTACGTGAATGATGCTGGACGCTGTGATGTCTCTGTGGAAGGTGACCATAATAGAAGCCAGTGGCCGTATTGGAGGACGGGTGGAGACCTTCAGGAACAAGAGGGAAGGCTGGTATGCAGAAGTGGGAGCCATGCGGATCCCAAGTTTCCACAAGTGAGTCCAGGAAGGACATGTCTGCCGTATGTGATGCTTCACTGTTGACAATAGGATCTGTTCAAAGGTTGTTGTCCTCGTCGCTCATCACCAACTTACTTACCTCATGTTTCTTTACCTTTTCCACTCGTACAACCGCATTTAAACAGTCTCCAACCAGGAAAAGGTTGGGCCAAAACAGTGGGAATTTTGCTTTTTCTTTTACTTTTATTTCCTTACAGAGATTATGACTTAACACGTGTCTTGTTTTTCTAATAGTCTATTTCATTTGTTAATATACTTCCTTTTTTTTTATTGCAGGCCTGAAACACATTAAAGAGAAAAAGAGAAAAGTTGGTGTACTTGTAGTTTACTGTGAGTCAGCAGGTGGATGAAAACAAAGATGTTGACCTGCTGCAAAAGCAGTAAAATTACTAAGAAAGACCAAACTGTAAACTGGTACACTGTTCCGTCTGGTCTGAACTGTAAAAGTGGATGTTTAACAATTGAGAAAAAAAACCTGAGATAACAGTTTTATGATTTAGGGTTGAATGTTTAACATTTGGAGCAGCGAGGCGCTTTGAGCTTTGGCTGCTCTGAAACTGAGCAAGCTGGTGACCGAACACGTCACCCGAAAGTGAAACGAAGAACGTCAGCTCTCACTGGCATCTAATCGCAACGTTTGCTTCACAGGATTCTGCTTTCCTTCATCTCCAAGTTCCAAATTCCCCTGAACCACTTCATCCAAGATGACATCAACACGTACTATTTGGTTAATGGAGCTCTGCACAGAACCTACGCTGTAGAAAACAACCCCGGTGTTCTCAACTACAGCTTAAATGAGCGAGAGAGGGGGAGGTCAGCGGCTGAACTCTTCAGTGACGCCCTCCGGAAGGTCTGTATGAACCCACATACCCTACTTCCAGACTGGTATCACTGTTGTACGTGCATGTTGATCCTGTGTTTTAATGTAAAAGCATCATAATCATCGTCTGACCATGGTGGGTCTTAGTATTTGACAAATACAACCTCAAACAAACAACAGGTGAGTGCGAGGCACCGAGGTCCTGTGGCTGCTAAACAACCCATCATGACCCCTCTTCCACCATGCCTGACAGTGGGTATGAGGTGTGTGAACTTCTACACACATGGTTCAAAATAGAAGAACCAAACTTGCATTTGCTCTTTAGCAGAGCATGTTGCCACAGGACAAGCATGCAGCGTTTCTTCTGCACCAACACTCAGCTTTGCATGGACCCAACAGAAGGTGCACGTGATGCACAGCCCTGTAAGAAGACATCAACTATTTGGAAATGGCTTTATAAGCCTTTCCTGACCAATGTGCGGCAACAATCGCTTCTCTAAGACCATTGCTGATGTCTTTCCTTCTTGGTATTTTGTTAAATGACACATGAATATTCCAGACCAGCAAGCTGCCAAAACATCTGCTTTTCTAGGTGTGTACAGTGGTTTTCTTTTTGTCTTTGACCAAGTTTTGTGCCTGTCTCGATGTCTCTTCAGTGCTGTTTTCTGTTCTCAGGTGAGGGACGACCTCAAGGCGATTGGCTGCAGTGCCACGCTGGATAAATATGACTCCTACACAGTGAAGGTAGGTTTAAAACATGCCAGCAAGACCGCGGTTGGAGCATTCATCTTCATAAACCTCATTCTACATCTGACAGGAATATTTGGTGAAGGAGGGCAACCTGAGTCGCGGTGCTCTGAGGATGATCGGTGACATCCTGAACGAGAACAGCCTCTTCTACATGTCCCTGATTGAGATGCTGTACGTACAGTCCGACATCAGCGACAACGTGGAGTAAGACTTTCCTCATCTTGTACTACGTTAAGTTTGCACCTTGAAAGCAGCTGGTTCACAGACCAGGCAGGGACGGTTGTATTTAGATTTCATGCAGAAAACAGGGGCTTATGGGAAAGGCGCAGGTAGTGTTAAACACAAATATGATGCTGAAAGCAGTCGAGGTGGATGTAGCAGATACAGAACTGGACATAGCGATAAACAGATATCATTGTTAGTGATTTTATTTATTTATATATTTATATATATATATATATATATATATATATATATATATATATATATATATATATATATGCATGCTCACACTATATACTCAGTAAGTCATAATTGTGGCCGCTGGGTGGCGGCAGAGCAAAGCTGGAGACACAGCAGATGCTCGTTGACCCACCAGGGAACATCTGATAAAGATAAGTTCAGTGTTCACTGCTGTTTTAAGTATTCTCGTCACCACAAATCTCACTTTATCACCATTAAATACCACAAACACCTGGTTCCTGGTTCCTCAGAAACGGCTCCGTTTTCTTCTCTGTGGTTAAATTGTAATAGTCACACTGTAAACAGCTAAATCGGATATTTCAAACATGGTGCGTCTTTGTTGCTGTACCGTGATTAAATGATCTGCCTGTGTGTTTTCCAGGTATTTTGAAGTGACAGATGGCTTTGACCGCCTCACCGGGGCTTTCTACCAGCTGTTAAACGCCACCATCCTTCTAAACTCCAGGGTCAATCTAATAAACCAAACGGGTGGAGGCAAAGTGACTGTAAGCTACCAGGACGGGCGTAACTCCAGCTCTCTGAGCAACCTAACCGTGGACTACGCTCTGGTTACTGCCACAGCCAAGGCCAGCCTCTTCATTGACTTCCAGCCACCTCTGTCTGGGGACAAGATGGAGGCTCTACGATCGGTTCACTACGCCAGCTCCACCAAGGTGGTGCTCAGCTTCAAGACACGCTTCTGGGAGAAAGAGGCCATCAGAGGAGGGAAAAGCATCACCGACCGACCCTCTCGCTTCATCTATTACCCAAGCCACAGCTTCCCTGGAACAGCTGCAGGGGCCCTGCTCGCGTCCTACACCTGTTCAGATGACTCCACCCTTTTTCAGGGGATGAGTGACGAGGACATCATGGCTGTGGTTCTGGAAGACTTGGTGAAAATTCACGGACGGGACATCAGGTCTCTGTACACAGGAGGGTTTGTGAAGAAGTGGGGCTTGGATCCGTTCAGCCTTGGAGCTTTCGCCCTGTTCACGCCCTACCAGCAGGGACACTACGCCAGAGAACTGTTCCAGAGCGAGGGACGGGTGCACTTTGCAGGGGAGCACACCGCCACGCCTCATGGCTGGATTGAAACCGCCATGAAGTCCGCTCTCAGGGCAGCGAAAAACATTAACAGCAACACAGTGTAGCTTCATGTGCAGCAGGTTTTTACAAGTTCACTTTTCTACGGTTGTTTGATATCCTGAAAACTGGTCCACTGGTATCGGAGCACACTGATGGGATGAATACGTCCTTGTGATATGGAGATGTTTAAAGTTCTTATGGTTAAAAAGAGTTAAAATGGTCAAATGCATATGGTAAAATTCTGGGAATGTTCTTGAAACCCACCCTGGTTAGTTAAGCAGGAAACTTTATGATAATTCCAAACTGGAATCAAATCCAAGGCCATGCACAGATATTGGCAGCTAAAACATTGGCATGTTGTGGAAAGGTTAAATCTGTGCTTTCATCCATCCGTCCATTAACTTCTACTTATCTGAAATCACATCACGGGGGCAGCAGTCGAAGCAGAGACGCCCAGATCTTCCTCTCTCCAGACACCTCCTCAAGCTCCTCCAGGGGAACACCGAGGCATTCCCAGGTCAGCTGACAGATTTAATGTCTCCACTGTGTCCCGGGTCTGCCTCAGGTCTGCCTCAGGGTCTGCCTCAGGGTCTGCCCGAAATGCCTCCTGAGAGAAGCACATCATCACCAGATGCTCAAACCGCTTCAGCTCCATCTTCACCATGACTGACTGGTCCATTTTAGCGCAGATGCCACTCTAATCCACCTGTCAATCTCCCATCCCCTTCTTCTTTACTCATTCATGAATAAGACCCCAAGATACTTCAACTTGAGGCAGCACTCATCACTCCTAAACACAAGAAGACATTCTACTCTTTACTCACTGAGAAGCATGGTCTCAGATTTGGAGGTGCTGATCCTCATCCTCGCTGCTTCACCCTCCAATGAAGGCTGAAGACCACAGCTGGATGAAGCAAACAGGACCACATCATCTGCAAAGAGCAGGAATGGAATCCCGTGGCCACCAAATCAGACCTCCTCCACCCTTTGTCTGCACCTAGACATTATGTCCAGAAAACTTATGAACTTACTCCAACTTACTGCCAACAATGAGGACCAAACTCTTGCTCCGTTCAGTTACAGCACCAAATGGAGACTATGAACTATGTTTTTGAATGAACAGAAAACTGTCGCATAAGAAACAGCACTGTGGTAAATCCAAGCTACTGCAGCGGCAGCCAGCCTCTTGAAACTGTCATGGTGTTAGCTAGACACCAAGGACCCACAGTGACCGGAGAGTCAGTGACCGGCGGGTCAGTGATCAGCGGGTTAGTGACCGGAGGGTGCGTGACCGGAGAGTCAGTGACCAGCAGGTCAGTGACAAGACGGTCAGTGACCGGAGAGTCCGTGACCGGAGGGTCAGTGACGCGACGGTCAGTGACCGGAGGGTCAGTGACACCACGGTCAGTGACCGGAGGGTCAGTGACACCACGGTCAGTGACCGGAGGGTCAGTGACGCGACGGTCAGTGACCGGAGGGTCAGTGACACGACGGTCAGTGACGGGTGGGTCAGTGATTAGCGGGTTAGTGACCGGAGGGTCAGTGACGCGACGGTCAGTGACGCGACGGTCAGTGACGCGACGGTCAGTGACGCGACGGTCAGTGATGGGTGAGTCAGTGACAGGAGAGTCAGTGACTGGCGGGTCAGTGATCAGCGGGTTAGTGACCGGAGGGTCAGTGACACGACGGTCAGTGACGCGACGGTCAGTGACGCGACGGTCAGTGACGCGACGGTCAGTGACGCGACGGTCAGTGACCAGAGGGTCTGTGACACGACGGTCAGTGACCGGCGAGTCAGTGACAGGAGAGTCAGTGACTGGCGGGTCAGTGATCAGCGGGTTAGTGACCGGAGGGTCAGTGACTGGAGGGTCAGTGACCGGCGGGTCAGTGACACGACGGTCAGTGACGCGACGATCAGTGACGCGACGGTCAGTGACGCAACGGTCAGTGACGCGACGGTCAGTGACGCGACGGTCAGTGACGGGTGAGTCAGTGACCGGAGGGTCAGTGACCGGAGGGTCAGTAACGCGACGGTCAGTGACGCGACGGTCAGTGACGGGTGAGTCAGTGACGGGTGAGTCAGTGACCGGAGGGTCAGTGACACGACCGGAGGGTCAGTGATCGCTGTGAGAGGAAGAGGAACAAATGTGCTAAATCAACGTGAGCTAGTTAACTTCTGAAATTGTCATGGTAACGATATTAGCTAGCGTTCATTGAACAAATCTGATGTAAATACAGATATTTGTAACATCAACGTTTCTTTACTGGACGTAATACGTGCGCTTCAATATTGTGACGCCATTAGAATAAATCCCGTATAAACGCTAATGCCAAGCCATGAGCAGGTACGCTTGGCTAAGCAACTGGACTGTACTGGAACGAGTTAAACGCTTCACATCCCAAGGACAAATACCAGAAACAGATGGAGACGGCGCTGCAGCCTGCGATCTCGAGCGGTGGCAGGAGACCCGCAGCATCACGGTGACCTGCTACTAAGCGCCACCGCAGAGGCAGCGTCTTAAAAGTAAATACACCAGCTGGCATTATGCAGTTCTGGTTTACAGCCAGTTAGCTCCTTAGTGAGCATATTTCACATTTGTTAAAGTTGACTTTTACACGGCGACTTTTAAAAATGTGAATATGCAGATGTAGTTAGCTAAAATTGTGTTTAAATGCTGTGCTGATTAAACTAACGATTCAAATTAACGATGATCACTTGTATATTATACACATTGTTGTACAATAATAGAAAACTGACATTAAAAAAATCTTTTTTAAAACCTAGCATCACAGTAAGGCGCTATTTAGCATCATGGTAGCTAATCTCTTAAACTGACGATTAAATGATCTTTTCAGTGAATCAGATTTTCTGGTTATCTATTGTATAAACGCGTTTTTATTTGTCAGTTTGACACCATGCAGGTGTCAAACATATTTGGTATTTTAATGTTTTAATGAGCATACAGCGACTGGATGTACTCGTCTGTGTCGTGCAGCAACGCAACATCACAGTTCACTGATGTCGTTTCATCTGAAATTATCATTTTATTCCCGTGAATTCCCATGTTCAGTATGTCCTGTTTATTCCCATAAAGGTTTCCTGTTTTGCAACCTGTCTTTGGTGTGTATTTATTGATCAATCTTCTGCAGCACCTAAACTCACATTCTGATCAGATTCCACAAAAACGAGCTCCTGGTGTTACAAAAGACTGAGTTGCCAATTTACTTAATACATTTGAAGTAAAAACAAAAAAGTAGGACGACTTCAAAAGACGGGAGTGCCGTAAAAAGGCCTTTTACACCCTTAAATCGTTTATTTCGTACCCATTTTGTTTTTTCTTTGTCAGCATTTTTGCACTCAGGTTGAATGGGGGGATAAAATATGTGAATAAACGCCAAGTTGTCAGATAGAAAGCTTTAAATTAAAACAATTATCCAGACGAAAACTGAAGACACCAGGCTCCAGTATTTAACTAAAGCTGAGATTTTTAACGTGGTTAGAGCATCAATGTTGAGTCCCATGGGATCAAGAATCGGAAGTGACTTAATGACTTCATATTTAGCTCAAAGGGGAGCCGTCTGTTCGGTCTACGAGAGGTTACAGGAGGTCATCAGAGCGATACTCACATCCCCGACAGCATCAACGTAAAACTCTGAGCCACCTAAGATAAAGCACCTCCAGTTTTGTTTCACTTTGCTGAAAAGCAGTGAAACGGCCGGATGTGACCCGTTCTCCCCTTACGTCAGGACAAATGAAGCAGGTTCAAGGTCTGGAGCTGACATTTGTCAGCTGTTTGACTGGAGATCCCGACATGGAGGTCGAGGAGACCCCAAGGCAAGTGAAGGAGACATCGTGTACAGGAATGGTCAGACGACTCGCCGTTACACCAACAGGAACTGTAATGACGCGTTCAAATACCACTGGTTTTAATTGGAGCTGGTTCCCGCTCTGCAGCTGTAACTTCTTCCAGTCTACTTGGAAGTCTTTCCAGCAGGTTTTGGAGTGTTTTGGTGACAGTTTTCAGCCCATTCAAACTGTCCAGCCCTCCTGAGGTCAGACACTGCCGTTGGACCAGAAGGTCCGGTCGTCCCTGGTTGTCACTGACCTGCTCTGTGATATATCATAGACTGCGTTTCAACATCATCAAAATACCTGGAGGACCACAGCAAACGCCGGAAGGAGATCCTTGATGAAGAGAAACCGCTTCACATCAAATGAAGACAGAAATACAGAAAGTTTATGAGAAGGAGCAAAGCACTGGGACCAATCTAGATCAGGAGACGGGTGAGGCTTTAGCAGGAAACATCTAAAACCCCTCCTATGTTCTGGAATCAGATTCTCTGGACAGATGAAACCAAGATTTATCAGAATGATGACAGAGAGAAGGAAAAGGAACATCATGATCCATAGCAGAGTGTGGTGGAGTGGACATGGACGGCTGCTGAGAGCTTCATGGAGCAGATGACGACGACTCCGAACACACTGAGAAAGAAACTCTAAACTCTTTGAACTCTCTGAAGACAAGAATATTCTGCCGTGGTTACATCAGTTATCCGATCTGAACCCAACAGAGGAGCTTTTTTTTACTGAAAACAAAACGGATAGCAGAAAAACCCACCAACGGTAACCAAAGGAGGCTGCGCTGAAGGTCTGGAAAAGCATCTCCACGAGGACACTCAGGATCTGCTGATGTTCGTGGATTCCAGACTTCGTGCTTCACCACTGGGAAGATGTTTCCATGACCCGAGTGGCCTGTGTGGCCGTTCAGCACCACATAGAGGTGAGAACCAGACCACTTTTAATCATGTTCAACCGCTAAACAGAGTCCAGATACGTTCTAAGATGGTTTCTCTCCTTCTAATTCCACAAGAACAAAGCTGAAGACCCCTCGCTGCGGACAAATAACAGAAAACTGAAAAGCAGTAGCAAATAAATAAACTAGAGTTAACAGTTGGATGTCAGCGGTCTGCCGTTCGCGGTTTTGTCTTCACCGTGTAACCAGAAGCTGTCTGCAGAAGAAAACGAGGTGCGGAGGTCTTCAATCACTTCAGTCACTGTACACATTTTTATTTTTTAAATGCTTAACTTACTTTCTTGAGCTACAAAATATGGAAACTTTTGTAAATGATGAATGTTTTGGCTGAAGACTACACTTAAAGGCTGTGATAACTTCTAAAGGCCTGCTGAAGGGAGGCTGGAGCTGGACGAAGCTCTGATCGACGTGTCCACTGAAGACCAGTCCAAAGCACACAGTCCACCTCCCGACAAACGGGTCAGAGTGAACCACAGACGCCCGTCCTGGCGCTCGGTCCGTCGTCAGTGAGCGCCCTTCTGCACCATCTGTGTGAAGCGGTTGGTGATGGTCAGGGTGGTGTCGATGAACCTCTCCACGCAGTTCACCAGGCACGTCTCCGTCCGGTAGTCCAGCTTGGAGCCTGGCGCGTCCACACACTTGTCCCAGCAGACATCAGTGAAATTGTGCACCTGGAAAACCAGAAGATGGGATGTGAAGCTCTAACACGGATGGGGTGGTGTTTGAGGGGCGATGCCGAGCAGGAGCGCACTGCTTCAGCGGGATTTAGGAGCGGCGATGCCGAGCTGGAGCACACTGCTTCAGCGGGATTTAGGAGCGGCGATGCCGAGCTGGAGCGCACTGCTTCAGCGGGATTTAGGAGCGGCGATGCCGAGCTGGAGCGCACTGCTTCAGCGGGATTTAGGAGCGGCGATGCCGAGCTGGAGCGCACTGCTTCAGCGGGATTTAGGAGCGGCGATGCCGAGCTGGAGCGCACTGCTTCAGCGGGATTTAGGAGCGGCGATGCCGAGCTGGAGCGCACTGCTTCAGCGGGATTTAGGAGCGGCGATGCCGAGCTGGAGCGCACTGCTTCAGCGGGATTTAGGAGCGGCGATGCCGAGCTGGAGCGCACTGCTTCAGCGGGATTTAGGAGCGGCGATGCCGAGCTGGAGCGCACTGCTTCAGCGGGATTTAGGAGCGGCGATGCCGAGCTGGAGCGCACTGCTTCAGCGGGATTTAGGAGCGGCGATGCCGAGCTGGAGCGCACTGCTTCAGCGGGATTTAGGAGCGGCGATGCCGAGCTGGAGCGCACTGCTTCAGCGGGATTTAGGAGCGGCGGCCAGGTGCTGCTAAACAGCAGGGCAGCAGATCTCCAAGAAGGTAGGTGTTTTAGCAGTATGTTGGTCCAGAAATGTCAGGTGTGTGTTAACACAATACCAAGAAGGAAGGACATCAGCAGTGGTCAAAGAGGAGGAGTTGTTGCACATCAGCCTGGAAAAGGCTATAAAACCATTTCCAAACAGCTGTGAGTTTTCCAGGAGTTGATGTTTCAGCTGAGTTACACCAAGATCCGACTATGAATGAGCAGAGAAATACAGAAACAAAAAGCACGAGCTCCATGTCAGAGTTGACCAACCTCAGGGAGTTGTGCAAGTTTCACAAAAGGTTCACAAAACTGCACCTGAACAAGCCAGCAGACTTCTGCAACAACGTCCTCTGGACAGATGCTCCAAAGTGGAGATGTTTGGTCATCATGTCCAGACCATGTTTGGAGAAAACCAGCAGAAACACCTCAGACCCACTGTGAATCACGGTGGTGGAGGGATGATGATCTGGACCTGGACACCTGTCACTCACTGAGTGGACCATGAGCTCCTTTGTAGACCAGAATCTTCTAGAGACAAATGTGAGGACATCTGCCTGGCAGCTGAAGACTGACTGAAACCTGGTCACGTGACAGGAAATGATCCCAAATACAGCAGCAGATCTACATACAGATCTAGGTTCTGGAATGACCTGGTCCAAGTCCATACCTGAACCTGGTTGAGATGCTGTGGTGGGACCTTCAGAGAGCTGTGTCGACATGAATGTCCAAAAACCTCAATGAACTGAAGCAACGTTGGCCAGAAGAACGG
Source organism: Xenentodon cancila (assembly GCA_014839995.1). NCBI lineage: Eukaryota > Metazoa > Chordata > Actinopteri > Beloniformes > Belonidae > Xenentodon > Xenentodon cancila. The sequence goes on from CM026201.1 coordinate 1,575,123, forward strand.
ACCAGAATTCCTGCTGCTGGAGGTGGATCTACACGCTCTTGAACCAAGGGAATCAAAGTAGAGGTACTTCCTCTTGTTCGTGACTGCACATTTGTACTAAACATCAGTTAACCGACGCGCTTTCTGTTTTCTCCTGGAGGAGGAAACAGCCACGGAGCGGTTTCCTCTGGTCCAGAATCCTGCATCTAAATGATCTACGCTAACATCTAATAGTGTCCAGGCATTTAAGTTTAAATCAGCGTGACAGAGGACCCCGGTGGTCCAGGTGGGGACCGCGGTGGTCCAGGTGGGGACCGCGGTGGTCCAGGTGGGGACCGCGGTGGTCCAGGTGGGGACCGCGGTGGTCCAGGTGGGGACCGCGGTGGTCCAGGTGGGGACCGCGGTGGTCCAGGTGAGGACCGCGGTGGTCCAGGTGGGGACCGCGGTGGTCCAGGTGAGGACCGCGGTGGTCCCCGGCAGCAAGTGGTCCTGTAGTCCGACTCACCTGAGCCTGGAACTGCGCCTTCTGCTGCTCAACAGCGATCATCCTCTGGAGCTCCGTGGCTTCTGCTTTCTCCGCCGAACCGAAGTGATCAAAGTTGTCCATTTCCTTGAGGAGTGTTGACCACGGAGGGACTCTGAAGACACGCGGATCCCGCGGCTGAGGTCACCTTCGCGTGCACAGATGAGCGCTGCGCCTGCGCGGGTAGCGCTGATCACTGAACTGCAGGGATGCGTCTAACACGGCGGCTACGCGCGTCTCTACGCTTATAGATCTGCAGCGACAGTGTGACGTTACTTGTGACGTTTACAAAGACGTTCTCACGTTTAAGAGAAGTTGGTTGAAAACCTGAGCCTGAACAAAAACACAAGTAAGGGAATAAAACAGATTTCTGTAGAAGCGTTTTAATTTTATATACCTCTGTAATGGTCTTGTTATGATTTTGATGGTGTGCAGTTTTGTATCGTTTCCTTTCGTTTTGAAGGAGATATTTTGATACTTTTCCCAAAGGTTGACATCATTTCCTAAGGTATTGATGAGATTTCTGGTTTTTCACCAGTTTTAGACACTGAAGACTTCCACGTGTTGTGTAACTTCCAGAACAACCCTCCATGATGTCACTCAGAGGTTTTCTGCAGAGCTTTTGAAGACTCTTCTTCCTTGTGCTCCACAGCACCACAATGTAAATGAGCAACCAGGTGGAACACGCCCACATCTGTCAATCACAGTTGGTGAGTTCAGTCCTTGGATCCTTCCAGACCAACCCACAGCGGTCCATTAGTACAAATAATAACACAACAGCTTATAATTTGTTTCATACGTGTATGCATGCTGCAACATTTTGGGCTGACGTACGACACGCCATTAGTCAGAAAACTGGCCGGGGAATTCAGTTTACAGAGAAGGATATTATATTTTGTTTTGAGGATAGGTACTGATAGGTACCTTCTACTGTTCCTGGAGCATCGCCTTGAAACAAGATGGACTGGCTCGAACCCGGACATGAAGCACTCAGGCTCCTTCCAAGAAACATTACATTTCAGCACTGCAGCCAAAGAAATTGAAAACAGAGAGGCAGTCAAAACAAACTTTAATTAAAAACACTGATTTGAACCTGTGACTTTGGACAACGTTTATTATTTTGGTTTTGCTGTGAGTTCCACTCATGTCCTGTAAGTAAAACACAATAATGATCACGGCTGCCCGACGACAGACAACTGTAGTCATCGATCTTCTCGAACGTTCCGCGTCTTTGCGTCACGGCTGACGACACAACTACATCCGGGTGACGGTGGTGACCTTGGTTGATCGTCATGGCGGCCATCGTCAGGTTGAGTTCTGTGTGTCGGGGAGGATTCAAACGTGAGTTCTGCTCTCTTTTATGTCCATCGGGGTCTTTTGTGACCAGTTGGGTTTGTTGTAGTGCTGCGGTTTGTCGGCGGGACCTCGTGAGAAGAAACGGCTCGTGACTTCGCGGGTATAGAAACAAATCACGTCACCAGAGAAGCAAACCTCCACGTTCATTTAATCCACGAAGCGATGTTCAGCCCTGTTTGCGGTGGGTTTTAAAGCTTTGGTGTTAACTGCTACGGTGACTCGTGAAGGCGACGCTTCCCACGGTGACGTCACGGACGGCGAGTGGACCGTTCTCCCCGATGCCCCCAGGAACGAACTCGCCTCTGGTTGTGGACCACGAAGTCCAACACAAACCTCTCCTCCAGGGTCTAGTTTGTGGAATAACGGAGACAAGGCGCGGAGAACGAAGCCAGTTGGTGCTGCGGTGTTACCATAGAAACGTGTCTCCACAGGACGGCGGTTTAACCCGACCACTGCGCTGTTATCGCTGATGTCCTTCCGCTGGATATTGGCCTTCTTTTTTAAGATTCTCGGATGTTGAATGAGATGGATAACCATGATAGAAAATGTTTTTCTCATAGAGTCCAATCGAGGACACCCACGAACTTTGTTCAGCAAGAAGTCAAAAGTAAACCTTGTGTGACCCGGCTGGCAGACTGCTACTGGCTTTGATTTAAAAACCTCCTGCCAAGGGCGTCTGTACCTGTGAGTGTTTGCGTCGGCGCACCATCCAATACCTTATTTTGTTTGTAGTGCTTGAGGAGAGCCAGCTGGACCTCCCCAACTACCTATCTGGTGTCAGCCTCGTTTTGGAATATTTAACATTATTTGAAGCCGGATGAATTCCAGCATGCTCATTATTCCAGACTGAGGTTTCCAGAGGTGAAGGACTGTGGCTACTGTGACCTGGAGGACAGACGCTGCCGTTGAAGAAGTTTCATGTCACTAAAACCGCTAAAAATGAGTTTGTCGGCTGTTTTTTAGGCTTATGGAGCTACGGCTGGTTCCAGGACTGAAGACAAGAACATTCGTTAAAGCAGTACCTCTAAAATCCTGGAGACATCCTGGTGGTGGTGCCAGTATTTAGTATTATTTACTAGTAGTATTTAGGAGTGGTACGTATCCTGACGTTCCAGCAGCAGGTCAGGAAAGAAGACTACACCTGAGGGTTCTGCAGATGCTGGAGCCTTTAGGGCGTCTCAGGGTTCTTGTTTGAGCCGGTCATTTTGGTCTTGAGAGATCTTGACAGTGAAGTTCGATGCTCTTGTCTGGGTTGCTTGAGACCTGCTGCACCACTCCAGGTGATTGTATTGATGCCTAAATGCTCTCTGGTTTGTCCCCTCAGCTCTGCTCTACCACAACATCCTGCTGACCAGACCAGCCGTCATCGTCCACAGATGCCAGGATCCGCCACCGCTGCTGACGGCGAGGATCCATTCATCACAACATCTGTACGGTCAGTGTTAACAAGCACAACTGCATGTGACCCGCTTCCAGAGGCGAACGCCACCACCACAGGGCAGGAAACTGTCCGTTACCACGGACCTGGATCAGCAGCTTCACCAGCTGCTTTACCGTCTAAACCAGACATGGGCATACTACGGCCCGCGGGCCATATACGGCCCGTTGATCTTTTTAATCCGGCCCGCCAAACATCTCCCAGTTATATCAAAATATAAAATTAATAATATCGTTACCGGCAAACCTTGTTCATTTACTTTTCCCTGTAATGCCCACATTTCCCCAATAGATGGCGCGCTTGAGCATTTGCCCCCTCTTCTTCGCGGTTAAGCTATTCCCAGAAGAAGCACTCTCCTTCTCGGTTCCCGCGGTAAAGCTTTCCCCCTTCTAAAATCAAACATGAGTTTATCAAAGAAGAGAAAAGTCGACAGTGAGTGCCGAGTGTTTAATACCGAATGGACAACAAAATATTTTTTCAAAGAAGTCCGATCAAAGGCTGTATGCTTGATATGCCAAGAAAGTGTTGCGCTTTTTAAGGAGTACAATATTAGCCGTCATTTTGCTACGAAGCATGCCAATTACACCAGCAAGCTGTCTGCGCAAGAACGGGCAGCTACGGCTGAGAGGTTTGCAGCCAATCTACTGAGCCAGCAAAATGTTTTTCACCGACAAACTGCGCTTCAGGAGTCAACTACCAAGGCAAGCTTTTTGTTGGCAATCAAATTAACAGAAGCTAGCAAGCCTTTCTCCAAAGGTGAGTTTTTGAAAGACTGAAGGGTGGAGACTGCAGGTGTCCGGAAAGTCAAGGCAAGTTTGAAAAAATCAGTTTGTCACGTCGGACTGTGACTCGCCGTGTGGAACTAATTGACGAACATATAGCTAGCCAGCTAAACAAAAAGGCAGAGTTCTTTCAGTTATATTCACTTGCACTGGATGAAAGTAATGATATCGAAGACACAGCGCAGCTTCTAATTTTTATAAGAGGGATTAATGACAGCTTTGAGATAACGGAGGAGTTTTTGACCATGGAGTCCCTAAAGGGAACAACGTGGGGAGAAGATTTATATGACAAGGTGTCTGCTGCCATCGAGAAACATAAACTACCTTGGAGTAAACTTGCCAATGTTGCGACGGATGGATCACCAAATTTAACAGGGAAAAACGTTGGGCTGCTGAAACAAATCCAGGATAAAGTAAAAGAGGAAAACTCTGAACAGGATGTTATTTTCCTTCACCGTATCATCCATCAGGAAGCACGTTGCAAGTCTGTATTGCAGCTTAACCATGTTGTGAATCCAGTCGTAAAACTTGTGAACTTTATACGTGCGAGGGGACTTCAGCACCGTCAGTTCATCACCTTCCTGGAGGAAATTGATGCGAATCTTCAGGACTTACTTTACCACTCTCGTGTCCTGTGGTTAAGTTTGGGCAAAGTGTTTCAACGCATGTGGGACCTGAAAGACGAGATCAGCGCATTTTTAGAGTTTAATGAGAAATCTGACGAATTTCCTGAGCTACGAGACCAGAACCAGAACTGGCTTTGTGATTTTGTGTTTGCTGTGGACGTATTTTCACACTTGAATGAGCTGAATGTGAAACTGCAGGGGAAAGATCAGTTTGTGCACGACATGTACAAACATGTTACAGCGGTTAAATCTAAGCTTGTTTTATTCTCCAGACAAGTTGCGAACACATCCTTCACTCTTTTCGCCACACTTGACACTCAGAAAGAGGCGACACGATATGCAAAGAAATCACTGGATGACCTGCACAGAGAATTCAGTCGCCGGTTCTCTGATTTTGAAAACATTGAAAAGTCACTTCAGCTCGTGTCTTGTCCCTTCTCACAAGACCCTGAAACAGTACCACATGAGGTGCAATTGGAACTGATCGATCTTCAGTCTGACGCCGTCTTGAAAGAGAAGTTCAACACTCTTAAACTTAACGAGTTTTATGCTTCACTGGACGAAGCCACCTTTCCAAACCTACGGAGGACAGCACAGAAGACGCTAACCTTGTTTGGCTCGACCTATGTATGTGAGCAGACATCTGGTGTGATGAACATGAACAAAGCCCATCACAGATCCAGGATAACTGACGAACACCTCGGATCTATCCTGAGAATCGCCACAACCAAACTTACTCCAGACTTTGATGCACTGACAAAACAGGGAGATCAACAACACGGTTCCCACTGAAACTGATGGTGAGTTTTCCTGCTGTTTATTAAACTGAAATGTAATTAAATTAACCATTAATCATTAATAGGTCAAATCCTGTATGTAATTTATATAACACTCCATCCATCTGTTCTTGGCTCGGCCCCTCTGTCAAATTTTAGAACTCATTGTGGCCCGCGACTCAAAAAGTTTGCCCACCCCTGCTCTAAACGGACGCTCTACTGCTTTTAACTGAGCCACACATCCCCAGAGGTTACATGACTCCAGCAGTATTACAGCTCATAAAGCACCACACTGGTTGATAAAACGGTGAAAGTCCTCGAAGGGCGCGTCTTACTGCTGCTCAGCAGGTCTGAAGGTCTGTTCGAGTGAGGTGACAGATGTGGTGGACCTGCAGAGGTCTAAGCTCTTTCCTCTCCTGTCGTGACCTTGAGTTGGGTGGCCGACACCCTGGGTGGAATACAGCCTATGTGGACGTGTGTGTAGCGATACCGCCGCACCAATGACTCTTATAACAGGACTGTGTGATACGGCGGCATGAATGAATGAATGAATGAATGAGTGAGCTATTTGCAGTTCCGCAGTGAACCGATGAGAAGCTGTTACAGATCCTGGTGGTCCTGCACCGAATGCTACGGAACCACTTCCCAGAGGCCAGCAGGGAGAACAGACTGGTGGGGTGTGAGGAGTCCCTACGGACGTTTCCGGCGCGGGATATGCAGCATTTTGGTGAAATGTCCTGGATACAGGGGAGAGAAGTCCCGATGATGGTCTCTGTGATCCTCAGCACTGCAGCCTCCACCCCACACAGATGCCTCTGAGGCTGCTCTCTATGCTGCCTGTGGACAGTGCAGCGAGGATGGGAATTGCAGGAATCTGGTGGTAATCTGGTGGTAATCTTGTGGTAATCTTGTGGTAATCTTGTGTCTCTGCAGCAGGCAGCGACTCTAAGGCCGCCTCCCTCCACTGGACGGCGGAGCGGGTTCTGAGCGTCCTGCTGCTGGCTCTGGGTCCTGTGGCGTATTTCAGTCCCAGTCCGGCCATCGACTACTCCTTGGCTGCCGCGCTGACCCTGCATGGACACTGGTAGGACCATGTCACACCAGCTTCCTCTTCAGAAACTGATCTATCTTCCCAGATAGTTTTCCCGTCTAGTCTGCTGATCAGAGTCGTCGACACGTCACTCACATGCCACACACTTTCACTTCCTGTTTGATGGCTCGTTAGTCAGGAAAGAGGACCTGGAGAGCCTCCGCTTTTATTCCTTTTTTGTTCTAATTCCTCTTTACAGCTGATTAGACAGATATCCGAAAATAACAATACAGAAGGAGCAGTTTTAATTTCTTGGTTCCACTTTCTTGCTTTTGTCCTGCTGGACGGTTAAGTTCCTCCCTCACGTGAGGTCAGTAGACGCGGACCAGACCAGACCAGACCAAGCACACTTGTTCATCAGATTTCAGGTTGTGGGTTACAGTCACGTCTCAGAGTTGGCGTTTAAAAGCATAAAAGTCCTCTGGTCTTGGTGTTGGACAAGTAGAAAACCACAGAAGACCCCCTTACCGCCTCCATCGGTGTCGCGAGGGTACGTGTCAGTCAGGAGCTGCTGATCGTCGGCTGTGACGGACTGAACTCAGACTCAGACTTGGAAAGGTTATAAAACCTCTTCCAATCTGTAATTTGCCGTGTGGAACATTCAGGACAGCTGTCAGTCTTACACGAGAGGACGACTCAGCAGGTTTACTTCAGGATCAGGTCCTGGAATGCCCCGACAAATGTGAAGTAAAACCTCTAGAGCTCCATGTCGGAGCCTACAGGCCCCACTACCGGCCCGGCCCGGCCCGACAACCGAGCCCGTTTACAGCCGGACATTATTAAAATGTGCAAACACACACGACTCTCTTGCCTTTTGTCAAGAATGAGTCGTTTACACATTTCATATAATTTGTTCATGACTAACGTAGGCCAGTATAACAGTATAACCCCCCGAGCCGCGGTAAAACGCTTCGGGTTGGAGCCAAGCTCTTCAGCTCTCATCTCAGCTGGAGGACTGAGCCAGTGCGGTCTGTTTGGAACACGAACCCCACCCTTGGCCGGATTCCCGCTACGACTGGGTGTTTATTGGTAGTAGAGGACCTGGTGCAGACTCCTGCACGACTGTTTGCCTGCCTTGCTTCCCGTCCCGCTGCTAACCTGCTCATCTCTGCTCCGCCTCACCTCTCCGTCCTGCAGGGGTCTCGGCCAGGTGCTAACAGACTACGTCCACGGAGAAGCGAAGGTCAAGCTGGCCAACGCGGGTCTGTTCCTGCTGTCCACCGTCACCTTCGCAGGTCTCTGCTACTTCAACTACAACGACGTGGGCATCTGCAAAGCCGTCGCTCTGCTCTGGAGCAAATGAGCGGCGTTGGACTCAAAGCTACAGCGGGAGAAATCCCATTGTAAAAAAACTTCAAGGTGTTCTTTGTAAACTGTTATAAATATCCCATTTTGATGATATTCCATTGATGTATGTAACGAAAGCCCATCAGCTGTGCTTCCGTGGAGTCGAGCAGCAAGCGCTGTTTCCTCTTCACTCATGTGACAGTTCAGTTTCCGTTTAAGCACAAGAAATGTTTCTTTTTAACTACAAAACGCAGTGACTCGGAGCATGTCTTTTCACATCTAGTTTGTCATGTTTGAGTGTCGAAGTGTCCCGGCGTTCCCGAGACCCGTCACAGGCAGCAGGGTGGCGCTGCAGGCCTCAGCTGCAGCGCCTCCAAGGGTCAAGGGTCACCGTCGTCAGGTCTGTGTAGACGAGTTTAATCAAAACTGGCCAAGGACACCACGTCCCCTGAGGTGATCCAGGACCCCCAGCTGTCACCCGTGAAGGGGTGGCGCTGGAACGCTGTATTTATGGATGAATATCTGCAACACACTGTAAGTGAAACGAAAACAATAAAATACACAAACGCATACTTGATGATGTACTTTTATTGGAAGGGTTTAACCGTTCCCATTACATCCCGACAGATGAGGGTAAAAGCACAAGTCCCTTTGGAAGTGCAGATGTCAGGATGTTCTGACGTTCCTGCAGCGTGTCTGTGCACAGACGTGTACACGTGCACAGACACATGGAAAATGATGCATCAAAGACCTAGTTCAGAGGAAACTAGCTGAGCTTAAATATGATCAAAATCAGATTTTATCGTCTGGACAGTTGACTGTAAACATGCAGCAGATCTACAAGGGTTTTAAAGCAGCACGAAGGACTTGTTGACATATCAAAATTAACGATTTTTTAAAGAATATTCACAAATGTTCAGAGGTCTTGATCCAGACCTCTAATATACACTACACTATACATAGTTAGGGCGTGGTTTATGATTGACAGCTACACTTTCATCATTTTCGGGACTTTGAGCTGTGAATTAAAAGCCACCAGAGAATAACCACAAAAACAGCTCATGAGCCAGCTGGTCAGCCGGCGGCACATTCATTCTTATCCCTTCGCATGGCGCCGACAGCTGAACTAAGGGCGGGGACGTTTGCATCATGGCTAGCTTGTGGGAACAAGGCAGTAGGCCCGTTGTCCCGTCCATGTGCCCACATTTGGATGAACCGGAGTTGGGCGGAGTTACCAACAGCCAAGATGGCATGGCTCAGATCTCCAAGAGATGCTCCAAAACCGCTCTTCAGACAGCTGTGGTCGAAGTCATGGAGGGCGGTTTAAAAACCAGCCAGACCAGTTTGACCTGCGTTCTGGCTGCTCCTTCTGAGAACTTTGTCAGATGTCACATGGTGATGAAGCCAGCTCACGCCTGGAGGCGGGGCTCCACACCGACTGTTCCTTTGTGCTGCTATAAGCAAACAGAAATAATTACAATAAACTGCACAAACTTAAACGAAAAACACGCTTAAAAATGGTTCAAACATGCCAGAACGATTATGACTCCTTCAAGCCTCCCAGCAGAACACAGGTCTTTTTTCATTACAATCCCAAACACACCAGCACCATCCGACCCCGGGGATCCTGCAGGAAGTATGTCCACGCTCTGAACCTGCTTTAGTGCTGCCGGAGGTCAGGAAGGTCTAGTGGAGCTATTCCCGGCTGTCCCCAGCCCACAGGTGGGCTGGCCCTGGACGGGTCGCCCACAGAGAACGTTTGCTGGTCTCAGTTCAGCCACCCGGGTCAGGCTGAAGCAGGTTCAGAGAAAGGAAATAGTCCATGTTTCACCTTTCAGTCAACACTGGACACTTCCAAATACTCAGGTTTAACTCGGAATCACTGACATTTAGATGAGCTGTGGAATTGCTTTTCTTCTTGGAAACAAGATTTCTTCCAGACTGCGTGAACATGTCGAGTTGCAGCAGGATGAGATGGTACAATGAAAGCAGAATATCAGCGTTGTTAGTTTTGATTCAATACCACATCTGACCACAGGAGGGCATAAAGATCCAAGATGATGGATGACACTGATGTCAATGTAAGTGGGGACGGTCCGGGACGTACTCCAATACCAGTGTCCACTGGAGGGGTGCTGGACCGTTCCACGGATATGCTGGCCTCATTGGGTCAGACGTGGTATTTCTACATAGTTTACGGATCTGTGAGTATTTATATCCACGCACCAAACGATACCACTTCATGAGCATGAACAGGAAGTTGCACAATTCTGCCTTGTGACCGGAGATGATCCAGTTTCATCGTCATTTCAATGGCGTCCAAAACAAAAATGCTCCCTGAGGTGAGTTTTGAGCCGTTCGCATTGAACCCACTTGGCTATTTAAATGCCAACAATGTTCTCAACAGTGACCTCTGGTGGTGAATGAACCCAACTCATTGACACCGATCAAATGTTCCCATTTACTGGAACAATTTGGTCAACAAAATCACTTTGATGGGAAATGAAGCGTCACTTGCCAGTACATGATGCCAGCAGCCTCCACTTGAGGGCAGTATAAGCAGTTGCAGTGTAAAGAGTTCAACTGTAACCGGTGAGAGTACGAATCCTTCGTGCTCACTGGAAAAAGTCAGTCATCTAGATGTCTTCATTGTCCAGTGACACACTTGTAAGACCCTGTTGTGACTGATGGGTACTTAACGTCTTTGCACCTCTGGAAACCGCTGACTTGCACAACAAGCAAAAAAAGCCAAAACATTACTGATGTCCCAATGCACAAGGAATGCAACAGCTGCTGGCTCTCGCGAAGATGAAATGGGAGTGCGCTTATAGAAAGTAAGTGGGAATCTTTAGAGCAGTTTACTCTGAAGCAGTGGAATATCATCGCAACCTTTTGTACATGTCATACAGTTCTTCACATGGTCATTTATCCTCAGTTAAGCTTTTATACGTTTAAGTGTGAGGCTGCAAAACATGGCAGCGGTCATCCACCTGGTCGACGGGTTTAATCAGCATTAGCTTATACAGATTATTCTTGTCATAGTCAAACCCCAGAAACATGTTTTCATATTTTGTGGACCTAAACCTGTACATATCACCACAAACTGGTATCCGGTAGAACAAGGCCTCATGTCCACTGCCCGGAATGTCCTTGAGGAGTTCCTGGAGATGGACAGAAGATGCAACAGTCAGTTCAGCGTCTGGTAAAAAGCTGCACTGCAGAAAACCTGCAATCACGGTGTTTGTATCCCAAACTAGTGAACTGGCTGGTCAACAGTGTCCTGGTTTCCTCTGTAAAAGCACGAGTAAAATAATGTCACTTCATCTTAGCAGCTCCTTGTAGTAAGCAACATCTGAAGGACCCGTCTGCACAGGGTAACGCCCCCGAAGGACCCGTCTGCAGTGGGTCCCGCCCCCGAAGGACCCGTCTGCAGTGGGTCCCGCCGCCGAAGGACCCGTCTGCAGAGGGTCCCGCCCCCGAAGGACCCGTCTGCACAGGGTCCCGCCCCCGAAGGACCCGTCTGCACAGGGTCCCGCCCCCGAAGGACCCGTCTGCACAGGGTCCCACCGCCGAAGGATCCGTCTGCACAGGGTCCCGCCCCCGAAGGACCCGTCTGCAGAGGGTCCCGCCCCCGAAGGACACGTCTGCACAGGGTCCCGCCGCCGAAGGACCCGTCTGCAGAGGGTCCCGCCGCCGAAGGACCCGTCTGCACAGGGTCCCACCGACGAAGGACCCGTCTGCAGAGGGTCCCGCCCCCGAAGGACCCGTCTGCAGAGGGTCCCGCCCCCGAAGGACCCGTCTGCACAGGGTCCCGCCCCCGAAGGACCCGTCTGCACAGGGTCCCGCCCCCGAAGGACCCGTCTGCACAGGGTCCCGCCCCCGAAGGACCCGTCTGCAGAGGGTCCCACCGCCGAAGGACCCGTCTGCACAGGGTCCCGCCGCCGAAGGACCCGTCTGCACAGGGTCCCGCCCCCGAAGGACCCGTCTGCACAGGGTCCCGCCCCCGAAGGATCCGTCTGCACAGGGTCCCGCCGCCGAAGGACCCGTCTGCACAGGGTCCCGCCGCCGAAGGACCCGTCTGTAAGTTTTGGCAGTACTAAATACCTCATCACCTTTTTTCTTTATTTTTGTTAAATCGTGGCGTGCTGAACGAAGAACCTCTTTGATTTGATAGTTTTGTACTTTTCCCACAGATGAGCCACAGGATTGAAACAGTTACAAACCTTTAAAAATAAGCGTACGTGTTTAAGTGTGGGACACGAGTCCTAATCCTTGTTGGAGCACAAGCTTCTCGTGCTCATTTCAACTATATCAGGATCAAGATGTGGACCAGGGGCCCCAGATCAAACCTGATCAGCGATCCGTCTGGAACGGAGTCCAGCATGGACCTCCCATGTCCCCGACCACACATAGAATATACATACGCATGGACTCACCATTTTCCTGGCGCAAACCTCCCAGTTATTACGGCAGCATATCATTATCTTCTCGCCGTTTTTCTCTACGTAAAGCATGACGGGGTTCCCTTCTTTATGGGAGGAGTCCTTATAAGACAGGACGTGGAATTTGTAGACTGAAAAGGGAGGAAAATGCAGCTCAGACATTCAGGCAGTGTCTAGGATCAGAACAAAGTTCCATGCCAGTCATATTTGTGGGCGTGGCCCAAAAGTACGCGTTGGTCTGTTTGCTTTTCTTGACTTCCAGAAGTTAAAACCGGTCTTAAAACTTTAAACTGGCACTTTGGCTATCGCGGCATAAAGCAACTATGACTGACATAAGGTGGGCGTGTTCCAGGTCCGCTCATTCCGCCCACTTACAACATGATGCTGTGCAGTAGGACGAAAAAGAGCCTACAGATGACATCACAGGAGGTTTTGTCTGGTTTTTCTGAAACGGGCTTCGTGTGCGACCACCAGCAGAATTTAGCTCCGTCTTACCGGGTTTCTGTCGTTCCACTGAATCCAAGTCCTCAACTTGAAAACCTGAGTTGTCATCCCGAATTATCAGGAATTTATGCTCCCTGCTTTGGATGTAAACACAAGTGTTATCCTTCGATATTCGGAAAGAGTCCTCACATAGATCTGTATTAGAGAAAAACAATCAGGTTAGAAGCCGAGCGCCGTCCCCACTCATGTCTTGATGTATCAGGAAATGATGGACATCACCTGATCCGTCGCCTGCAGACACGCAGCGTTCATGCGTAAAGAAGAGAGAGTACAGCCCTGAGTTTACGGCTTTATTGTGGTCAACAATAATATTTATATTAGAAAACAGACTTACTTTGACTTGAAAAGTAGAAGCAGTCGTTACAGACACTGACACACTGAAGAGGCAGGTTGTCGTTGGAAGCCATCCGGGAAACTGAGGGGACAAGAAAGTTCAGTCACAGAGCAGAACATCCACAGAGCAGAACATCCACAGAGCAGGAGCCCAGTTTCATTTCCACCACAGGTGCTCCTTCATTCACCAGAAGGTGACTGGAGAACTGCTTCAAGCCACCCTCTCTTTCTGATCTCCCTTTTCCTGCTCTACCCGGCTGCTCTTCAGCAGGGCCAGGTCCTGGTCCAGGTTTCTTCCCTCTTAAAGGGGAGTTTTTCCTGCCACTGTTTATGTAATAATTGATCGGGGGTCGTGTTCTGGTCTCTGGAAAGATCCTGGAGACAACTTGTGTTGTAATAGATGGTGTATAAATAAAACTGAATTGTTGAATGATATAATTCTGGTGTTGAGGGCAAATATGGCAGTTCTCAAAATGTTGGCGTATCGTTTTAAAGTAACACTCATGACGTTCTCTTCGCTTTTAATTCACTTCTCAGGTGTTGACTTCACCAAAACGGGCTCCGAACTGTTGAAGGCATTGACACCAGCTGTCAATCAAAAAGCAAACCACTCCAGTCAAGCATACATTTGAGATCAAATGTAATTTTATCTGTTCTTCCTCGTCTTGAAACGTCACCATGGAGACCAAAACTACTTCCTGAACCAGAACGTCATTAGGTTGATTTCTGCTGTGAAGTTGAACGTGGATTTAAGGCAACAGATCCAGACCTCACTGTTCTGGATCTGGACCTTAGCGGTCGGCAGAGGAACTGCGGGTCCCGACCCCGAGCTCAGTTAGGAAGGCATCAACATACTTGTGGCAACACAAGTTCAATTAAATGGGTGTTCAAGTTAAAGAATTAGTCATGTGTCGTTTCAAATAAACTTTTCACACGCAGATGACAAGTTAAAAAACAGATTTTATAAATGTAAACCTGACGCCTGGATGCACGGCTGACCGACCCGATTTACCAGTTTAACCATTGTCAGGAATGATGGGATTCCTTCTACACGTTAGTCTCGAGAGGACAAAGCCCGAACAGCCCGAACTCCCCGGTACGACACGGCGCCGCAGCCTCGGTCCCGAGTCCCGAGTCCCGAGTCCCGAGTCCCGAGTCCCGAGTCCCGAGTCCCGACTCACCTACCTTCACACTTTTCAGACGGTCTTTCTCGACAGATCAACAAAACTAGGCGAGCGTCTGAAACGACCGCACCCGGTTCAGATGGAAGCTGCTCTGCGGTCCCTGAGCCCCCGTTTCGGGTCGCTCTAGTTGTGGTTCAGCGCGTCCTCGCTGCTCCTTTTATAGGGTCTGACGCGGGAGCGCGGCCTGCCCCCAAAAGGCGAGAGCGCGCGCAGCGTGCAGCCAAAAGGCGGCAGGAAGTAATAGTAATAGAAGTAATAGTAAAAGTAATAAAATTCGGTAAAGGTGTTGTGTTGGTCATCTGGTGTTTCCTATCCTACCCCGGTGTTTCCTATCCTACCCCGGTGTTTCCTATCCTACCCCGGTGTTTCCTATCCTACCCCGATGTTTCCTATCCTACCCCGGTGTTTCCTATCCTACCCCGGTGTTTCCTATCCTACCCCGATGTTTCCTATCCTACCCGGTGTTTCCTATCCTACCCCGGTGTTTCCTATCCTACCCCGGTGTTTCCTATCCTACCCCGGTGTTTCCTATCCTACCCCGGTGTTTCCTATCCTACCCCGATGTTTCCTATCCTACCCCGGTGTTTCCTATCCTACCCCGATGTTTCCTATCCTACCCCGGTATTTCCTATCCTACCCCGATGTTTCCTATCCTACCCCGGTGTTTCCTATCCTACCCCGGTGTTTCCTATCCTACCCCGATGTTTCCTATCCTACCCCGGTGTTTCCTATCCTACCCCGATGTTTCCTATCCTACCCCGATGTTTCCTATCCTACCCCGGTGTTTCCTATCCTACCCCGGTGTTTCCTATCCTACCCCGGTGTTTCCTATCCTACCCCGGTGTTTCCTATCCTACCCCGATGTTTCCTATCCTACCCCGGTGTTTCCTATCCTACCCCGGTGTTTCCTATCCTACCCCGGTGTTTCCTATCCTACCCCGGTGTTTCCTATCCTACCCCGATGTTTCCTATCCTACCCCGGTGTTTCCTATCCTACCCCGATGTTTCCTATCCTACCCCGGTATTTCCTATCCTACCCCGATGTTTCCTATCCTACCCCGGTGTTTCCTATCCTACCCCGGTGTTTCCTATCCTACCCCGATGTTTCCTATCCTACCCCGGTGTTTCCTATCCTACCCCGGTGTTTCCTATCCTACCCCGGTGTTTCCTATCCTACCCCGATGTTTCCTATCCTACCCCGGTGTTTCCTATCCTACCCCGGTGTTTCCTATCCTACCCCGGTGTTTCCTATCCTACCCCGATGTTTCCTATCCTACCCCGGTGTTTCCTATCCTACCCCGGTGTAACACCAAACATTTCATTCACTCCGACCCAAATAGTCACACTGCTCGTAACATAAAACCGGACAGTAAACGCTGTTATAACAAAATCATCCCATCAGGGGTTGAGCAAACGTGACAACCTCATTAACAACTGCTTTCAGTCGTTTGAACGCTAGTGTGCAGAAACCTTGTGGTTATTTATCAGAAACAAACATTTCTCAATGAGTCTGTGTGAGTTTCTTTACTAATAGTTATAAACATCCGAGCCGTCATCAACCCTCCCTCCGTTAACTCCTCCATCTCCGTCACTCGCCCCGCTGTTTTTGACCAGTTTGAACCTGTCAGTCTTCGCTGGAGGAAATAACTGGTCATATGAAGCCTTCTGGGTCTCCTACAGATCCGATTCCACCTCGTCTTTTTGAAGACGTTTTTCTATCTTCTAGTCTGGTTAGCGGGGTTGCACCCTCAGGTTTTAAGCATGTGGTAGTAACACCGCGGATTAAGAAGCCTGGCTTAGATTCCTCCAAACTTTCAAATTATAGGTCCAAGTTCCCTTTCCTGTCTGAGGTTCTTGAGAAAATTGTTCACGTTCACTACCAGTTGAGGTGATGTTATTTGGGCCCGGTGGTGCCTCCAAGACGCATGTCGACTCGGGCTTTTTAATCAAACACGTGACACGCACGGCAGCAGGCCTGGCTGTAAAACGGGACATCCACTGCACCTTTACTACTCGTATTAGTTCGGTGGTCAAGTCCAGCTTCGGTCACCTACGGAGACCGGCCGAGCTTAAGCCTTTTCTTTCCTGACATCACGTTTCGATGATCCAGTTACCTAGAAATCAGTCGCTCTGCTGCAGTCAGTCAAAACGCTGCTGCCCGACTGTTAGTTGGTGCAAAGAAACGAGTACATGTTACTCCAATTTTAGCATGACTTCATTGGCTCCCGGTTCGTTTACACGTTGATTTTAAAACTCTTTTATTTGTCTTTAAACGTCTCAGTGGTCTCGCTCCAAAGTACCTGCTGACCAGCCGTTCACTCCTTCACGCTCCCTCAGCTCAGCTGATCAGTGCTCGTTAGTCGCCTCTAAGACTCAGAGGAAGCTTCGAGGCGACCGCGCTGTCGAAGGTCGATGCCCCGACGAGATTCCATCACGCACTACGTCAAGGGAAGGAAAGGTGGCAGAGGCGCCAAACCAAAACAAGCAACAGCTCCAAAAAAATAAAACATCAAGCAACGACTTCTGACGTTTTTAAGTGCTTTTACAAAAAGCCCAAAGTCGCTTATAATAAGCAGACTTGGCAACCCTGCAGGTTGTCCTGCACATATTTTTACCAATATAAGGGGTTCAGACAGTTATGATAACATTTATGATAACATAACCACCTGGTAGCAGCAGAGCAGTGTCGCTGGAAACTAGAGAAAACCAACCAAAAATGGAGACGCATCCGAGGTGTTTCTGATGCACGCACTGTGACGGGGGCGATGAACGAGAAGAGAAAGACATCCATCCAGGGATGGGGTCCCAGGGACCCTGTATCCCTGTTCTCCTCTGTCCTTTCTGACTCAGCACAAGTCTAGAACTCTGGGTGTTTTAGGGAAATGTGTCGATGTTTGACTACATGGAAGGAAATGCAACAAGTGATGGACAATTGCTCATGAATGTCAGTGAACCGGGCTTTAACCCCGGAGAAGAAACCTGACAAGGCTGGAGCAGTTGTTCATGGGAAGTGGACCAGAACAGTCTCCGTGAAAGGTGCACAAATCACTGGATTCACTTAAAAGGACATGCAACAAAATATTAAGGTTTAGATGTGTTACTGCTGTCCAGGCCAGTTTCTTGAGTTTGTTTGAAATGTTTCTGTTCATGCACAACTCACAAAAAACATCTGGGGAAACGCTCTGGGGACACGTCAGCCAGCCAAGAAGAACGTGGGCGAGTCGGGATCGACTTCAAGCCAGGCCCGTTCTGCAGCTGTGAGGTGGATGCAGTCCACAGTGAGGAAGTCTCTGAGGAGATGAGAGGAAGTCACGTGTCAGGCTGAGCGCAGTGTTTGTGGTGTCGGCGTCTTCCTGGACCAGGACAGAGGAGGCTTGTCTTCACATCAACACCAACGGTCCAAACCAGCATCAAGACTCATGGAGGGTCCACGTACTGTACATCTATGCCCAGAGTACATAGTCAACCTTGCTTCAGAGGCCGTCCCGTGTTCATGTCGCTAATGCTGCTGTGAAGTGTGTCTGTTTTTGTTGCCCAGGAAACAAACGTATTAGTCCGCGGCAGCAGTCAGTTGAACAGCTGGAAAGGTACAGTTCCAGGATCCGCTCCCCTAGACCTCCAGGAACCCTGCCTAGACTCTGGTTACCTGGCAGCTGTACTGAAGCTGTCACTACATTTATGTACGTAATTTGTGACGTATTTTTATCTGATGAGGAGCTTGAGAAAATTCACCGCCTCCATACAGTTGTTATGGATGTGAAACCAAAACTATTTCATCTTTTTATACCAAAGTATTTTTTTTTTGCCGTAATCTTTCTTTTGTAAAATAATCAATAAAGTTGAGCATTTTAACATGGAGGTAAATGTTTAGGCCAACAAGTAGAACAACCGCAGGCCTGGAACCGGACCCTAGTGGTCGGTAGACAAACCACAGGTCTGGATCAAGACACTAGTGGTCGGTAGACAAACCACAGGTCTGGATCAAGACACTAGTAAGAACCACAGGTCTGGATCCAGACACTAGTAAGAACCACAGGTCTGGATCCAGACACTAGTGGTCGGTAGAGGAACCACAGGCCTGGGTCCAGACCCTAGTATTCGGTAGAAGAACCAAAGGTCTGGATCACCCGCACCTGGTTCCTGCTGCATTTATACTGCTGACACTCACCTCACCTCTGCCAGATCGTCTTTGTTCCAACACTGTTCGTTTCCAGCCCTTGTTCTCTTGTGTCTTAGTTCTTGGTTTTTTGAATCTTGTTCTGCTTGACTGATAGGTTTAAACTTTAACACACTCTTTGTTTAATCTCATTGTTATTTTACGCACGGTATACTGGATCCAGACCCGAGTAGGAACCACAGGTCTGGATCCAGACACTAGTGGTCGGTAGAGGAACCACAGGCCTGCATCCAGACCCTAGTGGTCGGTAGAAGAACCACAGATCTGGATCCAGACAATAGTGGTCAGTAGAGGAACCACAGGTATGGATCCAGACCCTAGTGGGAACAACAGGTCTGGATCCAAACACTAGTGGTCGGTAGAGGAAACACAGGTCTGGATCCAGACCCTACTGGTCGGTAGAAGAACCACAGGTCTGGATACAGACTCTAGTGGGAACCACAGATCTGGATCCAGACGCTATAGGTTGTAGAGGAACCAAAGGGCTGGATCCAGACACTAGTGGTAGGTAGAGGAATCGCAGGTCTGGATCCAGACACTAGTGGTCAGAAGAAGACCCACAGATCTGGATCTAGTCCCTAGTGGTCGGCAGAAGAACCACAGGTCTGGATCCAGACAATAGTGGTCGGTAGATAAACCACAGGTCTGGATCCAGGCCCTAGTGGGAACCACAGGTCTGGATCCAGACACTAGTGGTCGGTAGAGGAACCACAGGTCTGGATCCAGACCCTACTTGTCGGTAGAAGAACCACAGGTCTGGAACCAGAATCTGGTGGGAACCACAGGTCTGGATCAAGACACAAGAGGTTGTAGAGGAACCACAGGTCTCGATCTAGACCCTACTGGTCGTAGAAGAACCACAGGTCTGGATCACGACACAAGAGGTTGTAGAGGAACCATATGTCTGGATTCAGACACTAGTGGTCGGTAGAAAAACCACAGGTCTGAATAATGATACAACTAGTCGGTAGAAGAACCACAGGTCTGGATCCAGACTCTAGTGGGAACCACAGGTCTGGATCCAGACACTAGAGGTTTTAGAGGAACCACAGGTCTGGATCAAGACACTAGTGGTCGGTAGTGGAAACCACGGGTCTGAATAATGATACAACTAGTCGGTAGAAGAACCACATGTCTGGAT
This sequence comes from Xenentodon cancila, assembly GCA_014839995.1. NCBI lineage: Eukaryota > Metazoa > Chordata > Actinopteri > Beloniformes > Belonidae > Xenentodon > Xenentodon cancila. Next base: position 1,594,761 of record CM026201.1, read on the forward strand.
CCAGACTCTAGTGGGAACCACAGGTCTGGATCCAGACACTAGAGGTTGTAGAGGAACCACAGGTCTGGATCCAGACACTAGTGGTCGGTAGTGGGAACCACAGGTCTGGATCCAGACACTAGAGGTTGTAGAGGAACCACAGGTCTAGATCCAGACACTAGAGGTTTTAGAGGAACCACAGGTCTGGATCCAGACACTAGTGGTCCGTAGAGGACCTGGATCCAGACCCTACTAGTCGGTAGAAGAACCACAAGTCGGGATCCAGACTCTAGTGGGAACCACAGGTCTGGATCCAGACAATAGTGGTCGGTAGAAGAACCACAGGTCAGGGTTCAGATCCTAGTGCAACCACAGGTCTGGATCCAGACACTAGTGGTCGGTAGTGTGAATCACAGGTCTGGATCCACTAGAGGTTGTAGAGGAACCATATGTCTGGATTCAGACACTAGTGGTCGGTAGAAAAACCACAGGTCGGGATCAAGACACTACTAGTCGGTAGAAGAACCACAGGTCTGGATCCAGACACTAGTGGTCGGTAGAAGAACCACAGGTGGGATCCAGACTTAAGTGGGAACCACAGGTCTGGATCCAGACAATAGTGCTCGGTAGAGGAACCGCAGGTCTGGATCCAGACCCTACCAGTCGGTAGAAGAACCACAGGTCGGGATCCAGACTCTAGTGGGAACCACAGGTCTGGATCCAGAAACTAAAGGTTTTGGAGGAACCACAGATCTGGATCCAGACACTAGTGGTCGGTAGAGGAACCGCAGGTCTGGATCCAGACCCTACTAGTCGGTAGAAGAACCACAGGTCGGGATCCAGACTCTAGTGGGAACCACAGGTCTGGATCCAGAAACTAAAGGCTTTGCAGAAACCACAGGTCTGGATCCAGACACTAGTGGTCGGTAGAAGAACCACAGGTCAGGGTTCAGCTCCTAGTGAAAACCACAGGTCTGGATCCAGACACATAGTTCTCGGTAGAGGAACCACAGGTCTGGATCCAGACCCTACTAGTCGGTAGAAGAACCACAGGTCGGGATCCAGACTCTAGTTGGAACAACAGGTCTGGATCCAGAAACTGAAGGTTTTGGAGGAACCACAGGTCTGGATCCAGACACTAGTGGTCGGAAGAAGAACCGCAGCTCTGGATCCAGACACAAGTGGTCGGCAGAAGAACCACAAGTCATGATCCAGACCCTTGTGGGAACCACAGTTCTGGATCCAGACACTAGAGGTCTTAAGAGGAACCGCAGGTCTGGATCCAACACTAGAGGTTTTGGAGGATCCACAGGTGTGGATCCAGAAACTAGAGGTTTGTGAGGAACCACAGGTCTGGATCCAGACACTAGAGGTTTTGGAGGAACCACATGTCTGGACCTGTGGTTCCTCCAAAACCTCTACTTTCTGGATCCAGACTCTAGTCGTTGGTAGAAAAACCACAGGTCCAGACACTACTGGTCAGTAGAGGAACCACAGGTCGGGATTAAGACACTATTAGTCGGTAGAAGAACCACAGCTCTGGATCCAGACTCTAGTGGGAACCACAGGTCTGGATCAAAACACTAGAGGTTTTAGAGGAACAACAAATCTGGATCCAGGCACTACCGGTCGATAGAACTGTCACGGATCGGAACTCCAAGCTCCCAGCCGCCAGTAAACACACCACCTGATTACGATCACCCGCACCTGGTTCCTCCTGCATTTATACTGCTGACACTCACCTCACCTCTGCCAGATCGTCTTTGTTCCAACACTGTTCGTTTCCAGCCCTTGTTCTCTTGTGTCTTAGTTCTTGGTTTTTTGAATCTTGTTCTGCTTGACTGATAGGTTTAAACTTTAACACACTCTTTGTTTAATCTCATTGTTATTTTACGCACGGTATACTGCTTGTCTTATAAGATTATTGTACACGTCGGAGAATATATCTTGTACAAGTTGCTTATCTTCATGTCATCTGTGACCTCCTTACTTTCAATAAAAGCCTCAAGAGGCCATTTGAGGGGGGGGCGTGGACAGAGACAAGAGCAGCTGAGATGAGGCTGAGTTCTCTGTCCGTCCTCCGTGATGATGTATGAAAACTTACTGACTTTGTCTTCCTTCCTTATTGTGTGTTTAATAAATGTTAGGTCGTTTTAAACCTGACATTGACCTCGCCTCTGCCTGAACCCTATTGGATGTTTTTGATCTCTTGGTTTTTGAATCCTGCTCTGCCTGACCTCAACTCTGCCTGTGCCCTCATTGGATATTCCGCTTGGATCCTGACGGAAGACTTTGGGTCATGGATCCAGGACGTGTCACAGATAACGTCAGCTGCTCTGGTCCCTCGCGGAATTACCCCGAAGACTGATCTCGAAATAAATATCTTAAAGACTGTCTTGGTTCTGTGGTCGTCTGTGGATCGTGACAAGAACAACCACAGATCTGGATCCAGACACTAGAGCTGGTAGAGGAACCACAGGTCTGGATCCAGACCCTACTGGTCGATAGAAGAACCACAGGTCTGGATCCAGACACGAGAGGTTGTGGAGGAACCACAGGTCTTTATCCAGACACTAGAGGTTGTAGAAGAACCACAGGTCCGGATCCAGACTCTAGTGGTCAGCAGAGGAACCACAGGTCTGGATCCAGACCCCACTGGTCGGTAGAAGAACAAAAGGTCTGGATCCTGTCACTAGTGGTTGGTAGAAGAACCACATGTCTGGATCCAGACCCTACTGGTCGGTAGAAGAACCACATGTCTGGATCCAGACTCTAGTGGGAAACACAGGTCTGGATCCAGACACTAGTGGTTGGTAGAAGAACCACAGGTCTGGATCCAGACACTAGTGGTTGGTAGAAGAACCACCGGTCTGGATCCAGACACTAGTTGTCAGATGAGGAACCAAAGGTCTGGATCCAGACCTTACTGGTCGGTAGAAGAACCCCAGATTTGGATCCAGACTCTAGTGGAAACCACAGGTCTGGATCCAGACCTTAATGGTCGGTAGAAGAACCCCAGATCTGGATCCAGACTCTAGTGGAAACCACAGGTCTGGATCCAGACACTAGAGGTTTTAGAGGAACCACAGGTCTGGATTAAGACCCTAGTGGTCGGTAGAAGAACCACAGGTCTGGATTAAGACCCTAGTGGTCGGTAGAACAACCACAGCTATGGATCCAGACAACAGTGGTCGGTAGAGGAACCACAGGTCTGGATCAAGACTCGAGTGGGAACCAAAGGGCTGGATCCAGACCCTAGTGGTCGGAAGAGGAACCACAGGTCCGGATCCAGACCCTACTGCTCGGTAGAAGAACCACAAGTCTGGATCCAGACACTAGAAGTTGTACAGGAACCACAGGTCTAGATCCAGACAATTGTGGTCAGTTGAGGAACCAAAGGTCTGGTTCCAGACCCTACTGTTCGGTAGACGAACCACAGGTTTGGATCCAGACCCTAGTGGTCAGTAGAGGAACCACAGGTCTGGATCCAGACCATCTGGATTCAGGCAATAATGGTCAGTTGAGGAACCACAGGTCTGGATCCAGATCCCACTGGTCGGTAGAAGAACCACAGGTCTGGATCCAGACACTAGAGGTTGTAGAGGAACCACAGGTCTGGATCCAGACCCTAGTGGTCGGTAGAAGAACCACAGGTCTGCACCAAGACACTAGTGGTTGGTAGAAAAACCACAGGTGTGGATCCAGACCCAACTGGTCGGTAGAAGAACCACAGGTCTGGATCAAGACACTAGAAATTGTAGAGGAACCACAGGTCTTGATCCAGACACTAGAGGTTGTAGAAGAACCACAGGTCTGGATCCAGACTCTAGTAAAAACCACAGGTCTGGATCCAGACACTAGTAATCGGTAGATGAACCACAGGTCTGGATCCAGACATTAGTGGTCGGTAGACAAACCACAGGTCTGGATCAAGAATCTGGTGGGAACCACAGGTCTGGATCCAGACAGTAGAGGTTGTATAAGAACCACCGTTCTGAATCTAGACCCTACTGTTTGATTGAAGAACCACAGGTCTGGATCCAGAAACTAGCGGGAACCACAGGTCTGGATCCAGACACTAGTGGTCGGAAGAAGAACCACAGGTCTGGATCCAGACACTAGTTGTCAGTAGAGGAACCACAGGTCTGGATCCAGACCTTAGTGGTCGGAAGAGGAACCAATGGTCTGGATCCAGAATCTGGTGTGAACCACAGGTCTGGATCCAGACAGTAGCGGTTGTAGAGGAACCACAGGTCTGGATCATGATTCTAGCGGGAACCACAGGTCTGGATCCAGACACTAGTGGTTTACAGTTGAACCACAGGTCGTGATCCAGACCCTACTGGCCGGTAGAAGAACCAAAGGTCTAGATCCAGACAGTAGAGGTTGGAGAGGAACCACAGGTCTGGATCCAGACACTAATGGTCGGTAGAAGAACCACATTTCTGGATCCAGACCCTAGTGGTCGGTAGACGAACCACAGATCTGGATCAAGAATCTGGTGGGAACCACAGGTCTGGATCCAGACAATAGAGGTTGTAGAGTAACCACAGGTCTGTATTAAGACAATAGTGGTCAGTTAAGGAACTACAGGTCTTGATCCAGACCCTACTGGTCGGTAGAGGAACCACAGGTCTGGATCCAGAATCTGGTGTGAACCACAGGTCTGGATCCAGACAGTTGTGGTTGTAGAAGAACCACAAGTGTGGATCCAGACACTAATGGTTCATAGATGAACCACAGGTCGTGATCCAGACCCTTATGGTCGGTAGAAGAACCAACGGTCTGGATCCACATTCTAGTAGAAACCACAGGTCTGGATCCAGACACTAGAGGTTGGAGAGGAACCACAGATCTGGATCCAGACACAAGTGGTCGGTAGACGAACCACAAGTCTGGATCCAGACCCAAGTGGTCGGTAGACGAACCACAGGTCTGGATTGAGGAACAATAGGTCTGAATTCAGGCAATAATGGTCAGTTGAGGAACCACAGGTCTGGATCCAGACCCTACTGGTCGGTAGAAGAACCAACGGTCTGGATCCACATTCTAGTAGAAACCACAGGTCTGGATCTGGACCCTACTGGACGGTAGAAGAACCCCAGGTCTGGATCCAGACTCCAGTGGACACCACAGGTCTGGATCCAGACCCTAGTGGTCGGTAGAAGAACCACAGGTCTGGATCCAGACCCTAGTGGTCGGTAGAAGAACCACAGGTATGGATCCAGGCAATAGTGGTCAGTAGAGGAACCACAGTTCTGGATCCAGACACTAGTGGTTGGTAGAAGAACCACAGGTCTGAATCGAGACACAGGAGGTTGTAGAGGAACCACAGGTCTGGATTCAGACACCACTGGTTTGTAGAAAAACCAGAGGTCTGGATCCAGACCCAAGTGGTCGGTAGAGGAACCACAAGTTTGGATCCAGACCCTAGTGGTCGGAAGAAGGACCACAGGTCTGGATCCAGATCTTACTGGTCGGTAGAAGAACCACAGGTCTGGATCCAGACACTAGAAGTTGTAGAGGAACCACAGGTCTAGATTCAGACAATTGTAGTCAGTTGAGGAACCATAGGTCTGGATCCAGACCGTACTGGTCGGTAGACGAACCACAGGTCTGGATCCAGAATCTAGTGGGATCCACAGGTCTGGATCCAGACAATAGAGGTTGTAGAGGAAACTCAGGTCTGGATCCAGACACTAGTTGTTGGTAGAAAAACCACAGGTCTGGATCCAGACCCTAGTGGTTGGTAGAGGAACCACAAGTTTGAATCCAGACCCTAGTGGTCGGAAGAGGAACCACAGGTCTGGATCCAGACCTTACTGGTCGGTAGAAGAACCACAGGTCTGGATCAAGACAGTAGTGGTTGTAGAGGAACCACAGGTCTGGATCCAGACTCTAGTGTGAACCACATGTCTGGATCCAGACTCTAGTGGGAACCACAGGTCTGGATCCAGACCCTACTATTTGATTGAAGAACCACAGGTCTGGATCCAGACACTAGCGGGAACCACAGGTCTGGATCCAGACACTAGTGGTCGGAAGAAGAACCACAGGTTCGGATCCAGACACTAGTTGTCAGTAGAGGAACAACAGGTCTGGATCCAGACCCTAGTGGTCGGTAGAGGAACCACAGGTCTGGATCCAGAATCTGGTGTGAACCATAGGTCTGGATGCAGACAGTAGTGGTTGTAGAGGAACCATAGGTCTGGATCCAGACTCTAGTGGGAACCACAGGTCTTTATCCAGATACTAGTTGTTGATAGTTGAACCACAGGTCCAGACCCTACTGATCGGTAGAAGAACCACGGGTCTGGATCCAGAAACTAGAGGTTGGAGAGGAACCACAGGTCTGGATCCAGACACTAGTGGTTGGTAGAAGAGCCACATGTCTGGATCCAGACCCTAGTGGTCAGTAGACGAACCACAGGTCTGGATCAAGAATCTGGTAGGAACCACAGGTCTGGATCCAGACAGTAGAGGTTGTAGAGGAACCACAGTTGTGGATTGAGACAATATTGGTCAGTTAAGGAACCACAGGTCTGGATCCAGACCCAACTGGTCGGTAGAGGAAGCACAGGTCCGGATCCAGACCCTAGTGGGAACAACAGGTCTGGATCCAGACACCTGTGGTAGGTATAAAATCCACTGGTGTGGATCCAGACCCTACTGGTCGGTAGAAGAACCACAGGTCTGGATCAAGACTCTAGTAGGAACCAAAGGTCTGGATCCAGACACTAGAGGTTGTAGAGGATCCACAGGTCTGGTTCCAGTCACTACAAGATGTAGAGGAACCATATGTCTAGATCCAGACACAGAAGGTTGTAGAGGAACCACTAGTCTGGATCCATACCCTAGTGGTCTGTAGAGGAACCACAGGTCTGGATCCAGAAACTAGAGGTTGTAGAGGAACCACAGGTCTCTTTCCAGACCCTACTGTTCGATAGAAGAACCACATGTCTGGATCAAGACACTAGAGGTTATAGAGGAACCACAGGTCTTAATTCAGACCCTAGTGGTCGGTAGAGGAACCACCGGTCTGGATCCAGACCCTAGTGGTCGGTAGAGGAACCACAGGTCTTGATCCAGAATCTGGTGTGAACCATAGGTCTGGATGCAGACAGTAGTGGTTGTAGAGGAACCATAGGTCTGGATCCAGACTCTAGTGGGAACCACAGGTCTGGATCAAGACCCATCTGCTCGATAGAAGAACCACAGGTCTGGATACAGACACTAGAGTTTGTAGAGGAACCACAGGTCTTTTATCAGACCCTACTGTTCAATAGAAGAACCACAGGTCTGGATCCAGACACTAGTGGTTGTAGAGGAACCACAGGTCTTAATTCAGACCCTAGTGGTCGGTAGAGGAACCACCGGTCTGGATCCAGACCCTAGTGGTCGGTAGAGGAACCACAGGTCTGGATCCAGAATCTGGTATGAACCATAGGTCTGCATGCAGACAGTATTGGTTGTAGAGGAACCACAGGTCTGGATCACTACTCTAGTGGGAACCACAGGTCTGGATCCAGACACTAGTGGTTGATAGTTGAAGCACAGGTCTGGATCCAGACCCTACTGGTCGGTAGACGAACCACAGGTCTGGATCCAGACACTAGAGGTTGGAGAGGAACCACAGGTCTGGATACAGACAATAGTGGTCGGAAGAAGAACCACATGTCTGGATCCCGAAACTAGTGGTCGGTAGACAAACCACAGGTCTGGATCAAGAATCTGGTGGGAACCCAGGTCTGGATCCAGACAGTAGAGTTTGTAGAGGAACCAATGGTCTGTATTGAGACAATAGTGGTCAGTTAAGGAACCACAGGTCTGGATCCAGACCCTACTGGTCGGTAGAGGAACCACAGGTCTGGAACCCAACTATAGTGGAAACCACAGGTCTTGATCCAGACACTAGAGGTTGTAGAGGAACCAAAAGTCTGGATCCAGACACTAGTGGTCAGTAGAAGAACAACAGGTCCGGATCCAGACAGTAGTTGTCAGTAGAGGAACCACAGGTCTGCAAACCAGACCCTAGTGGTCGGTAGAGGAACCAAAGGTCTGGATCCAGAATCTGGTGTGAAGCACAGCTCTGGATCCAGAAAGTAGTGGTTGTAACGGGAACCACAGGTCTGGATCCAGACACTAGTAGTCAGTAGAGGAACCACAGGTCTGGATCCAGAATCTGGTGTGAACCACAGGTCTGGATCCAGGCAGTAGTGGTTGTAGAGGAACCACAGGTCTGGATCCAGACACTAGTAATCGGTAGATGAACCACAGGTCTGGATCCAGACATTAGTGGTCGGTAGACGAACCACAGGTCTGGATCCAGAATCTGGTGGGAACCACAGGTCTGGATCCAGACAGTAGAGGTTGTATAGTAACCACCGGTCTGAATCTAGACCCTACTGATTGATTGAAGAACCACAGGTCTGGATCAAGAATCTGGTGTGAACCACAGGTCTGGATCCAGACAGTAGTGGTTGTAGAGGAACCAAAGGTCCGGATCCAGACACTAGTTGTCTGTAGAGGAACCACAGGTCTGCAAACCAGACCCTAGTGGTCGGTAGAGGAACCAAAGCTCTGGATCCAGAATCTGGTGTGAAGCACAGCTCTGGATCCAGACAGTAGAGGTTGTAACGGGAACCACAGGTCTGGATCCAGACACTAGTAGTCAGTAGAGGAACCACAGGTCTGGATCCAGAATCTGGTGTGAACCACAGGTCTGGATCCAGGCAGTAGTGGTTGTAGAGGAACCACAGGTCTGGATCCAGACACTAGTAATCAGTAGATGAACCACAGGTCTGGATCCAGACATTAGTGGTCGGTAGACGAACCACAGGTCTGGATCCAGAATCTGGTGGGAACCACAGGTCTGGATCCAGACAGTAGAGGTTGTATAGTAACCACCGGTCTGAATCTAGACCCTACTGATTGATTGAAGAACCACAGGTCTGGATCCAGAATCTGGTGTGAACCACAGGTCTGGATCCAGACAGTAGTGGTTGTAGAGGAACCAAAGGTCTGGATCCAGACTCTAGTCGTTGGAGAGGAACCACAGGTCTGGATCCAGACTCTAGTGGTTGGAGAGGAACCACAGGTCTGGATCCAGACACTAGTGGTTGGTAGACAAACCACAGGTCTGGATCCAGAAACTATCTAGAACCACTAGAACCACAGGTCTGCATCCAGACCCTAGCAGGAACCACAGGTCTGGATCACGACGCTAGTGGCAGGAAGAGGAACCGCATCAAGACACTAGTGGTTGGTAGAAATACCACTGTTCTGGATCCAGACCCTAGTGGTCGGTAGAAGATCCTCAAGTCTGGATCCAGACACTAGTGGTCAGTTGAGGAACAACAGGTCTGGATCCAGACACAAGAGATTGTAGAGGAACCACAGGTCTGGATCCATACCCTAGTGGTTGGATAGAGGAACCACAGGTCTGGATCCAGAATCTGGTGGGAACAAAAGGTCTGAATCCAGACACTAGAGGTTGTAGACGAACCACAGGTCTTAATTCAGACACTAGTGGTCGGTAGAAGAACCACAGTTCCGAATCCAGACACTAGTGGAAACCACAGGTCTGGATCCAGACACTAGAGATTGTAGAGGAACTGCAGGTCTGGATCAAGACACTAGTGGTCAGCAGAAAAACCACAGATCTGGATCCAGACCCTAGAGGGAACTACAGGTCTGGATTCAGACACTAGTGGTTGGTAGAAAAAACGCAGGTCTGGATCCAGATAATAGTGGTCGGTAGATAAACCACAGGTCTGGATCCAGACCGTAGTGGAATCCACAGGTCTGTATCCAGACCCTACTGGTCGATAGAAGAATCAGTCTGGAACCAGAATCTGGTGGGAACCACAGGTCTGGATCCAGACACTAGTGGTCGGTAAAGAATCCGCAGGTCTAGATCCAGACACTATAGGTTGTAGAGGAACAACAGGTCTGGATTCAGACACTAGTGGTCGGTAGAAGAACCACAGGTCTTGATCCAGACCCTAGTAGTCGAACCAATGGTCTGCATCAAGAAACTATTGGTTGGTAGAAAAACCACAGGTCTGGATGAAAACACTAGAAGTTGTAGGGGAACCACAGGTCTGGATTCAGACAATAGTGGTCAGTTGAGGTACCACAGGTGTGGATTCAGGCAAAAATGGTCAGTTGAGGAAACACAGGTCTGGATCCAGACGCTAGTAGGAACCGCAGGTCTGGATTCAGACCCTAGCGGAAACCACAGGTCTGGATCACGACACTAGTGGCAGGAAGAGGAACCGCAGGTCCGCATCAAGACACTAGTGGAACAACCACTGTTCTGTATCCCGACCCTACTGGTCGGTAGAGCAACCACAGGTCTGGATCCAGAATCTGGTGGGAACCACGGTTGTGGTTCCAGACAGTAGAGGTTGTAGAAGAACCACAGGTCTGGATCCAGACCCTAGCGGGAACCACAGGTCTGGATTCAGACACTAGAGGTTGTAGTGGAAGCACAGATCTGGATCCAGACCCTAGCGGGAACCACAGGTCTGGATTCAGACACTAGAGATTGTAGTGGAAGCACAGATCTGGATCCAGACCTTACTGCTCGATAGAAGAACCACAGGTCTGGATCCAGACACTAGTGGTCAGTAGAGGAACCACAGGTCTGGATGCAGACCCTAGCGGGAACCACCGGTCTGATCCGGACACTAGTGGTCGGTAGAAGAACAACAGGTCTTGATCCAAACCCTAGTGGTCGGTAGAGGAACCACAGGTCTGGATCCAGACTTTAGGGGGAACCACAGGTCTGGATCAAGACACTAGTGGTTGATAGTTGAACCACAGGTCGTGATCCAGACCCTACTGGTCGGTAGAAGAACCACCGGTCTGGATCAAGAAAATTGAGGTTGTATAAGAACCACAGGTCTGAATTCAGACACTAGTGGTTGGTAAAAGAACCACAGGTCTGGATCCAGACCCTAGCGGGAACCACAGGTCTTGATCCAGACAATAGTGGCAGGAAGAGGAACCGCAGGTCTGCATCAAGACACTAGTGGTTGGTAGAAAAACCACTGGTCTGGATCCAGACCCTACTGGTCGGTAGAAGAACCACAGGTCTTGGTCCAGACCTTCGTTGTCGGTAGAGGAACCACAACTTTGGATCCAGACACTAGGTGTCTGTAGAGGAACCACACGTCTGGATCCAGACCCTAGTGGTCGGTAGAGGAACCACAGGTCTGGATCCAGAATCTGGTGGGAAACACAGGTCTGAATCCAGACACTAGTGGTCAGTAGAGGAACCAAAGGTCTGGATCCAGACCCTACTTGTTGGTAGAAGAACCACAGGTCTGGATCCAGACTCTAGTGGAAACCACAGGTCTGGATCCAGACACTAGAGGTTGTAGAGGAACTGCAGATCTGGATCCAGACACTAGTGGTCAGCAGAAGAACCACAGGTCTGGATCCAGACCTTAGAGGGAGCTACAGGTCTGGATCCAGACCGTAGTGGAATCCACAGGTCTGTATCCAGACCCTACTGGTCGGTAGAAGAATCACAGGTCTGGAACCAGAATCTGGTGGGAACCACAGGTCTGGATCCAAACACTAGTGGTCGGTAGAGGATCCGCAGGTCGAGATCCAGAAACTATAGGTTGTAGAGGAACCACAGGTCTGGATTCAGACCCTAGTGGTTGGTAGAAGAACCACAGGTCTGAATCCAGACACTAGAGGTTGTAGAGGAACCACAAGTCTGGATCCAGACACTAGAAGTTGTAGAGGAACCACATGTCTGGGTTCTGACACTAGTGGTCGGTAGAGGAACCGCAGGTCTGGATCCAGACACTGGAGGTTGTAAAGGAACCACAGGTCTTAATTCAGACCCTAGTGGTCAGTAGAGGAACCACCGGTCTTCATCCAGACACTAGTGGTCGGTAGAAGAACCACAGGTCTTGATCCAGACCCTAGTGGTCGGTAGATGAACCACAGGTCTGGATCCAGACCCTAGTGGGATCCACAAGTCTAAATCCAGACACTGGGGGTCAGTAGAGGAACCACCAGTCTGGATCCAGACACTAGTGGTCGGTAGAAGAACCACAGGTCTTAATTCAGACCCTAGTGGTCAGTAGAAGAACCACCGGTCTTCATCCAGACACTAGTGGTCGGTAGAAGAACCACAGGTCTTGATCCAGACCCTAGTGGTCGGTAGATGAACCACAGGTCTGGATCCAGACGCTAGTGGGATCCACAAGTCTAGATCCAGACACTGGGGGTCAATAGAGGAACCACCGGTCTGAATCCAGACACTAGTGGTCGGTAGAAGAACCACAGGTCTTGATCCAGACCCTACTGGTCGGTAGTGGAACCACAGGTCTGGATCCAGAAACTGGTGGGAACCACAGTTTTGGTTCCAGACAGTAGAGGTTGTAGAAGAACGAAAGGTCTCGATCTAGACTTTAGTGGGAACCACAGGTCTGGATCAAGACACTAGTGGTTGATAGATGAACCACAGGTCGTGATCCAGACCCTACTGGTCGGTAGAAGAACCACAGGTCTGGATCAAGACAATTGAGGTTGTATAAAAACCACATGTCTGAATTCAGACACTAGTGGTTGGTAGAAGAACCACAGGTCTGGATCCAGACCCTAGCGGGAACCACAGGTCTTGGTTCAGAAACTAGTGGTCAGTTGAGGAACAACACGTATGGATCCAGACACTAGAGGTTGTAGAGGAACCACAGGTCTGGATCCATACCCTAGTGGTCGAAAGTGGAACCACAGGTCTGGACCCAGACACTAGAAGTTGTAGAGGAGCCACATGTCTGGATTCAGACATTAGTGGTTTGTAGATGAACCTCAGGTCTGGATCCAGACCCTAGCGGGAACCACAGGTCTGGTTCCAGACACTAGTGGCAGGAAGAGAAACCGCAGGTCTGCATCAAGACACTAGTGGTCGGTAGAAAAAACACTGGTCTGGATCAAGACCCTACTGGTCGGTAGAAGAACCACAGGTCTGGATACAGACACTACTGGTCGGTAGAAGATTCACAGGTCTGGATCCAGAATCTGGTGGGAACAAGAGGTCTGAATCCAGACACTAGAGGTTGTAGAGAAACCACAGGTCTGGATCCAGACCCTACTGTTCGAAAGGAGAACCACAGGTCTGGATCCAGACAATTCAGGTTGTAGAAGAACCACAGGTCTGAATTCAGACGCTAGTGGTCAGTTAAGGAACCACAAGTCTGGATCCAGACCCTACTGGTCGGTAGAGGAACCACAGGTTTCGATCCAGACTATAGTGGAAACCACAGGTCTTGATCCAGATGCTAGCGGGAACCACAGGTCTGGATTCAGACACTAGAGGTTGTAGATGAACCACAGGTCTGGATCCAGACCCTTGTGGGATCATCAAGTCTAGATCCAGACACTGGTGGTCAGTAGAGGAACCACAGGTCTTTATCCAGACCCTAATGGTCGGTAGAAGAACCACAGGTCTGGAACCAGAATCTGGTGGGAAGCACAGGTCTCGATCCAGACTCTAGTAGGAACCGCAGGTCTGGATCCAGACACTAGAGGTTGTAGAGGAACCACAGGTCTTGATCCAGACACTAGTAGGAACCGTAGGTCTGGATCCAGACACTAGTAGGAACCGTAGGTCTGGATCCAGACTCTAGTAGGAACTGCAGGTCTGGATCCAGACACTAGAGGTTGTAGAGGAACCACAAGTCTGGATCCAGACACTAGAAGTTGTAGAGGAACCACATGTATGGGTTCTGACACTAGTGGTCGGTAGAGGAACCGCAGGTCTGGATCCAGACACTAGAGGTTGTAGTGGAAGCACAGGTGTGGATCCAGACCTAACTGCTCGATAGAAGAACCACAGGTCTGGATCCAGACACTACAGGTTGTATAGGAACCACAGGTCTTAATTCAGACACTACAGGTTGTATAGGAACCACAGGTCTTAATTCAGACTCTAGTGGTCGGTAGAGGAACCACAGGTCTGGATCCAGAATCTGGTGGGAACCACAGTTGTGGCCCCAGACAGTAGAGGTTGTAGAAGAACCACAGGTCTGGATCCAGACTTTAGTGGGAACCACAGGTCTGGATCAAGACCCTACTGGTCGGTAGAAGAACCACAGGTCTGGATCAAGACAATTGAGGTTGTATAAGAACCACAGGTCTGAATTCAGACACTAGTGGCAGGAAGAGGAACCACAGGTCTGCATCAAGACACTAGTGGTTGGTAGAAAAACCACTGGTCTGGATCCAGACCCTACTGGTCGGTAGAAGAACCACAGGTCTTGGTCCAGACCTTCGTTGTCGGTAGAGGAACCACAACTTTGGATCCAGACACTAGGTGTCTGTAGAGGAACCACAGGTCTGGATCCAGACCCTAGTGTTCGAAAGTGGAACCACAGGTCTGGATCCAGACACTAGAAGTTGTAGAGGAGCCACATGTCTGGATTCAGACAATAGTGGTTTGTAGAAGAACCTCAGGTCTGGATCCAGACCCTAGCGGGAACCACAGGTCTGGTTCCAGACACTAGTGGCAGGAAGAGAAACCTCAGGTCTGCATCAAGACGCTAGCGGGAACCACAGGTCTGGATTCAGACACTAGAGGTTGTAGATGAACCACATGTCTGGATCCAGACCCTAGTGGGATCAACAACTCTAGATCCAGACACTGGTGGTCAGTAGAGGAACCACAGGTCTTTATCCAGACCCTACTGGTCGGTAGAAGAACCACAGGTCTGGAACCAGAATCTGGTGGGAAGCACAGGTCTCGATCCAGACTCTAGTAGGAACCGCAGGTCTGGATCCAGAATCTAGAGGTTGTAGAGGATCCACAGGTCTGGATCCAGACACTAGTAGGAACCGTAGGTCTGGATCCAGACACTAGTAGGAACCGTAGGTCTGGATCCAGACTCGTGTAGGAACCGCAGGTCTGGATCCAGACACTAGAGGTTGTAGAGGAACCACAGGTCTTAATTCTGACACTAGTGGTCGGTAGAAGAACCACAGGTCTTGATCCAGACCCTAGTGGTCGGTAGAGGAACCACAGGTCTGGATCCAGAATCTGGTGGGAACCACAGTTGTGGTTCCAGACGGTAGAGGTTGTAGAAGAACCACAGGTCTGGATCCAGACTTTAGTGGGAACCACAGGTCTGGATCAAAACACTAGTGGTTGATAGATGAACCACAGGTCGTGACCCAGACCCTACGGGTCGGTAGAAGAACCACAGGTCTGGTTCCAGACACTAGTGGCAGGAAGAGAAACCGCAGGTCTGCATCAAGACACTAGTGGTTGGTAGAAAAAACACTGGTCTGGATCAAGACCCTACTGGTCGGTAGAAGAACCACAGGTCTTGGTCCAAACCTTCGTTGTCGGTAGAGGAACCACAACTTTGGATCCAGACACTAGGTGTCTGTAGAGGAACCACAGGTCTGGATCCAGACCCTAGTGGTCGAAAGTGGAACCACAGGTCTGGATCCAGACACTAGAATTTGTAGAGGAGCCACATGTCTGGATTCAGACAATAGTGGTTTGTAGAAGAACCTCAGGTCTGGATCCAGACCCTAGCGGGAACCACAGGTCTGGTTCGAGACACTAGTGGCAGGAAAAGAAACCGCAGGTCTGCATCAAGACACTAGTGGTTGGTAGAAAAAACACTGGTCTGGATCAAGACCCTACTGGTCGGTAGAAGAACCACAGGTCTGGATCCAGACACTACTGGTCGGTAGAAGATTCACAGGTCTGGATCCAGAATCTGGTGGGAACAAGAGGTCTGAATCCAGACATTAGAGGTTGTAGAGAAACCACAGGTCTGGATCCAGACCCTACTGTTCGAAAGGAGAACCACAGGTCTGGATCAAGACAATTCAGGTTGTAGAAAAACCACAGGTCTGAATTCAGACACTAGTGGTCAGTTAAGGAACCACAAGTCTGGATCCAGACCCTACTGGTCGGTAGAGGAACCACAGGTGTTGATCCAGACACTAGTGGAAACCACAGGTCTTGATCCAGACGCTAGTGGGAACCACAGGTCTGGATTCAGACACTAGAGGATGTAGAGGAAGCACAGCTCTGGATCCATACCCTAGTGGTCGGTTGAGGAACAACAGGTCTGGATCCAGAATCTGGTGGGAACAACAGGTCTGAATCCAGACACTAGTTGTCGGTAGAAGAAACACAGGTCTGGATCCAGACTCTAGTGGAAACCACAGGTCTTGATCCAGACACTAGAGGTTGTAGAGGAACCACAGGTCTGGATCCATACCCTAGTGGTCGGTAGAGGGACAACAGGTCTGGATCCAGACACTAGAAGTTGTAGAGGAGCCACATGTCTGGTTTCAGACAATAGTGGTTTGTAGAAGAACCTCAGGTCTGGATCCAGACCCTAGCGGGAACCACAGGTCTGGTTCCAGACACTAGTGGCAGGAAGAGAAACCGCAGGTCTGCATCCAGACACTAGTAGGAACCGTAGGTCTGGATCCAGACTCGTGTAGGAACCGCAGGTCTGGATCCAGACACTAGAGGTTGTAGAGGAACCACAGGTCTTAATTCAGACACTAGTGGTCGGTAGAAGAACCACAGGTCTTGATCCAGACCCTAGTGGTCGGTAGAGGAACCACAGGTCTGGATCCAGAATCTGGTTGGAACCACAGTTGTGGTTCCAGACGGTAGAG
Source organism: Xenentodon cancila (assembly GCA_014839995.1). NCBI lineage: Eukaryota > Metazoa > Chordata > Actinopteri > Beloniformes > Belonidae > Xenentodon > Xenentodon cancila. The sequence goes on from CM026201.1 coordinate 1,611,408, forward strand.
GTTGTAGAAGAACCACAGGTCTGGATCCAGACTTTAGTGGGAACCACAGGTCTGTATCAAAACACTAGTGGTTGATAGATGAACCACAGGTCGTGACCCAGACCCTACGGGTCGGTAGAAGAACCACAGGTCTGGTTCCAGACACTAGTGGCAGGAAGAGAAACCGCAGGTCTGCATCAAGACACTAGTGGTTGGTAGAAAAAACACTGGTCTGGATCAAGACCCTACTGGTCGGTAGAAGAACCACAGGTCGTGACCCAGACCCTACTGGTCGGTAGAAGAACCACAGGTCTGGATCAAGACAATTGAGGTTGTATAAGAACCACAGGTCTGAATTCAGACACTAGTGGCAGGAAGAGGAACCACAGGTCTGCATCAAGACACTAGTGGTTGGTAGAAAAACCACTGGTCTGGATCCAGACCCTACTGGTCGGTAGAAGAACCACAGGTCTTGGTCCAGACACTAGTGGTCAGTTGAGGATCAACAGGTCTGGATCCAGACAATTGATGTTGTAGAAGAACCACAGGTCTGGACCCAGACCCTCGTTGTCGGTAGAGGAACCACAAGTTTGGATCCAGACACTAGGTGTCTGTAGAGGAACCACAGGTCTGGATCCAGACCCTAGTGGTCGAAAGTGGAACCACAGGTCTGGATCCAGACACTAGAAGTTGTAGAGGAGCCACATGTCTGGATTCAGACAATAGTGGTTTGTAGAAGAACCTACGGTCTGGATCCAGACCCTAGCGGGAACCACAGGTCTGGTTCCAGACACTAGTGGCAGGAAGAGAAACCGCAGGTCTGCATCAAGACACTAGTGGTTGGTAGAAAAAAACACTGGTCTGGATCAAGACCCTACTGGTCGGTAGAAGAACCACAGGTCTGGATCCAGACTCTACTGGTCGGTAGAAGATTCACAGGTCTGGATCCAGAATCTGGTGGGAACAAGAGGTCTGAATCCAGACATTAGAGGTTGTAGAGAAACCACAGGTCTGGATCCAGACCCTACTGTTCGAAAGGAGAACCACAGGTCTGGATCCAGACAATTCCGGTTGTAGAAGAACCACAGGTCTGAATTCAGACACTAGTGGTGAGGTAAGGAACCACAAGTCTGGATCCAGACCCTACTGGTCGGTAGAAGAACCACAGGTTTCGATCCAGACTATAGTGGAAACCACAGGTCTTGATCCAGACGCTAGTGGGAACCTGTAAGGAGAATTATTGTTAGTTGTCCTGGTCTGTCCAAACATTGGTTATGTAAGATGTTTTTCTAATTGTTCGCTTATATCTGAGAAAAGTCTTGTTATTTTGTTAGTTCCTGAGAAAAGTCTTGTTATTTCTTTTGTGTGCCTGAGAGTTTTGTGTGCCTGAGAGAAGTTTTTGTTATTTTGTGAGTAGAGCTGGGAAAAGTCTGTTGTTTTGATAGCATGTTCTGAGAACGGTTCCTGGTTTACAAAACATGTTTTGTACGTCAGGATCTGTTCCCAAGAGCAGGGTCTTTCTGCTGGGAGGGGTTGGCCCCCCCATCTCACACACAGCCCTTGTACGAGAGAATATAGCGACGGAAAGTCTCTGTCCGGGTCGGAGTCAGCTGCGGGTCACGTACGGATGCCCAGCAAGGTTGGAAGCTGCTTTTACCGGGACTGTTTGGCTCTCCAGTCCGTGTGTCAACGGTAAGGATGGAACGCTTCTCCGATGGTTGTTTGGAGCTATGCTCTGCAGGGGGTGAACGACACTTTCATCCTAGCATCATAGTAAATGAGAATAATGCCTGTTTGATAAACTGAAGCTTGTGATAAACTGAAGTTTGTGATAAACTGAAGTTTGTGTGAGTAATGCCTGTTTGATAAACTGAAGCTTGTGATAAACTGAAGTTTGTGTGACTGACTTTGGCTGTGCTCTGCGGGGGACACAGGTTGGTCCTTGCATCACAGTAGATGTGGTTTATGTATATATGAAAACCAAAGTGATTGATCCTGCTAGAATCACAGTGAGTGTGATTTTGTGTGTGCGTGAAATGTAGTTAACCAAAGTGAGAGACACTTTGGTTAGTCAGTGTTCTTTTGTGTGTGAAAGTGTGTGAAATACCTGTATAATATTCTATATGCATGCTTCATTCATATAATCCAAGTTATATTCTTGTGTGTTTTGTCTATATAACCAAATAGATTGCTTATGCTATGCTTTGCGTAAAATAAATATATATATATTGTTCATCACAGTCTGTGTGTGCTTTCTGTGTGCCTACCTCCGACGAACCTTAATAAAATTTCACACAACATTTGGCGTCACGAACAGCGACTAACGGAGGATGTACACAGAAATCAGATTTAAGTGAAATAGTAAATATTTCACAACATTTGGCGTCACGAATTTAGAGATTATCGGAGGATGTACACAGAAATCAGATTTAAGTGAAATAGTAAATATTTCACAACATTTGGCGTCACGAATTTAGAGATTATCGGAGGATGTACACAGAAATCAGATTTAAGTGAAATAGTAAATATTTCACAACATTTGGCGTCACGAATTTAGAGATTATCGGAGGATGTACACAGAAATCAGATTTAAGTGAAATAGTAAATATTTCACAACATTTGGCGTCACGAATTTAGTAATTATCGGAGGATTTACACAGAAAACCATGTTTAAGAGTAAAAGAATATTTCACAACAATTGGCATCACGAACCTGGACCTTAGAGATTAAAGTGCACAGAAAGAAATAGTTAATATGCACATTTGGCGTCATGAATTTACAGATTAACCGAGGATGTGCGCGGAAAAACATGTTTAGGTGACGTGGTAAATATGCACAACCTTTGGCGTCACGACCTAAGAGATTAATTAAGCACAACATTTGAACGAATTTAGAGATTAACGGAAGATATACACGTAAACTATGTTTAAGAAGAATTAGAAAAACAGTGATAGGCCGAAAGAGCCAGAAGGCTCCTTATTGCTGTGTTGAGTAGATGGAGAGACGTTGCTTTATGCCTGCCCATGGCAGGACTTGGTTGGTAACGGATCTCCAGCTGTGCTGTTGAAGTGCTGTCAGGCAGTCACGTTGCGCCACAGGCTCCGATGGGGGGAGTACGGCGGCGGATGTGGGTGTGCGCTGAAGCACGGCGGAGAATGAGTGGACAGTATGACTGGTTAAAAACTGGGCAGAAGCAGCAGCTGACAGAAGCTCAAGCTGACTGTGCGTTAAAAACGGAGCTGAACCGTTTGTTACGATGTGGACATGACCGGCTGACGGCGTTGGCCGAGCGGTCTGTGACTCAGGTCTCCAAGATAAAGCGGAGACAGCGGCGTATAAGACCTCGCCATGCAGACGCGGCGCAGGTGCGGTCTTTTGTGGACAAATCCTTGATTTTGACATTATTGTGGTGGTCGACTGATCGCTCTATGAGCGAATTCAGAAGCATGATTGCTGATTTGGGTTCCCTTGGGGAATGGGATGTACAGAAGGGGTTAAAAGTACATTGTTTTCTGACATGACTCTAATGCTGCAAACGCTTAGACAAATGCGTTCCTCCTCCTCCTCCTCCTCTCCGTCCGCTTCCTGCTGAGGGCTCCGACGGACACCGGGGGGCCACGCCCTAAGCACCGCCCTCCAGCAGACAGGAAGGAGTCGAATTACTCTAGTGCTGAGGAGGAGTGAAACTAGTGAAGATAGTGACTCCTAAATCACAGACAGACAAAAAAGACAAAAATAAGGATCATAACCAGAGGTGCATCTATTCTGAACTGTTAGATTTACTGCTTAATTACTAGGATGAAGGCCGAGCACCGTAAATTCGGTCCCAAATTTGGTCTATTGATGATATACGACCCCATGTCTATGTAGATATCTATTGGAATAAATTAGTTCAGCAATTTAAAGGACCCTTAGTCTCCCTAACAGGGTTGGGAGGCGATGTTGTTGTTGGAAAAGCTACTGAGCTGACAAATGCTAACAAAAGAGTCAGGACTGAAAAGTGTTGGTCAGATCAGGCCAGGGGTGGAATGTAACGAAAATTATCTTGATTGTCCTGATCTGACCAAACATAGTTAGATTAGATTCAGTTATCATCACTACAGTGAAAGAGTGGATTTTGGGAAGGGATGTTTTTGCAGGAATGACACTGTATCTGCAGCAAGGACCCGTGTCAAAATGCTATTTGAGAGAAAACTAATAATCTGTTGTCTTTGTGTTCCTAAGCATTAACTCTCTTTTAGGTATGTTCCCGTGGAGATTGCCGATCGGACGGACTGATGACGGCTCCTCGAGGTGGCGACATGGGCGTCAACCACAGCAACCGGTGTACTGGCAGTGCAGGCTCCTGGGCCCTACCCTCCGTGCTCTCGTTGCCCTGGGGTGGATCAGCAGCAAGCCCTCCTGTCAGGTGGCACCAACGCCAGCTGTCCAGATGACTACAGTGCGTCAACCATACATGGTGGGATGGTGCAATTCTACCCGGACCGAGGACGCAGGATAGCTTTACCTGCCCGAGAAATCGAATACAACATGTGGATTTGCAATGGAAAGTGTTGTTTCCAAAATTGCCTAACTGTCCCCAGCGATGCAGGAGAGCGTGGTATGATACTTTGCTGGGGGGAGCAGGAACTGTGATGGGTCTGTCTAACACGATTGATGGAGCGGTGATTAGCGCTATGCTTTCGAACACTGGACAACAGACATCACTTGGAATACAACAGGTTGGACTGTGGATGCCCTCTGCTGTTTGGACACAACAAGAGGCTGCTCAAACACTCCTGCAAACCTTAACATGGGATACTGAGATGTGGAATGTAACTGTGGATGTTCTTACCAACAGGACAGAAGCTTTACAGATGACTGTTTGTAATGTGCACATTGTTGATATGAAATTACAACATGAGCGTTTCATCAGAGCTGTTACAACCAACAATCCTATTGAATGGCGACGGATGGGGAACAATTCTGCAGATTGGTGGTTGCAGCTCCATCCTGAAAAGACTAAATGTAATGAGTCAATGTGTATAGGACATTGCTTACAACTGAATGTCCTGAAACCTTTGACTGTGTGTAAGTGTTATGTGTTACCTGTAATCACTGATACCGGATACTGGTTTTTGAAAACATAGGGTGATTGGTTCAGTCTCCAGACCAATCACACTTGTGATTTACAAATGTGTGACATCACTGATAAAGGGATGGCTTGTGTGACTAGAGATGCATATCAAGAACCATGCTTAACCAAGGTACAGGCAATGTGTGAATGGTTTGTAGAACCACCGCGAGACATGCTATGGCAGACAGGACCCCATACTCTCTGTGTAGCAACACTGTATAGCCATCCGTTATTGCCTGGGACGCCCTATACAGGATACCTCCATGGAGTTCATGTGTGGCACTGGAATAACGAGACCTATTACTTGACTAATTACAGATCTGACCACCGACTTAGTCAGGTGCATTGGAGTATTCTCCATATGCCCTGGGATGTTTCCCTGGATCGGTTTAGAGGCGCACTGAATCGATCCACGGAACTAAATGTAATTGTACAATCTCATAGGTCCAACGTTTCCAGACTGCTTGTGTCCAACATTGTGGCTCATGGAAGGGTGTTGCATGCCGCCAAGATGATACAACAAGATTCAGCTTATCATTGGTGGGATATCTTCTCGGGAATGTCTCGTGTCAGCACGGACATATGTTGTGCCTCCTTTATTGGTTTTAATAAGTATTATTATCTTGCTTACGCTATGCAATGTATAAACTTGTTTTTATGTTAGACGGGTGAAACGAGACTTAACCCGTACTCTCTATAATGCTGCTTTAACATGAAAATCACGCTATATGTAAGGGACGGGTGGTTTGGCCTAGAACACTTTGAAATAACTATAGATCCGAGCGTACCCGGACACCATTGGCATTATATGTATTGGGTAAGTGGAAATTACTTTTACAGGGTGCGGACCTTCCTAACTCGAATGGAACTCCTTAACCATGCAGTAACAACCACCGCCGAACATTACTGGGAGTTTGAACACCCTCGACATGGACGACAATGGTTTGTTTTGGATGCGTTTGGTCATAATGGTCACTATTTCCAGAACTGAAAGTGTTGGTCAGATCAGGCCACGGGGTGGAATGTAAGGAACATTTTTTTTGATTGTTGTTTTGGTTTCCTGATCTGACCAAACATGACTACATAAGTAAAACTTGGTTGATTGAATGTATTGGTCTGACCAGGCCAAGGGGTGGAATGTAAGGAGAATTATTGTTAGTTGTCCTGGTCTGTCCAAACATTGATTATGTAAGATGTTTTTCTAATTGTTCGCTTATATCTGAGAAAAGTCTTGTTATTTTGTTAGTTCCTGAGAAAAGTCTTGTTATTTCTTTCGTGTGCCTGAGAGTTTTGTGTGCCTGAGAGAAGTTTTTGTTATTTTGTGAGTAGAGCTGGGAAAAGTCTGTTGTTTTGATAGCATGTTCTGAGAACGGTTCCTGGTTTACAAAACATGTTTTGTACGTCAGGATCTGTTCCCAAGAGCAGGGTCTGTCTGCTGGGTGGGGTTGGCCCCCCCATCTCACACACGGCCCTTGTACGAGAGAATATAGCGACGGAAAGTCTCTATCCGGGTCGGAGTCAGCTGCGGGTCACGTACGGATGCCCAGCAAGGTTGGAAGCTGCTTTTACCGGGACTGTTTGGCTCTCCAGTCCGTGTGTCAACGGTAAGGATGGAACGCTTCTCCGATGGTTGTTTGGAGCTATGCTCTGCAGGGGGTGAACGACACTTTCATCCTAGCATCATAGTACATGAGAATAATGCATTTATGATAAAATGAAGTTTGTATGAGTAATGCCTGTTTGATAAACTGAAGTTTGTGTGACTGACTTTGGCTGTGCGCTGCGGGGGACACAGGTTGGTCCTTGCATCACAGTAGATGTGGTTTATGTATATATGAAAACCAAAGTAATTGATCCTGCTAGAATCACAGTGAGTGTGATTTTGTGTGTGCGTGAAATGTAGTTAACCAAAGTGAGAGACACTTTGGTTAGTCAGTGTTCTTTTGTGTGTGAAAGTGTGTGAAATACCTGTATAATATTCTATATGCATGCTTCATTCATATAATCCAAGTTATATTCTTTGCGTGTGTTTTGCCTATATAACCAAATAGATTGCTTATGCTATGCTTTGCGTAAAATAAATATATATATATTGTTCATCACAGTCTGTGTGTGCTTTCTGTGTGCCTACCTCCGACGAACCTTAAGAAAATTTCACACAACAGAACCACAGGTCTGGATTCAGACACTAGAGGATGTAGAGGAAGCACAGGTCTGGATCCATACCCTAGTGGTCGGTTGAGGAACCACAGGTCTGGATCCAGAATCTGGTGGTAACAACAGGTCTGAATCCAGACACTAGTGGTTGGTAGAAGAAACACAGGTCTGGATCCAGACTCTAGTGGAAACCACAGGTCTTGATCCAGACACTAGAGGTTGTAGAGGAACCACAGGTCTGGATCCATACCCTAGTGGTCGGTAGAGGAACAACAGGTCTGGATCCAGACACTAGAAGTTGTAGAGGAGCCACATGTCTGGATTCAGACAATAGTGGTTTGTAGAAGAACCTCAGGTCTGGATCCAGACCCCAGCGGGAACCAAAGGTCTGGTTCCAGACACAAGTGGCAGGAAGAGAAACCGCAGGTCTGCATCAAGACGCTAGCGGGAACCACAGGTCTGGATTCAGACACTAGAGGTTGTAGATGAACCACAGGTCTGGATCCAGACCCTAGTGGGATCAACAAGTCTAGATCCAGACACTGGTGGTCAGTAGAGGAACCACAGGTCTTTATCCAGACCCTACTGGTCGGTAGAAGAACCACAGGTCTGGAACCAGAATCTGGTGGGAAGCACAGGTCTGGATCCAGACTCTAGTAGGAACCGCAGGTCTGGATCCAGACACTAGAGGTTGTAGAGGAACCACAGGTCTGGATCCAGACACTAGTACGAACCGTAGGTCTGGATCCAGACTCTAGTAGGAAGCACAGGTCTCGATCCAGACTCTAGTAGGAACCGCAGGTCTGGATCCAGACACTAGAGGTTGTAGAGGAACCACAGGTCTGGATCCAGACACTAGTACAAACCGTAGGTCTGGATCCAGACTCTAGTAGGAACCGCAGGTCTGGATCCAGACACTACAGGTTGTTTAGGAACCACAGGTCTTAATTCAGACACTAGTGGTTGATAGATGAACCACAGGTCGTGATCCAGACCCTACTGGTCGGTAGAAGAACCACAGGTCTGGATCAAGACAATTGAGGTTGTATAAGAACCACAGGTCTGAATTCAGACACTAGTGGCATGAAGAGGAACCACAGGTCTGCATCAAGACACTAGTGGTTGGTAGAAAAAACACTGGTCTGGATCAACACCCTACTGGTCGGTAGAAGAACCACAGGTCGTGACCCAGACCCTACTGGTCGGTAGAAGAACCACAGGTCTGGATCAAGACAATTGATGTTGTAGAGGAACCACAGGTCTGGACCCAGACCCTCGTTGTCGGTAGAGAAACCACAAGTTTGGATCCAGACACTAGGTGTCTGTAGAGGAACCACAGGTCTGGATCCATACCCTAGTGGTCGAAAGTGGAACCACAGGTCTGGATCCAGACACTAGAAGTTGTAGAGGAGCCACATGTCTGGATTCAGACAATAGTGGTTTGTAGGAGAACCTCAGGTCTGGATCCAGACCCTAGCGGGAACCACAGGTTGTGATCCAGACCCTACTGGTCGGTAGAAGAACCACAGGTCTGCATCAAGACACTAGTGGTTGGTAGAAAAAACACTGGTCTGGATCAAGACCCTACTGGTCGGTAGAAGAACCACAGGTCTGGATCCAGAATCTGGTGGGAACAAGAGGTCTGAATCCAGACACTAGAGGTTGTAGAGAAACCACAGGTCTGGATCCAGACCCTACTGTTCGAAAGGAGAACCACAGGTCTGGATCCAGACAATTCAGGTTGTAGAAGAACCACAGGTCTGAATTCAGACACTAGTGGTCAGTTAAGGAACCACAGGTCTGGATCCAGACCCTACTTGTCGGTAGAAGAAACACAGGTCTGGATCCAGACTCTAGTGGAAACCACAGGTCTTGATCCAGACACTAGCGGTTGTAGAGGAACCACAGGTCTGGATCCATACCCTAGTGGTCGGTAGAGGAACAACAGGTCTGGATCCAGACACTAGAAGTTGTAGAGGAGCCACATGTCTGGATTCAGACAATAGTGGTTTGTAGAAGAACCTCAGGTCTGGATCCAGACCCTAGCGGGAACCACAGGTCTGGTTCCAGACACTAGTGGCAGGAAGAGAAACCGCAGGTCTGCATCAAAACGCTAGCGGGAACCACAGGTCTGGATTCAGACACTAGAGGTTGTAGATGAACCACATGTCTGGATCCAGACCCTAGTGGGATCAACAACTCTAGATCCAGACACTGGTGGTCAGTAGAGGAACCACAGGTCTTTATCCAGACCCTACTGGTCGGTAGAAGAACCACAGGTCTGGAACCAGAATCTGGTGGGAAGCACAGGTCTTGATCCAGACTCTAGTAGGAACCGCAGGTCTGGATCCAGAATCTAGAGGTTGTAGAGGAACCACAGGTCTTGATCCAGACACTAGTAGGAACCGTAGGTCTGGATCCAGACTCGTGTAGGAACCGCAGGTCTGGATCCAGACACTAGAGGTTGTAGAGGAACCACAGGTCTTAATTCAGACACTAGTGGTCGGCAGAAGAACCACAGGTCTGGATCCAGAATCTACTGGTCGGTAGAAGATTCACAGGTCTGGATCCAGAATCTGGTGGGAACAAGTGGTCTGAATCCAGACATTAGAGGTTGTAGAGAAACCACAGGTCTGGATCCAGACCCTACTGTTCGAAAGGAGAACCACAGGTCTGGATCCAGACAATTCCGGTTGTAGAAGAACCACAGGTCTGAATTCAGACACTAGTGGTCAGTTAAGGAACCACAAGTCTGGATCCAGACCCTACTGGTCGGTAGAAGAACCACAGGTTTCGATCCAGACTATAGTGGAAACCACAGGTCTTGATCCAGACGCTAGTGGGAACCACAGGTCTGGATTCAGACACTAGAGGATGTAGAGGAAGCACAGGTCTAGATCCATACCCTAGTGGTCGGTTGAGGAACCACAGGTCTGGATCCAGAATCTGGTGGGAACAACAGGTCTGAATCCAGACACTAGTGGTCGGTAGAAGAAACACAGGTCTGGATCCAGACTCTAGTGGAAACCACAGGTCTTGATCCAGACACTAGAGGTTGTAGAGGAGCCACAGGTCTGGATCCAGACACTAGTATGAACCGTAGGTCTGGATCCAGACTCTAGTAGGAACCGCAGGTCTGGATCCAGACACTAGCGGTTGTTTAGGAACCACAAGTCTGGATCCAGACCCTAGTAGTCGAAAGTGGAACCACAGGTCTGGATCGAGACACTAGAAGTTGTAGAGGAGCCACATGTCTGGATTCAGACAATAGTGGTTTGTAGAAGAACCTCAGGTCTAGATCCAGACCCTAGCGGGAACCACAGGTCTGGTTCCAGACACTAGTGGCAGGAAGAAAAACCGCAGGTCTGCATCAAGACACTAGTGGTTGGTAGAAAAACCACTGGTCTGCATCCAGACCCTACTGGTTGGTAGAAGAACCACAGGTCTTGATCCAGACCCTAGTGGTCGGTAGAGGAACCACAGGTCTGGATCCAGAATCTGGTGGGAACCACAGTTGTGGTTCCAGACAGTAGAGGTTGTAGAAGAACCACAGGTCTGGATCCAGACTTTAGTGGGAACCACAGGTCTGGATCAAGACACTAGTGGTTGATAGATTAACCACAGGTCGTGATCCAGATCCTACTGGTCGGTAGAAGAACCACAGGTCTGGATCAAGACAATTGAGGTTGTATAAAAACCACAAGTCTGAATTCAGACAATAGTGGCAGGAAGAGGAACCACAGGTCTGCATCAAGACACTAGTGGTTGGTAGAAAAACCACTGGTCTGGATCCAGACCCTACTGGTCGGTAGAAGAACCACAGGTCTTGGTCCAGACTCTAGTGGTCAGTTGAGGAACCACAGGTCTGGAGCCAGACCCTCATTGTCGGTAGAGGAACCACAAGTTTGGATCCAGACACCAGGTGTCTGTAGAGGAACCACAGGTCTGGATCCAGACCCTAGTGGTCGAAAGTGGAACCACAGGTCTGGATCCAGACACTAGAAGTTGTAGAGGAGCCACATGTCTGGATTCAGTCAATAGTGGTTTGTAGAAGAACCTCAGGTCTGGATTCAGACCCTAGCGGGAACCACAGGTCTGGTTCCAGACACTAGTGGCAGGAAGAGAAACCGCAGGTCTGCATTAAGACACTAGTGGTTGGTAGAAAAAACACTGGTCTGGATCAAGACCCTACTGGTCGGTAGAAGAACCACATGTCTGGATCCAGACACTACTGGTCGGTAGAAGATTCACAGGTCTGGATCCAGAATCTGGTGGGAACAAGAGGTCTGAATCCAGACATTAGAGGTTGTAGAGAAACCACAGGTCTGGATCCAGACCCTTCTGTTCGAAAGGAGAACCACAGGTCTGGATCCAGACAATTCAGGTTGTAGAAGAACCACAGGTCTGAATTCAGACACTAGTGGTCAGTTAAGGAACCACAAGTCTGGATCCAGACCCTACTGGTCGGTAGAAGAACCACAGGTTTCGATCCAGACTATAGTGGAAACCACAGGTCTTGATCCAGACGCTAGTGGGAACCACAGGTCTGGATTCAGACACTAGAGGATGTAGAGGAAGCACAGGTCTAGATCCATACCCTAGTGGTCGGTTGAGGAACCACAGGTCTGGATCCAGAATCTGGTGGGAACAACAGGTCTGAATCCAGACACTAGTGGTCGGTAGAAGAAACACAGGTCTGGATCCAGACTCTAGTGGAAACCACAGGTCTTGATCCAGACACTAGAGGTTGTAGAGGAGCCACAGGTCTGGATCCAGACACTAGTATGAACCGTAGGTCTGGATCCAGACTCTAGTAGGAACCGCAGGTCTGGATCCAGACACTAGCGGTTGTTTAGGAACCACAAGTCTGGATCCAGACCCTAGTAGTCGAAAGTGGAACCACAGGTCTGGATCGAGACACTAGAAGTTGTAGAGGAGCCACATGTCTGGATTCAGACAATAGTGGTTTGTAGAAGAACCTCAGGTCTAGATCCAGACCCTAGCGGGAACCACAGGTCTGGTTCCAGACACTAGTGGCAGGAAGAAAAACCGCAGGTCTGCATCAAGACACTAGTGGTTGGTAGAAAAACCACTGGTCTGCATCCAGACCCTACTGGTTGGTAGAAGAACCACAGGTCTTGATCCAGACCCTAGTGGTCGGTAGAGGAACCACAGGTCTGGATCCAGAATCTGGTGGGAACCACAGTTGTGGTTCCAGACAGTAGAGGTTGTAGAAGAACCACAGGTCTGGATCCAGACTTTAGTGGGAACCACAGGTCTGGATCAAGACACTAGTGGTTGATAGATTAACCACAGGTCGTGATCCAGATCCTACTGGTCGGTAGAAGAACCACAGGTCTGGATCAAGACAATTGAGGTTGTATAAAAACCACAAGTCTGAATTCAGACAATAGTGGCAGGAAGAGGAACCACAGGTCTGCATCAAGACACTAGTGGTTGGTAGAAAAACCACTGGTCTGGATCCAGACCCTACTGGTCGGTAGAAGAACCACAGGTCTTGGTCCAGACTCTAGTGGTCAGTTGAGGAACCACAGGTCTGGAGCCAGACCCTCATTGTCGGTAGAGGAACCACAAGTTTGGATCCAGACACCAGGTGTCTGTAGAGGAACCACAGGTCTGGATCCAGACCCTAGTGGTCGAAAGTGGAACCACAGGTCTGGATCCAGACACTAGAAGTTGTAGAGGAGCCACATGTCTGGATTCAGTCAATAGTGGTTTGTAGAAGAACCTCAGGTCTGGATTCAGACCCTAGCGGGAACCACAGGTCTGGTTCCAGACACTAGTGGCAGGAAGAGAAACCGCAGGTCTGCATTAAGACACTAGTGGTTGGTAGAAAAAACACTGGTCTGGATCAAGACCCTACTGGTCGGTAGAAGAACCACATGTCTGGATCCAGACACTACTGGTCGGTAGAAGATTCACAGGTCTGGATCCAGAATCTGGTGGGAACAAGAGGTCTGAATCCAGACATTAGAGGTTGTAGAGAAACCACAGGTCTGGATCCAGACCCTTCTGTTCGAAAGGAGAACCACAGGTCTGGATCCAGACAATTCAGGTTGTAGAAGAACCACAGGTCTGGATCCAGACCCTAGCGGGAACCACAGGTCTGGATCACGACACTAGTGGCAGGAAGAGGAACCGCAGGTCCGCATCAAGACACTAGTGGTTGGTAGAAAAACCACTGTTCTGGATCCAGACCCTACTGGTCGGTAGAGGAACCACAGGTCTTAATTCAGACACTAGTGGTATGTAGAAGAACCACAAGTCTGAATCCAGACAATAGTGGTCAGTTGAGGAGCCACAGGTCTGGATCCAGACCCTACTGGCCAGTAGAAGAACCACAGGTCTGGATCCAGACTCTAGTAGGAACTGCAGGTCTGGATCCAGAGACTAGAGGTTGTAGAGGAACCACAGGTCTTGATCCAGACACTAGAAGTTGTAAAGGAACCACATGTCTGGATTCTGACAATAGTGGTTGGTAGATGAACCACAGGTCTGGATCCAGACCCTAGTGGGATCCAAAACTCTAGATCCAGACACTGGTGGTCAGTAGAGGAACCACAGGTCTGTAACCAGACCCTACTGGTCGGTAGAAGAACCACAGGTCTGGAACCAGAATCTGGTGGGAAGCACAGGTCTGGATCCAGACTCTAGTAGGAACCGCAGGTCTGGATCCAGACACTAGAGGTTGTAGAGGAACCACAAGTCTGGATTCTGACACTAGTGGTTGGTAGAGGAACCGCAGGTCTGGATCCAGACACTACAGGTTGTTTAGGAACCACATGTCTGGATCCAGACCCTAGTAGTCGAAAGTGGAACCACAGGTCTGGATCCAGACACTAGAAGTTGTAGAGGAGCCACATGTCTGGATTCAGACAATAGTGGTTTGTAGAAGAACCTCAGGTCTAGATCCAGACCCTAGCGGGAACCACAGGTCTGGTTCCAGACACTAGTGGCAGGAAGAAAAACCGCAGGTCTGCATCAAGACACTAGTGTTTGGTAGAAAAACCACTGGTCTGCATCCAGACCCTACTGGTTGGTAGAAGAACCACAGGTCTTGATCCAGACCCTAGTGGTCGGTAGAGGAACCACAGGTCTGGATCCGGAATCTGGTGGGAACCACAGTTGTGGTTCCAGACAGTAGAGGTTGTAGAAGAACCACAGGTCTGGATCCAGACTTTAGTGGGAACCACAGGTCTGGATCAAGACACTTCTGTTCGAAAGGAGAACCACAGGTCTGGATCCAGACAATTCAGGTTGTAGAAGAACCACAGGTCTGAATTCAGACACTAGTGGTTGGTGGAAGAACCACAGGTCTGGATCCAGACCCTAGCGGGAACCACAGGTCTGGATCACGACACTAGTGGCAGGAAGAGGAACCGCAGGTCCGCATCAAGACACTAGTGGTTGGTAGAAAAACCACTGTTCTGGATCCAGACCCTACTGGTCGGTAGAAGAACCACAGGTCTGGATCCAGACACTAGTGGTCAGTTGAGGAACAACAGGTCTGGATCCAGTCACAAGAGGTTGTAGAGGAACCACAGGTCTGGATCCATACCCTAGTGGTCGGTAGAGGAACCACAGGTCTGGATCCAGAATCTGGTGGGAACAACAGGTCTGAATCCAGACACTAGAGGTTGTAGAGGAACCACAGGTCTTAATTCAGACACTAGTGGTATGTAGAAGAACCACAAGTCTGAATCCAGACAATAGTGGTCAGTTGATGAGCCACAGGTCTGGATCCAGACCCTACTGGCCAGTAGAAGAACCACAGGTCTGGATCCAGACTCTAGTAGGAACTGCAGGTCTGGATCCAGAGACTAGAGGTTGTAGAGGAACCACAGGTCTTGATCCAGACACTAGAAGTTGTAAAGGAACCACATGTCTGGATTCTGACAATAGTGGTTGGTAGATGAACCACAGGTCTGGATCCAGACCCTAGTGGGATCCAAAAGTCTAGATCCAGACACTGGTGGTCAGTAGAGGAACCACAGGTCTGTAACCAGACCCTACTGGTCGGTAGAAGAACCACAGGTCTGGAACCAGAATCTGGTGGGAAGCACAGGTCTGGATCCAGACTCTAGTAGGAACCGCAGGTCTGGATCCAGACACTAGAGGTTTAAGAGGAACCACAGGTCTGGAACCAGAATCTGGTGGGAACCACAGGTCTGGATCCAGACACAAGAGGTTGTAAAGGAACCACAGGCCTGGATCCAGACCCTACTGGTCAGTAGAAAAACCACAGGTCTGGATCCAGAATCTGGTGGGAACAAGAGGTCTGACTCCAGACACTAGAGGTTGTAGAGAAACCACAGGTCTTAATTCAGACACTAGTGGTCAGTTAAGGAACCACAAGTCTGGATCCAGACAATAGTGGTCGGTAGAGGAACCACAGGTCTGGAACCAGAATCTGGTGGGAACCACAGGTCTGGATCCAGACACGAGAGGTTGTAGAGGAACCACAGGCCTGGATCTAGACACTAGTGGCCAGTAGAAGAACCACAGGTCTGAATTTGGACACTAGTGGTTGGTTTAAGAACCACAGGTCTGGATCCAGACCCTAGCGGGAACCACAGGTCTTGATCCAGACACTAGTGGCAGGAAGAGGAACCGCAGGTCTGCATCAAGACACTAGTGGTTGGTAGAAAAACCACTGGTCTGGATCCAGACCCTACTGGTCAGTAGAAGAACCACAGGTCTTTGTCCAGAAACTAGTGTTCAGTTGAGGAACAACAGGTCTTGATCCAGACACAAGAGGTTGTAGAGGAACCACAGGTCTGGATCCATACCCTAGTGGTCGGTAGAGAAACCACAGGTCTGGATCCAGAATCTGGTGGGAACAACAAGTCTGAATCCAGACACTAGTGGTCAGTAGAGGAACCACAGGTCTGTATCCAGACCTTACTTGTCGGTAGAAGAAACACAGGTCTGGATCCAGACTCTAGTGGAAACCACAGGTCTTGATCCAGACACTAGAGGTTGTAGAGGAACATCAGGTCTGGATCCAGACACTAGTGGTGAGCAGAAGAACTACAGATCTGCATCCAGAACCTAGAGGGAACTACAGATCTGGATTCAGACACTAATGGTTGGTAGAAAAACCGCAGGTCTGGATTCAGATAATAGTTGTCGGTAGATAAACCACAGGTCTGGATCCAGACCCTAGTGGAATCCACAAGTCTGGATCCAGACAATAGTGGTCGGTAGAGGAACCACAGGTGTGGAACCAGAATCTGGTGGGAACCACAGGTCTGGATCCAGACACAAGAGGTTGTAGAGGAACCAAAGGCCTGGATGTAGGATCCAGCTGTTTTTGTCACCCACGTCCAGTTCACATTCACATCTGGAAAAGTGAAGCCGTTTACCCGTTACTCTTGTGACATTATTGACATCAGTTAACACATGCTGTTATTTACTTTTGGTTGAATAAAGGTTGAGTGAAAAGCACTTTCAGTTGTATGTGACAACCTGTGGATGGGTTGTAGATGTGAGGGGAATGATTTGCCGACTTCAAACCGGCACCACAGACCAGTCAGAGCTTTCTGTTGCATGTTCATCAAACTGCTGCGGTTTTCAGCCCGCAGATATTTCTGCCTCCGGCCACAACTGCTGACACGTGCTCGTCTGTTGACTTCCTGCGTTTCCTTGTTGCAGTGAGAGAGCTGCAGCCGACACCTCCCAGATGAAGGAGCTGGAGGGCATTTTGACACAAGCTCGAAACCTGGAGTCCCACCTGAAAGAGAAGAAAAGCCACCTGAGGCAGACGCTGGCTCTGATCTCTGATAAGCTACAGGGTTAAGTTTACCGTGTGGTTAAGAAAAGCTGCTTCACTTCTGACCAGCTGTTTTTGTCACCCACGTCCAGTTCACATTCACATCTGGAAAAGTGAAGCCGTATACCCGTTACTCTAGTGACATTATTGACATCAGTTAACACATGCTGTTATTTACTTTTGGTTGAATAAAGGTTGAGTGAAAAGCACTTCAGCCTCCAGTCTCAAGGGAGAATCTCTTTTACAATTTCTCTTCATGCCATCACTCATGGAGTGCTTATGTCTGTGATGCTCCTGATAGTGTTGTTTTATAAAGCATTAATAGGATTTCTTCCTTCATAGACAGCAAAAAAAAAAGACTAAAAATCATCATTGCAGCTGTGCAGATTACTATCAAAGCAAATGTTTTAGGCGTTTGCGTCTCTGCAGCATTCAGCTAAGTGTGATAACCAAATGCCAAGAGGGAAAAACATCAGCAATGATCTTACAGAAGCATTTGTTGCTTCACGTAGGTCTAGAAGGGGTTTTAAAACCTTTTCCAAACTGTTAGTGTTATCGGAACTTCTCAATTATAGGAATAAACCATGCAGAGACAGCAGTTTTGATCAAACCTTTGCAAAGGGGGAAGGCCGGCACTAAAGTGTATCACCCACGTGTATCCGCGGCGATTCCCGGCCATTCCCGTCTTCCTCTTTGCTGCGGTTTCTTTTCTTCACAGAGGAACGAAGCAGTCACATGACATGTATGTAAATGTAATCAGGTGGAGAAACGGACACGCTACGGGCCCATTTGGCTCTGACATCCTGTACATCTTAATCCCGGCACCACGATCTTGTAAATACAGACAGCAGAGAATTACGACTTAAGGCAATCATGTAAGAATATATATATATATGTTCATAACTCTGACATTTCCCTCCTCTTTATCGCATGATTGACCTTAAAAAAAACAACACTTGATTATATGACGTAACAAAATCGTCATCACAACACTTCTTGTATTCACATTTTCCGTGCAGGGATCTTTATAGTTATTTAAACAGTGTTATCATAGTTGTCAATGATGTTATGTTCAAATTCTCTTTTAGCAAAAGGAATGTAATTCGCTGTGTCGTCATCTTGTACTTTCATAAGTTGGATGTGAGATGGTACTAGTGCCGAGGAAGTTACTTTGACACTCACAGATCTGAGGTAAGGAATTACGCATGTGGTGAGCAGACAGACAGACGTCAACGCGACAGTCAATAGAGTTGAGAATCTTAACAGCAGCTGCCACCAGGGACCAGCAGTTAACCTGCCTGCAGTCCTGACCTGTCCCCAACAGAGAACGCTGAAGGACTTTGAAACAAACCCCCGAACGATGACACCTTAAAACAGCGTTGTCCAGTACCAATCCTCAGGGGCCGCTGTCCTGCCCGTTTCAGACGTTTGTTGCTTCTGCACAGCTGATTCAAATGTTTGGCTCATCATCAGCTGCACGTGTCTGGTAATTACACATTCATTTGAATCATGAACATGCAGAGATGTTTCACAATGAGGAAACCAGCTGTCCAGGTTAGTGACAGTGCCTTTAACCTTCTGAGTAATCAGTACACGGTAGTCCTTCTGGGAAAGTCTTTGTACTCCAGAGGTTCCAGTCATGATGTCCGTTACACTTTTGCCTTTGGTTAATGGCATTAACGCGCTTTCTGTGCAGCAGCTGTTCAAAGACATAATTCATAAATTTAAAGCAAAGACCAAATTACACAGCACAGCATTGAGGGGTAGCAAGTTTTAGAGCAGTGATAATGACTTTGTGGGATTATTTGTGGTTGATTCCATTAAGAATCAAATCATGAGTTTCAAAGTTGTGGCCTAATGAAGCAATGAAAGTCTTTGTGAGGTTGAATACCCAGAGTACTCTCTTTAAAAAAGAACACTATATCTGGGATCTAATGTCCTCAGGACAGATTGGCTGAGCCTTTTTCTATATTTTATGCTTCTCTTGTCACAACGCATGTCTAGAGGATGAATAACCTGCTTATTGTGCAGCTCATGTTATAATTCAGATTTTAGCTGACAGTCAGTCCTACTCTTGTGTCTTTGCACAAGCCATTTTAGGAGATGTAAGGGTGCAAAAACAAAGGGCCTTATTTCTGATCAAAAGTGGTGCAATGGCAGCAGATCCAACAGAACCAAAACCAAAGTGCAAAAGTCCACAAACACACTGACAACGGACTAGAAGGGGAAGGAGGAGGGTGGACAATAATGGTGGAGCTCCATCAAGCAGCTTGTCCTGACCATGTATTGTGTTTCCTGCAGAATTCCAGCCTGTGCTGGACGTTTGTGGTTCCAGCTTTCAGCTGACTCAGACTCACCAACGGTCACTCCTGCCTTTAAATTGTTTAAATGATGTTAGTTGGGCAGCACGGTGGCTTAGTGGTTAGCACTGTTGCCTCACAGCAAGAAGATTCCCGGTTCAATTCCCGGCCCGGTGGGTCTTTCTGTGTGGAGTTTGCATGTTCTCCCCGTGCTTGCGTGGGTTTCCTCCGGGTACTCCGGCTTCCTCCCACAGTCCAAAAACATGCAGAGTAGGTTAATTGATCTTCCTAAATTCTCCCTAGGTGTGAATGTGAGTGTGATTGGTTGTTTGTATGTGGCCCTGGATAGACTGGCGACCTGTCCAGGGTGTACCCCTGCCTTTCGCCTACTATGCGTCGGGATAGGCTCCGACAGACCCCCGTGACCCGGAAACGGATAAAGCGGGTATAGATAATGGATGGATGGATGTTAGTTGGTCATGTGGTGCCACCAAAATACACTTAAAATCAAACAACTGATGCAGTACCCAAAAACATTGAAACCAGGAGTTTAAATGCAGTTTTGTTTTATTTAGAGTATTTACAGGAGCTCAAGAATGGATTTAAAAATGTACGTCGTCAACCCATACACCATCAGGTCTCTCCAAAATTCAGCCATACTTTTCCAAACTAATTTGCGATAAAAATAGTCTTTCCATAACTCTCTGAACCCTAAAACCTCCTAAAGTTTTTACTGAAGTCAGACTAACACATACGTAACACTGCATGTAGGTGGAGATACTTCCTACTTCACTACATAAAGCTGCTAACGTGTAAACATGAACATTAAGTTGGAGCTATTTGTTTCAAAATAAAAAAGAACAGCTCCGTGCATGTATAATCAGGTTTCCTAAAGTTGAACCCAAACAAGAATGGATATTTGTGTTTATCATGAGACAACAGCAGGTATTTACAGCGTAAACGAGCCCCTGTGACCGTCGAGGTCCGTTGGCCGTGTCTTGTTTCATCCACACGTCTACGCCGTGGCGTTGAACGCTCCATGGAAGCCGTATGGGATGTTGACCGGCACCTCGGCCCGGCCCAGCTCCTCAAACGTCTTTGCATCTAAAACAAGCAGGAACGTGCTCTTGTCCTGGAACAAAACAACCAGATGGCATCTTCTCAGTTTCTCTGCCCCCCTTGTTGAACCTGAACGTAAAAAAAACCAGTCCAAGACGTTTGAGCGACTGACCTTATTTGGCGTGATGACCACGGAGAGGACAACACCATCGTCCTCCTCTGCTCCATCGGGGGAGGGCACAAAGACCGGTTCGGAGGGATACAGACCCGGATGTTCCCACACCTGAAGGAAACACGACTTGCATCATTCACATCTTCCAACGTGGCATTGACAGAGTAACGTGATCGTTGAAAACTGACAGGCACAGCTTTCTTTTAGTACCTTTTATCTTCTCTCCCTCATTTTGAACAGAAAGGTTGCTTACCTTCATGCGTTTCTCCTGGATGTCAATCTTGATCAGGGTGTCTCCTACCAGGTGTCTGAAGCCACAGCCGTAGAAGTACCGGTAGCGATGGGTGTTGTACTTGCCGTAGTTGATCTGAGGGAACTCCAGACCACCATACTGATGGAGGTCCGCCCCATGGAGGTCCTCATGGGTGCAGAAAACCTACAAAGAAAAGAGGTTACAGCATAACTGTGTGCAAAACAGTGATAATCAAAGAACAGATCATGTAAAACACATTTATTTGAAATGAAAACTATATTTTTCAGTCTGAGTGTTTTCTGGCAGTGGACTAGGTGAGACATTCCCAGTTTTCCTCCCGGGACGTCTCCAGACGTGTTTGACCATGTTACCTTGTATTTGTCAGTTCTGACACAGGAGGCGGTGCTGTCAGGGAGCTTGTTGAGGTCTGCGTTGTACGGCGTGGCCGGCTCGATGTTGAGAGGCAGCACAAAGCGCCGGGGGAACGTTCTACTCAAGGTGTTGTACACCTGTGGAGGACACACAAGTCTGGTCACCATCTTCAGCTGAACGGAGACACCCTTGAACTCTTCATCGTTTTCACTTAGACTCTAACTTTGCTGGAGATCCCCAAATAAAATGAACCCTACAGTCGGGTGTGATGTGACGCGCCGGCGTTGTTTCAGAACTCTGGCGAGGCGAATAGCAAACATTTTAAGAAATATATGTATGTACATATATTAACAGGAATATATGGGAGTAAATATAAATAAAACTGATTTTTTATATTTTGCAGAGTAGCCTATAAGAGAGAACTTGTTCATTTCAGTTCCACGTACAGATGGTTTGTAGAAACGACACGACCAACACGTCTGATCTGTGATGGTAGTGCTGCACTAACATCACAAACCTTTTATAGAGGAACTGGCCAGCCGGTAGAGCAGGTCTGCCCAATAAATCATCGTGTGATGAAACGTTCTCCCATCACGTGGGAACACGGGTTCTAGTTGGTTTTAGCACGCTGACTGACGACTGATCAGTTCTTCTTATTCGCTCGTCTCACATTAGTCAGAATGTCCTGTTCGACCCCGCGTCTGATTATGGCCGAACAAAAAGCTCATACTGATGAAGGTAAATGATATGTTACAACAGGTTATACATGAATTATTCACATATATTTAAGTTACTGCAGGTTTCTGGAACATTTGTAGTTTTACTGTAACTTTTCCGCCACTTTGCAACCCAGAAGTTGAAGCAAAGCAAACAGAAGTGGACGACCTGCGAAGCCCACCTTCTTCTCCATGCCAAAGTCTTCTGCTTTAACCTCTTGCTTCGAGGTACAACGTCTAAGCGGGCCTTAACCTGTTTACCTCATCAAGAGCTTCTCCAGACTTGCGCAGGTTCTGGATGTTGTAGTTTGATATTGCCTGGCCATCATCTGAAGCGCACATGTCTATGACCAAGAAGCCTCCCTCCTCGTAAGCGTTAATCTGGTGGAAGGTCGACAGCGGCTTGGCCAGATACTTGATGGAGCTCAGCTGAAGTGGGAAGGCGGGGATGAAAACGTTTTAGAATGCTGCCCTTCCTTGAGAAGTGAGGGTCAGAGTTTGAGCTGTACCTGCCCAGTGTATTTGTGAACCAGGCGGAAGATGGTGTTGAGTTTGGGGTCCCAGGAGAAGCCGTCGCTGATGCTTTTGCCTGTCAGCTTGCCTGTCGCAATTTTCAGCAGGTCCATCTTGATTGGCTGTTCGATGAACACCACGTAGTTCTCAGACATTGCTACAAAGGGGTGAGATGGTCCCATTAGTTTCAAGATCCTGAAGGGATTAATCCAGCTGTATGACAAGGTTGGAGGAGCAGCTCACCAAAGCTGTGGTAGTAGGAGGGTTTGGTCTTGTCCCCTGAAGCGATGGAGCACAGCACTGTGGCTCCTTCCAGAGTTTCATCTTCTTCCTTCTTGTTTGGGGGCACTCGGATGATTTTGTAGTATGCTCCTGTTGCCGAAGAAAACGTTAGTTTCCTCGCGAAGCTTGTTGGAAGCGCTAAAATGCTATTTCACACATTTCACGTTTTTTGTGCCATAGTGCCTCTTAAAATACCTTTAGGAGTGTAAGAGTTCCCCATGTTGTATGTGGTTCCATCAGGCTCAGTGTGAGGGTGAGCAGTCGCTCCATTTACAGCAATAAACTTGGTCCAGTCCACCTAACGAAGACAAATGCGTGAGCCAGAATCACATATAGGATGAACTCGTCTCCTATGCTCTAGGTTAGGGTGTTATCCATCAGACAGGTGTGCCGTAAGGACCCACAGTGGCCTGCAAGCCTGTCATAAATCAACGCTTCTTTATGACTTTCCCCTGCAGGTAAAGCTTCCCTGAACGTTGTGTTACCTTTTGTTTTGTCTCCAGGGTCTCTGGATCCACCTTGTGCATGATGTTGGTCTCTGTGCTGACGTAGTAATCGCCCTTGTAGTTGACAAAACTGACATTGCCGTTGTCTGAGGGCTCTGGAAGGACAGATCACACGTCAGCGTGGCAAAGCTGCGTTAGGACTCTGCTGGGTTTTTATGCAGTTAGTGGAAAACTCACTTGGTAACTCAAATCTAGACAGGAAGCGCTGAAAGAAGTTCTTGCATGGGTCTGGCATGGTGATGGTCCCAAACTCGGATACCATAATACGATTGTGCTCCTTGTTGGATTGGTAACTGTCGCTTGATAGGAACCGACTTTTATAAGTCACCTGACCATCAGATATTTTGAACTGGTGCAGGAGAGCCATCCCATCAAACCAGTGATTAAACCTGAGGAGAAGAGAGGAAACATCGGCTTTGCAACCCAGGCGTCTGTGGTACATTTGATAAACATTTGACATGGGGTTCTCACCTCTGGTTGCCAATCTCAAACTTCCCGGGCCCGTTCCGCAGGAAGTTCCCCTTGATCCAGTTTGGGATTGAGCCTGTGATGTGGGTGTCGATGGGCTCGGGGGTTTCCTGCACTGAAGTCACAATCTTCTCAATGCATGGCAGACCGTGCACGTCCGTGAAGTGGGTGATGGTCTTCCTGGACTTGGATTTTTTGACTGTTGCAGAAAGAAACTGTCAATCTTAGGACATGCAAAACGACTTTGAAAAGACAGCTGAGATGTCAGTCTGACGTCTGATGGGAGGATGCTTACCTTTGGTACCCATCTTCTGGTGTTTGGTGGTATTCATGGTGGTGGTTGAGTGTTCTGTAGCAGCGGGATGGGCTGCAGTTTTATACCATCCTCCCGACGACGCCACCCCTCGAAACGGCAGGCATGCTTGTGTAAGAACAACACAGACGAACAGCGTGATCACAAGATAACGAAAGTGGTAACTTGTCCACTGAGATAATCGCTTGATTGAGCTGGCTAATCACTGTGTCACAATTAGCTCTTTATCTCTCTTTAAAGATTCATATTTGTAGGATGTTGAAAGCAGGAAAGTTGCTGGAGGGATTTTTTTTTATAGCTGCACACAACACAGCCTTTCTTAATTTCGCTATTTGCGAACTTCTATTTCTGGAAGAATAAAAGCATCGTGCAATGATGGATTTTCCCGTTAAGTTTAACTGAGTGCAGTAATGAAACGAGGAGCCGTCCCTGCTTGTCACGCAGTCCACCAGGATCGTTTTCGAGTCTTTACTGGAGCAGCTCAGCTGTAGGAAACGACAAATAAACGTACATATACGTTCATCCTTCAGTAAGGCGACAGCTGAGGCACATGTCGGACCTTTCTTTTATTCTGTTCACCTGTAGCTGCGACACACAAACCAAATAAGGTTTATTCATACGGCAACATTCACAGAAATACGTGTGACAAAGTGCTCCACAGAGAAATAAAGTGCATAATAAAAGTCTTGAGTGCACACATACGTCTGTGTCCTTTTTGTATAGTTGCTAGGCAACACATCCACCTCGGGGTAGTGACGACTCAGCTACTGAGATCAACACACGAGGCAGCTGTAGACACTCTTATTTGCACTTAAGGGTGTTTTCTATTATTTCGGTTGTCCACCAGTTTTCTTGGTGGTTGTCTAATGTTGAGTTTAACCGTTGACTCAGCAGTGCTCCATGACTTCCCGTGGCTTTGCTCCGTTTCATCTGTAAACACCTGCTTGTGGTGAAAAAGGATGGATTCAATCGACAAGGAGCACAGACGGCACTCCGTGCTGCATTTTATTGTATGAAAAGTGAGCGAGGGTTGATTTGATGTGATTTGACAGAAGACTTCGTCCATCGTTGTATCCGTTACAGACGCTGAGCATACAAGTCTCTTGAGAGCGACGCAAGAGGAAACATATGAACGGGAAAATCAAGCAGGGTAAGATCCCTCGATCCCTCGCTCACACCTGGCTCACTGCGGGCTCATACTGGAGCCAGTCCGGGGAGGCTCTGGTTGGCTCACGGGTCCTATCACGCCCAGCCTGAGCCAACAGTCCTCGGTCCTGCGAGGTCACCCCATGCAGGTCGGGACTAGCTGGGATTTGTTTTTCAGCCGGTACAAGTAACAGCCAAAGACATCAGCTTTGGCCTTGGACTCAGTGACCTCAGAGACGTCATCTCTTTGGTAGAGGAGGAGTCTGAGCTCATACGTTAGGTTGAGAGGTACCAACTAGTTTCACCGGGCTTATCTCAACTCACATCATGGGTTCTGGAACCAGTCTCCGTTAGAGGGATAACACACTGGAGGTGTCCAGGGTGAGTGTGTTGGGCTTGGCTGGACCACCAGGTCAAAGCCTCTGTGTTCCCTGGTAGATGCGAGAGGAGCTTTCCTTCACCCTTGGGTTGCAGAACTGCCTCGACTGTTGAGTTTGAGTACCAGCTCTGAGTCCTGCAGGGGCTTGAATGGCAGGACCGGCCTCTGGTCTGAAACCAGGTGGCGTTGGACTGTCCACTGACCTCTACCCGTTGGTGAGTTGGATCCGATGGTGGGGAGGATGTTGGACGGACCTGGTAGGCTAAAACAGAGGGTGAGGGTTCACTGTGAATGTTGATGGATGCAAAAAGCTTTGCACCATACGTTTATGAAGACATTAGAAAGATGGTCAAATAAAACAGCTACTTCTGTCAGGCTTCACTGGACAGACGGTCTTCCTGAGCCAGTTCACTGCTTGACTGGCGTAATCACAGTGTCCTGGGCTGTGATCGGATGTTACTCTTCACGTTAACGGCTGCTCAAATCTCACTTGTCGCGCTGTTATTTGGACACCAAACTCTTTCAAACACACCCGGTAGATGGTGTGACAACTCAATGTGAAGTAGCTGCGTCATTGTAACTCATGAATCTAAGTCTAAATCTAATTTAAGCAAATAACCAAATACCACAAGTATGTTTTCATCAGTTTTTGTTTGTTTTAATGTGTCATTATTTATTTTGTATTCATTTAGGTAATACCAGAATGTCTACCTCTATAACTGAACAAAGCTGATGATTAGGCATGGGGTCGTAACCAAACGCAGCGTTGGTGCATGATGGGCGGGGACCTGTCCAGGTGCACCCCCGCCTCGCTCCTGACGAGAGCTGGGACACATCCAGCAGACCTCCATGACCCTGAGCTGGATTAGGTACAGACATCCGATCTTCCTGCCTTAAGGTGAAAACTCTTCTCTTCTCTTCAGCCTGTCTTCCTGTCTTCACTTTTCATCCTCCTCTTCAGATGATCTTCCTCTTTTGAGGTCAACCTCTGGTCTTCAGCTCATCTTCTGGCTCCATCTGATTTTCCTCTTTTGAAACAGACTGTTGCCTATGTCGTATCTTCCCATTGTAAGCCCGTCGTCTCTTCAGCAAAGAGTCCTCCTCCTTTCAAGTCTCTCTTCTTGGATAACCACGAGGGTTTTTTTTATGTCTCAGCCATGTTTTATCATTCAGCGTTCAACCCTGAATTTTCAAAGGAAATGCAGCCTTTTCTAGTAACCTCTGCATGCTCTTGTGCATCAAATCAACTGAGGTGGTGGGCTGGATCCGGGCTGCGGGTCTTGAGATTGACACACGTGCACTTAATGATCCAGAATATCTGGTTCTACCTGGTATGAGGCTAAACTTAAGTGATTCTTATCTTGGTGGAGGTTTAACAGGCTCCCAACAGCAGCCATGCCCTCAACTACAGTCTCCTACAGACTGTAATGCAAAACCACGTCTGGTGTTTTCATGCTTAGGCCAGATCTGTTGCCAGTTTGCATTTACATCAGACCATAAATAACCTTTATGACACAAATACTTACCTTGTCTGCACTCTCCCAAGCCAGAAGCCAACAGTGGATCCACACGTAGTGACTGGTGATTGGCTGGTAGAACGTCAGCGAGTTTGTTGGAACTGAAAACAGCTGAGTCAGAGCAAGACTCTTGGTTTTTATCAGTCTTCCTACTTTCAGCTGTGGTGGAGCCCAGTTTATGTCAAGTAGGACAGCAGAGCTTCAGCACAGCCAGAGCTCTGTACCGGCCTCAACTGTCGGTTCTGCTTTATAGACGCTCAAATCATTTTATCCTGTAATGTGAGCTTGTTTTGGAAATTCCCACAGAACTGATGCCTTGACCTGCAGTAGTCACGTCCCTGAGGACAAACGACCACAGTCACTGGACTGGAATCAAGTCACTGATTTATGAAACACAGAAACTCCTCCGGTAAGACTCTGGAAGCGCGCACGGCGCGACTGCAGAAATGTGGATGTGAAACACAGATAAGCAGCTACTTCTGCTTACAGCAGACGAAGAAGAACAGCTTTGTTGTGGGAATCAGGAGTTTATTGCGGTCACCGAAGAGGATAAACCTTGTTTAGACTGACGTTAGCAGCAGGAACCCTCAGTAGACGTTTCCTGTCTGACATCATCAATGTCTCATGGTTTTGGGCGATTTCTGGTTCGTTCTTCTTTCCATCGCTGCTTCAGGTCATTGAGGTTTCTGGACGTTCACTTCCACACGGAAAGTCCCACCACAGCATCTCACCCAGACTCAGCTCATCCAATACCTTGACTTTTTTTTATTTTTCTTCATTCTGATGTAGAGCTGCTGCTGTGTTTGGGGTCATTTCCTGTCACATGACCCAGTTTTAGCCATTCCAGCAACAGAAACACTGACCTGTGTCCTTCCATCCTCTGATGTACAATATACTGTGTTGAACTTGACAAATCAGAAGTCAAAGTCCAATGGTGGCATCAGTTTTATTGAGACGTTATTGTCCACCCTCCTCCTTCCCCTTCTAGTCCGTTGTCAGTGTGTTTGTGGACTTTTGCACTTTGGTTTTGGTTCTGTTGGATCTGCTGCCATTGCACCACTTTTGATCAGAAATAAGGCCCTTTGTTTTTGCACCCTTACATCTCCTAAAATGGCTTGTGCAAAGACACAAGAGTAGGACTGACTGTCAGCTAAAATCTGAATTATAACATGAGCTGCACAATAAGCAGGTTATTCATCCTCTAGACATGCGTTGTGACAAGAGAAGCATAAAATATAGAAAAAGGCTCAGCCAATCTGTCCTGAGGACATTAGATCCCAGATATAGTGTTCTTTTTTAAAGAGAGTACTCTGGGTATTCAACCTCACAAAGACTTTCATTGCTTCATTAGGCCACAACTTTGAAACTCATGATTTGATTCTTAATGGAATCAACCACAAATAATCCCACAAAGTCATTATCACTGCTCTAAAACTTGCTACCCTCAATGCTGTGCTGTGTAATTTGGTCTTTGCTTTAAATTTATGAATTATGTCTTTGAACAGCTGCTGCACAGAAAGCGCGTTAATGCCATTAACCAAAGGCAAAAGTGTAACGGACATCATGACTGGAACCTCTGGAGTACAAAGACTTTCCCAGAAGGACTACCGTGTACTGATTACTCAGAAGGTTAAAGGCACTGTCACTAACCTGGACAGCTGGTTTCCTCATTGTGAAACATCTCTGCATGTTCATGATTCAAATGAATGTGTAATTACCAGACACGTGCAGCTGATGATGAGCCAAACATTTGAATCAGCTGTGCAGAAGCAACAAACGTCTGAAACGGGCAGGACAGCGGCCCCTGAGGATTGGTACTGGACAACGCTGTTTTAAGGTGTCATCGTTCGGGGGTTTGTTTCAAAGTCCTTCAGCGTTCTCTGTTGGGGACAGGTCAGGACTGCAGGCAGGTTAACTGCTGGTCCCTGGTGGCAGCTGCTGTTAAGATTCTCAACTCTATTGACTGTCGCGTTGACGTCTGTCTGTCTGCTCACCACATGCGTAATTCCTTACCTCAGATCTGTGAGTGTCAAAGTAACTTCCTCGGCACTAGTACCATCTCACATCCAACTTATGAAAGTACAAGATGACGACACAGCGAATTACATTCCTTTTGCTAAAAGAGAATTTGAACATAACATCATTGACAACTATGATAACACTGTTTAAATAACTATAAAGATCCCTGCACGGAAAATGTGAATACAAGAAGTGTTGTGATGACGATTTTGTTACGTCATATAATCAAGTGTTGTTTTTTTTAAGGTCAATCATGCGATAAAGAGGAGGGAAATGTCAGAGTTATGAACATATATATATATATTCTTACATGATTGCCTTATTTCATAATTCTCTGCTGTCTGTATTTACAAGATCGTGGTGCCGGGATTAAGATGTACAGGATGTCAGAGCCAAATGGGCCCGTAGCGTGTCCGTTTCTCCACCTGATTACATTTACATACATGTCATGTGACTGCTTCGTTCCTCTGTGAAGAAAAGAAACCGCAGCAAAGAGGAAGACGGGAATGGCCGGGAATCGCCGCGGATACACGTGGGTGATACACTTTAGTGCCGGCCTTCCCCCTTTGCAAAGGTTTGATCAAAACTGCTGTCTCTGCATGGTTTATTCCTATAATTGAGAAGTTCCGATAACACTAACAGTTTGGAAAAGGTTTTAAAACCCCTTCTAGACCTACGTGAAGCAACAAATGCTTCTGTAAGATCATTGCTGATGTTTTTCCCTCCTGGCATTTGGTTATCACACTTAGCTGAATGCTGCAGAGACGCAAACGCCTAAAACATTTGCTTTGATAGTAATCTGCACAGCTGCAATGATGATTTTTAGTCTTTTTTTTTGCTGTCTGTGAAGGAAGAAATCCTATTAATGCTTTATAAAACAACACTATCAGGAGCATCACAGACATAAGCACTCCATGAGTGATGGCATGAAGAGAAATTGTAAAAGAGATTCTCCCTTGAGACTGGAGGCTGAAGTGCTTTTCACTCAACCTTTATTCAACCAAAAGTAAATAACAGCATGTGTTAACTGATGTCAATAATGTCACTAGAGTAACGGGTATACGGCTTCACTTTTCCAGATGTGAATGTGAACTGGACGTGGGTGACAAAAACAGCTGGTCAGAAGTGAAGCAGCTTTTCTTAACCACACGGTAAACTTAACCCTGTAGCTTATCAGAGATCAGAGCCAGCGTCTGCCTCAGGTGGCTTTTCTTCTCTTTCAGGTGGGACTCCAGGTTTCGAGCTTGTGTCAAAATGCCCTCCAGCTCCTTCATCTGGGAGGTGTCGGCTGCAGCTCTCTCACTGCAACAAGGAAACGCAGGAAGTCAACAGACGAGCACGTGTCAGCAGTTGTGGCCGGAGGCAGAAATATCTGCGGGCTGAAAACCGCAGCAGTTTGATGAACATGCAACAGAAAGCTCTGACTGGTCTGTGGTGCCGGTTTAAAGTCGGCAAATCATTCCCCTCACATCTACAACCCATCCACAGGTTGTCACATACAACTGTTACGGCAACAGTCAAAGTCCTGCTTTGAAGTGAAATATTTGTTTTGCAGACTTGAAACTGACATGTTTGAATACCTTAAAACTTCAGCAAACTTTGTCACCATCATGCTGATCTCTCTGCCTGCACCTGAAACGAGAGCGAACGAACAGAAAACCACAGCGTTTGTTCAACTCTGCCCAACTGGACTCACTTAATTTCCATTCTTTACCTTCTCCAACATCTCGCTCCAAAAAAGTGTGGACTGTAGGGCTAAATTGGTTTTAAACAAACATCTCCTACATTTGTATTTGCATTAAAGCAGAGAAGAGGAAGGTATAGAGAATATTTTCTACAGGACAGACATGTAGACACCTGCTCTGTAAACCTAATGCATATGTTGAGGCCACATCCCGCCTTCCTTTGACCTTTGTCTATTTTTACATAACATTATTGCTTTGACTACGCATTTTATTTATGAAATAAAGAAAATAAGTAAATCAATAATGTGGCAACCCTAAGAACCCCCGACAGCTTCTACAGGATTACAAAGGGTAAATTGAAACCACATGCAGGTGTACAGATGTACAGGAGATGTTTTTGCAGTTTGCTGGTCTGGAGCATCCACATGCTGTTTAGCACAACACCAAGTTGGAAAGACATCAGCAATGGTTTAAGAGATGCAACTGTTATTGAAAATAAATCTATAATTGGTTATAAAATTATTTCTGAACAATTTGGAGTTCTGCTTGGAGTCTCTGGCAGGTCAGCTGGAGAGTGCTCCTAAAGGGGACACGTTGTCCTACTGGGAGGCTTCAACGCTCTGGGGGGTGATGACAGTGTGACCTGGACGGGTGTGATCGGGAGTAACGGCCTCTCTCATCTGAACCTAAGGGGTGTTTTGTTGTTGGACTGCTGTGCAGTCACAGCCTGTCCATAACCACCATGTTCCAACATGAGGGTGTTCAGAAGTGGCACCAGGACACCCTGGGTCGTAGTTCAATGATCGACTTTATGTGTTCTGGACACTCGGGTGAAGAGAGGTCAGAGCTGTAAACTGATCACTAGCAGGTGGTCAATTGGATCTGATGGCGGCGCAAGACGCTGGACAGGCCCAGCAGGTCCAAGCATACAGTAAGGGTTTGCTGGGAACATCTGGCAGGAGAACCTGTCAGAAAGGTCTTCATTTATCCACCTCCAGCAGAGCTTCAACCACATCTTCAGAGGTGGGGGACATTGAGTCTGAATGGACCTTGATCCGGGCCTCCATTGTTGAGGCAGAGCTGTGGTCGTGGGTGTCTGTCGTGGCAGCAAAGCGGTGCTTCAGCAAGTGTGTAAAGTAGAGGTGGGTGCTGTTAACCTCAGCCGAGGGCGTCTTTGGACGGTGGAGGGGTCATTTTAACGATCTCCACAATCCCAACACGTCTGCCCTAGCGAAGGCTGAGTTCATGGACTCCGGTATGAGCTCACCCATCACCGGAGCTGAGGTCGCCCAGGTAGTTTAAAGATCCGCGGTGGCAGGGCTCCAGGGGTTCGCAACACAGCGTGAAATGGTGGGAATGAGAATCAGCACCTTCAAATCTCAGGCCATAGTCCTCAGTCAGAAAAGGGTGGAATTCTCCCTCCAGGTAGGGGACAAGGTGCTGCCTTAGGTGGGGGAGTTTAAGTATCTTGGGATGGGATGTGACTCAAGAGATGGGGAGAGATTGACAGGCAGATCACTGCGGCGTCTGCAGTAATGTGGACTACTACTGGTCTGTTGTAGTAAGGCGAGCTAAGTCGAAAGGCAATGCTTTTCACTTTCTGGTCGATCTACGTTCCTACCCTCACCTATGGTCATGAACTGTGGGTGAAGACCAAAAGAATAAGATCGCAGATACAAGCAGCTGAAGGCTGCGAGTTTCCTCCGTAGGGCGGCTGGGCTCTTCCGTAAAGACCGGATGAGAAGCCACCCAGGATGGAGTGGGAATAGAGCCACTGCTCCTGTACATTAAGACAAGCCAGTTGAGGTAGTTCAGGAATGTGTGGGAGTAGGCCTTAAGGCCCATGACACGCTAGAGAGATGAACGCTAGAGAGATAAACAAAAAAAAGAAAGAAAACCTAACATAGGGTACGAGGGGTACTTGGCCATACATTTTTAATGCAAGCAAAATATTTTTTGAGAACTATGTACCTGCAGCTGTGGTCATAAATGAATTAGGTGAATCTAAAGTTGATGGTTCAGAGGAAGTCTTTTTCTTTGTAGGTGGAGATCTGTCTTCATTTGAAAGTGTACATTCCATCTGTTACAAAAGAGATGAGGCAAACCACACCATGACATCATTTAATTAAGCATTACAAATTATATGTTTATAAAGCCACCTCAAATCATGATACAATGTTAGAAGAGACTGTCCATTACAAAACACGGCGCAGTCCATTCCAAGACTTAACATGATTCCCTCCAATCCCAAACATGACTTTGTCAACTCCTAAATATGATTCCGCCCACTCCTAAACATGACTCTGTCAAATCCTAAACATGACTCAGTCCAATCCTAATCATGATTCTGTCCATTCAGAAATATGACTCGGTCCATTCTTAAACATGAGTCTGTCCTTTCCTAAACATGATTCCGCCCACTACTAAACATGACTGTTGCCACTCCTAAACCTGACTTTGTCCATTCCTAAACCTGACTTTGTCCATTCCTAAACATTACTGTTGCCACTCCTAAACCTGACTTTGTCCATTCCTAAACCTGACTTTGTCCATTCCTAAACATTACTGTTGCCACTCCTAAACCTGACTTTGTCCATTCCTAAACATTACTGTTGCCACTCCTAAACCTGACTTTGTCCATTCCTAAACATTACTGTTGCCACTCCTAAACCTGACTTTGTCCATTCCTAAACCTGACTTTGTCCATTCCTAAACATTACTGTTGCCACTCCTAAACCTGACTTTGTCCATTCCTAAACATG
This sequence comes from Xenentodon cancila, assembly GCA_014839995.1. Taxonomy (NCBI): domain Eukaryota; kingdom Metazoa; phylum Chordata; class Actinopteri; order Beloniformes; family Belonidae; genus Xenentodon; species Xenentodon cancila. The sequence continues at coordinate 1,644,915 of CM026201.1, forward strand.
ACTCTGTACATTCCTAAATATGATTCCACCCACTCCTAAACATGACTTTTTCCAGGACTTAGCATGACTCTGTCCACTCCTAAACATGACTCTGTCCATTCCTAAACATGACTTTGTCCACTCCTAAACATGACTTTGTCCACTCCTAAACATGACTCTGTCCATTCCTAAACATAACTCTGTCCATTCCTAAACATGACTTTGTCCACTCCTAAATATGATTCCATCCATTCCTAAACATGACTTTTTCCAGGACTTAACATGATTCCCTCCACTCCTAAACATGACTCTGTCCATTCCTAAACATGACTGTTGTCACTCCTAAACCTGATTTTGTCCATTCCTAAATATAACTTTGTCCACTCCTAAATATGATTCCGCCCACTCCTAAACTTGACTCTATCCATTCCTAAACATGACTCCGTCCACTCCTAAATATGATTCCATCCATTCCTAAACATGACTTTTTCCAGGACTTAACATGATTCCCTCCACTCCTAAACATGACTCTGTCCATTCCTAAACATGACTGTTGCCACTCCTAAACCTGATTTTGTCCATTCCTAAATATAACTTTGTCCACTCCTAAATATGATTCCGCCCACTCCTAAACTTGACTCTATTCATTCCTAAACATGACTCCGTCCATTCCTAAACATAACTATGTCCATTCCTAAACTTGACTCTTTCCACTACTTAACGTGATTCAATCCACTCCTAAACGTGACTCTGTCCATTCCTAAACGTGACTGTCCATTCCTAAATGTGACTCTGTCCATTCCTAAACATGACTTTGTCCATTCCTAAACTTGAATTTTTCCACTACTTAACATGATTCTGTCCACTCCTAAACATGACTTTGTCTATTCCTAGTTTTTCATAATTAGTTTTATAACTTGCAGCCACATATCTGAGTAATAGTGTGTTGTTTAAACTAATTTTCCTCTCAGTGTACTGACTCAAAAGGATCTTACGTCCTGTAAAATGCAGTGTTCAGACACCAGAGAAGGTTAGCTTTTGAAGATGAGTACATTTGATATCAGTGATTTGTGCTTGCTGCTGGTTGTACCTCTTTGGAAGTGGTCTGTTTTGGTCCTTTGTTGTTGCTGACTATCTTCTTGTTGAATGCTGGTACCGTCAGTTTTCCTGCCATTGGTGCACTATTTTTCACTATGCTGCAATAATATGTAAATGAGAAACACAACATTTAAATTCCAGTCTCTTAAAACACTTATCACCGTAGGACTAAAAGGGTAACTGTTTTTTTGTTTTTTTTGTTTGTTTTTTTTTCCTTGTTTGCACATATATTAATGGTTGATACCAAATTGGTAGGACCCAAAAAATATATATATGCATTTTAATCTGTAATCAAGGTTTTTTTTTTGTTTTTTTGTGTGTGTGTGCAGTGTGTGCAAATGTGTACCCTTTACCGGCCCTAATGACAGTCTAATTATTTCTTTTATTGCTCCCTAAGTAGGACGAAGAACAAAACAAAAAAAAAAAAAAGTAAAAAATAAATAAATAAATAAGTAACTAAATTCTGCCAGAGAGGGCTAAACTCACCAGGTGTGGTATGTGATCAGACCACAAAAAGAAATAGAAAGAGAGAGAGAGAGACGAGAGAGTGGTGGTGCAGTGTTGTGCCTATGTTGTGGTATGTGTAAAAAAAAAAAAAAAAGAATTAGTGGTAGTACTGTGGTGTTTAAAGTGGACACAAGACAGTAGGGTGTTAATTAAAAAGAAGACAGAGGAAAGGGGGAGGAGCATTCTGTTCTCTACTACATACCTGAGTTTTTGAGGGTGTGGGGGCAGTATTTAAAAAGTTATCTATGTAATAATATGCATTGAAGTATTTAAGTACTCATGCATGTCCATATATATCTGGATAAGGAGACATATATGCAGTTATCTAATACATATTCAAATACATTGTAAGCAGAGAAACACAATAAGTAATTTGTACATCAATGCACACACACACACACACACACACACACACACACACACACACACACACACACACACACACACACACACACACACACAGTCACACACACAAATAACAGAGATCAGTGTGTAAACATCTAAGCATCTTGTTGTGCATGTATGTAAGATACATGTGCACCAGTAGGTAGTTATTCATACATATAAATATACACTGATACAATCATGTGCACCTGTACTTTTTAGTTTCATGTGCATATACATATATCCCGTATCTGTCCATATATATATATATATATATATATATATATATATATATATATATATATATATATATATATATATATATATATATATATATATATATATATATATATATATATATACCCATACATCAATCAATACACATATAGAACTGCATCTACATATACACATTAACATATAAACACCTAGTGCATACTTATATATATCTATATACATACATACATACATACATACATACACACACACACACACACACACACACACACACACACACACACACACACACACACACACACACACAACATAGAAACCCACATATAAACTGAAAAACACCTACATACACATACTTATTTGTGCACATAAATACATACATATACAAAAATATGCAGAGGAGAAGGCGGCCACCGGCCCCACATCCCCTTCCAAGTCAAACCACCTCCGCAAGGAACCTGACAAGCCCAGGAAGACATGGGTGCGGAATGCCCCCGGATCCCCCGGCAACCCAACGTGACGCGCCCCCCGCCAAGCAAGAATGGTGCCGTCAATGGTCCGCCAGTGTCGGCGCAATGCCACACGTCCGGGTCGCCAAAGCAGTGACACCAGACTCCCAAGGCCGAGCATCAGTCTTTGACTCTGCGATACAATCCTGGGAGGTGGGAGGGTCTGGGGCTGGTGACTGTAGATTAGTTACTGTTTATGTTGATTGCATTTTCCATACTGTAAAATTCTTAAATCACTCTTAAATGACTTGGCATGAGTGTACCAGGGTTAAATCCGTGGTGTTCAGGTGAGCCACCGCAGACTGACATAGGGTGGGCGTGTTCCAGACGCCTTCAAGGTTGTCGGTTTAGCTCATTTGCAATATGGCACTGTGCGGTACGAGGAAGGAGTAGCTTACAAGCCCTTTTCAGAAAACGCGTGAGTGATGTCACAGGGGGTTATTATACAGTCTGTAGTTACAACCAGCTGCCAGGCTTGCAGGCTCCACCCATTTGCCCATTTTTACTTTAGCTCTGATCAGACCACCAAAAAACTGGGCTTCGACAGCCCTCTTCAGAAACCTGCTGCCGATAAGGAAGACTCGTGGATGCACTTTGTTTGATGGCTTACTGAGCGGTTTACAGAGTTTCAGTCTGGTTTTCCTCTGAGGATCTGAGTCAGAGAAAAAACTGATCATTAAAGCCTCATCATTAGCGTTGGTATGGTTTGAAGTGAGAGCAGCAACTCTTAACAATTATTTTGCTTTGTTTTCATTAGGGCTGCACGGTATCCTGGTACCAGTAACAAGGGAAAATTATGTTATAAGTTTGTTATTATTTAGCACATTTATGAAAGTACATTTAATGTAGAACATTAGACAAAGAAACACATTTATTAAAATTAGGGACACGCTTTAAAGATAATATGGCTTGTTGTGGCATTAACTGTACTAAGAGTGTCCAGGGACCGGTTTTGGGTTGGTCTGGAAGGGTTTGGGGGTGAAGTTTAGCAAAGAAGCCACTTTGCCCTGGTTGAAGGCTGCTAGTCAGGAATAAGGAGAGGATGCCAGCAGGACTGCTCTACATCACCACCTTCTACTTCTGGCAGCAGCTGGATCCTCTGGACGAGCCACATTGATTCGGGTCATCTCAGGAACCTTTGAAGTTGACCTACTGGACAGATACTCAGGCCTGGATGGGTGTGATCCAAGCGGCTTCCAGACCTGCTCCATCCACCCATGTGCAGATCTTTGGATTAACTAGGGTTAGTTGGAACCTGATCCAGCAAATATGGCACTGTCCCGCGGTCTCCCAGACAGGCGTCAGCCTTCAAATCCCTTCTTGTCCTGTCTAGTTTTCTCTGAGCACACACAGTAACTGTTGCAATAAACACCTTCGTTATTATAAGATGCAGCTGGTCGTAAAAGGTCTGACCTGCTCATGCTGCTTTGGCCAAACACATGTCAGACGATAAACTGAAACGGTGGTGAAGAAGCACATGCAGATGACAGCAAAGGTGTGCTCTTGTGTGGTTCACTAGCTTTACGTTTGGCCTCTAGCCTTAGCGTCATTACTCTGGGCATGCTCAGCTGAGTGTACTGAATGGAGTTTGCTGTCTGGCTGTTTCTGGCAGGTTGGTTGCTCTCTGAGCTCCAGAACGTGTGTAAATTGTTTGTTTTGGCTTCAAGATTCATGTGCAGCAACATTTGCTTCTCTAAGGCCACAGCTGATGTCTTTTCCTCTTGCCATTGTTTTAATATACACCTGAATACTAAAAGCCTATGTTCTTACAGAGGTCAGCACACGTGCTGATGATCAAGTCATCAATAAGGATGATCAGCAGCCCCTGACTGCAACTCACCCTCTAAATCCTGTGGAAGCAGCAAGGCGGGACTCAGTATTGCTCATTTCTTTTTTCTGAATTTTTTTCTTGAATTTAAAAAAAAAGAAATCTGTTAAAACTTAAAAATAAATTTTAGTACCTAGGAAAAGTGTGAAGTTTTCACTGCAGTTTACTCCAACATGACATTCAAAACGACACTTTGGAAGTATTATTTTAAGACTTTATCCACAGAGAGAAAAGCCTGGAATTTTTAGTTTTTAGGTTTTAAATTTTCTGTTGACTGTTTACTTCTACTACCACTTGTGTGTGATTTTCTCCAGTGCTGACTGTATTAAAAAAAAATCCCTGTTAAGAGTTATAGCTTAAAATTAAGCTGTAGTCCAATTAAACTCAAGTTAATTGTGTCACAAACATTAAGTCAGTAAGGCAGCCTAATTGATGGTCTGGTAAAGTTGCACAGATATTCAGATTCCACATCTGAACATTCCCACAGTCCTCCTAAACAGAGGTGTAAAAGCATCAATGTTGCTGCTCTCCAACCACTGAAAAAAGCAACAACAAATAACTACCAGCCAATCATCATCAAAATGAGACACACTAAGCAGAATTTGAGTTTGTGTAAGCAACTGTTCTGTTGTTTCCTCATTGGGTTCAAATATTCAGTAACTTGAGCGCTTCAGAGTGCCGTCATCAGTCTGCCTAGACATCTGGGGACCCCGCTGGGAACACCAGTACATTACATCTGTAGAACCATATTGAATATTTCAACTATCAAGAAAAAACAAAAGATACAATCTTGAACAAATCCTGATGAACTGAAGTCAGTCAGGGCCTTAAAAGTGGCTGGAGACCACGTCCATGTCTGGGGAGAGAATACGAAAGAGTGGGTTAAAACCAGGAATGCAATTGTTGATACTTCGGCATCAAAGTCAAAGATTTGGTAGTTACAAATGCGAAAGTGGTATTTCTTTTAAGCTTTGGATCCCAAATCAAATCCAGGCAAAAGCTGTGATAGTTCTGGTGAGTATGATCCAAACCTACCCCGGGACCTCTCAGGTAGAGCTGCTGGCCCGGAGCAGTGGCCCAGCCTCTTCTGCACCACGGACCGGTTTACTGTCAGACAACTTTCTCTGACCGATCTGTAAGAGGTGTATCAGATGAATACAACCGGGATAAAAACGTTGGTATATTTAATATAATAAATGTAAATCCACTGTGTATTCATGTGCAACTTTATTAGCAGCGTCCTCGTAACATCGCGCCGACAGCAGACAGCAGCAACATCCTCTCTGGTTGCTATAGTAACGTTGAAGCAGGCCCTCACACCACGAGCCCGAGCTTGTTCTGCTGCAGCGAGACGCTCCCATCCCGGGGTATCGGGACACAGCGAAGCCCCAGGGTGTGGCTTCGGCCCGTCTGCGTGGGACTCGCCTGGTGCCATAAATCCATATTTTCAGTAGGATTCCTGATATTGTCTGTGAAATGCAGCTCTTTCTTTTGGCAGTCGCAGGCTCCTCTTCTGTCTCCTCACTGGACCTTTTCCCTTTGCATAGAAACGCGGGTCTTCAGGTCTTCACAGCATCGACGGGTGTAATGGAGAGAATCTGGTCAAAGTATTTTAATCTTTGTGTGGTCCGCTACCAAATGACCCACGGAGCGGTACCGGGCCGGGGTCCGGGGTCTGGGGACCACTGGCATAGCGCACCGTACCCACCTCAGTCGCCTGTGTTTTTAGAATTACTTGACAAATCCAAGCCATCTCAACCTGGCAACCCGGCCCTTGTTTACTTGGGCCAGAAAGGTCATCCTTGTCCGACATGTCATAAGCATGTCTTTAGGCCACCGAATGACACCACACAAAACAGGGAAAAGATGCCAGGGCAGAGTTCAAACAAAAAAACTGAAAATCAGAAAAACTGAATTCCTGCTTTACACCAATTAAATATTCAGTTTGGGTCGAGTCTAAATTCCTTCAATGACTAGTTACAGATCAGCACGTCCAAAGTATTTTTTCATCCAAACATACAGAAGCTCAAATTTCTACATGTAATAAAGTTTAAAAGCACAGCACACATGGCCTAATATAGTCATAGTGAAACATGCCAAATCAAGAGCTCACTTACTTGAATCAGGAACGGGAGCCGACGCTGTTCCTCAGGGAAGGAGGGGCGAGCATGCGTGACCACGATAGTTTCTCCACAAAGTCAGAACAACTCGTCAGAGCTGACTTTTTAAGTCGTCACAGCAGCAAAAGCACAGGTGACAGAAATGAGATAAGCGTTGCCGTTCGTCCATGTGATCCGTTACCACAGCGTACTATGGGCTATCGATCCCCTTTTCCTTCTCCCAGTGATGCTCAGTTCTTAACTTCTCCCTACGAACTTCCACTCTCCCGTCTCTGCACCGTCCTTCAAGAGTTTTTACTTGCCACGCATCATTAGTTTTACACCTGCAAGCCGTTTCATGAGTTGACGCCTGTTCACCTGCTTGTTAATGCCGATTCCTGATCAGAGGTGTCCTGGCGATACCAGGAGAGATTGGTCTGATAATGTGGCAAACAAACTATTGAAGGCAATATGCTGACTATCAGTCATCCAGGTTAAGGTAATTGTCAAAGGTTTGAAAACAGGTAACGTGACTCTTTTTCTTTGTTTCTGCAAAAACAATTATTCTGAAGAACAAAAGAAGTAGAAAAAGTCCAGCTTCCTTGACTCGAGGGCCACCGGACCTGGACAGATCACAGCAACATGAACATACATTGACCCGTGTTTTCATCTAGGTGCAATAAAGATTCCTTAATTATCGGAAACAGGTGCTGTGGGTGGAAACTGAAGTACCCAGCAAGCATGTGGATTTCATGCAAACCAAGGGCCCCAGCTGGGAACTGAACTGGGAACTTTCCCACTGGGAGACAGCAGTGTTGCCAGATGTACAACAACTATTGTATTTGTGCGATCGTATTTGTACGATAACTTACAATCAAAGCGAGTATTTCTTCACAACTCTTATTTACTCTTAGTCTGATGTGGTGCCAGACTCAGCAGATTCCTTTGTTCGTAACTGGTCTGGTGTTTTGTCACGTTTCTGTCAGGCCTCCTTGGGCCAGGCCACCAGCACACTCCTGTCTCGCTTAGCGTCGTTGGTACGTTCCTGAACGTTTTCTTTGAGGGCGGCTCTTTGAAGACGGTCCCTGCGCCCTGCCGCACCGCCTCCGCCGCACCGCCTCCGCCCCCCGCCGCTCCGCAGCCCCGCCGCCGCCACACCACCTCCTCCGCACCGCCTCCCCGCCGCCGCACCGCCCCCAGCGGCCCCGCGGCTCCGCCGCCTCGACTGCAACGTCTCTCCTGAACTTTACAGTTGCTCAGGTTATGTCAGTTTGTCAGTTACCTTCTGGCGCATAGTCTGTTTCAGTGGTTGGACAGAAGCAACATCCATGCTTTTACCTCTCTGTATCTTTTTATTTTATTTATTTACTATCCTTTATTTGGGAGGTTTTGAATCCAGAAGTAGTCGTCTGTGAATAACCGTCCAACTAGCTAGTCAACAACTAGACAAAAGCTTTTAAAGTTGTTTTGAGCGGTATTACAGCTGGTTTGTACTCACGCGAAAGTGGCGGAGACTGTGTCCTCTTGTTGTTTGAGGAGAAGCTGAAACCACGTCAGTTTTGAGTGTTTAATGCTTTTAAAACAACGGTAAGTCGCGCGCGTCTGCGGTGTTGCGTTCAGGGCCCACGGATTTCTGGAGTAAGGTACTCTCAATGAGAACAGAATTTAGGAATTTCTGAGTTTCTCAAGACTGAGACCATAAAAGACCTAAGACCAACGATAAAAACAATAATGATTATACATTTAACAAATACCTTTGTTGGAATAGTACATAAAAAAAAAGAAAATTTACATAAATTCAAATGTTACGTCTCAGAAAACAGAAAATCTTGAAAGCGGACATCTTAAAAAAAGTATTACTCATTTTGAATTTCATGGTCAAAACATCTCAGGAAATCGGGGACGTGAGCAGCTGGTAAAGCAAGTGGTTCTAAAAGGAAACATCCACGGCACAAACACGGTTGGGAAGTTTTCCGAAGATACAACAGAGAGCATCCTCTGCCTCAGTGTAACAGTCAGGTAGAGCAGCTGAACAGCAAAACGCACACAGGACTTGGCCGGGTGGTGACAGCAGGATAGGGGACAGTGGGACATCCTCCTCCAGACGGAGTTCCTACATGCTGGCCGGATCCAGAGGACGACTCATTGTTTTACCGCTGTTTGTACTACTTGTGTCTGGAAACGGTACAGAAAAATAAAAGCCAAAACCACCAGACTGAAAAACAGTTTTTTCCCAGGAGCATCGATCCATTTCTCCCTACACACACACTCACCCTCGTGCTGGACTGCACGTGTTCATCATTTCACTGTGCCTAGTGAACTGCTGCTACAATTCAATTTTTGTATATCTTACATTTTCTTGTACATAGTCTGGTATCATTTGTTTTTATAATTTAAAAATCAGAATTACCTGTCAAAATTTTGTTAGGTGGAAGCATTATAAAAAAGATTCTGGCTGGATGGGACCCTGCAGTCCCTGTACCGACCACTAGGGTCCGGAACCTAGTGGTCGGTACAGGGACTGCAGGTCTGGGTCCGGACCCTGACCTGCAGTCCCTGTACCGACCACTAGGTCCATCTGGATCCAACAGTGAGTTCATCTCCATTGACCTCCGTGTTAAATTTACCAACTTTACAGTAAAAATAAACATATTTGCAGTCTGATACAAAGAGCACTTTGGTCTTTACAGTTAGATTTTTCATTTTAAGTGAACTGGACATTTGATCTGTGAAATAAAAGATTAGAGAATGTCATCAGTCTTATTTCTAGAGTCCAATTGCAAAAAAATGATGATGCTGTTTAAAATGTAAAGCCATGCTTTTTTCCCGATACAACATATCAGATGATGAAACTCATATTTATATTTTAAATTTTGACATTTCAATAAAAATATTAGACCCTGTTGAATTTGAATGGGTTTCAAAGAGTCTAGGCACGAAGCCCGCCAGACCGCTCGAAGCCCGCCGGACCGCTCGAAGCCCGCCGGACCGCTCGAAACCCGCCAGACCGCTCGAAGCCCGCCGGACCGCTCGAAGCCCGCCGGACCGCTCGAAGCCCGCCGGACCGCTCGAAACCCGCCAGACCGCTCGAAGCCCGCCGGACCGCTTGAAACCCGCCGGACCGCTCGAAGCCCGCCAGACCGCTCGAAGCCCGCCGGACCGCTCGAAGCCCGCCGGACCGCTTGAAACCCGCCAGAACGCTCGAAGCCCGCCGGACCGCTTGAAACCCGCCAGACCGCTCAAAACCCGCCAGACCGCTCGAAACCCACCGGAACGTTCGCAGCCCGCCGGACCGCTCGAAGCCCGCCGGACCGCTCGAAGCCCGCCGGACCGCTCGAAGCCCGCCGGACCGCTCGAAACCCGCCAGACCGCTCGAAGCCCGCCGGACCGCTTGAAACCCGCCGGACCGCTCGAAGCCCGCCAGACCGCTCGAAGCCCGCCGGACCGCTCGAAGCCCGCCGGACCGCTCGAAGCCCGCCGGACCGCTTGAAACCCGCCAGAACGCTCGAAGCCCGCCGGACCGCTTGAAACCCGCCAGACCGCTCAAAACCCGCCAGACCGCTCGAAACCCACCGGAACGTTCGCAGCCCGCCGGACCGCTTGAAACCCGTCCGACCGCCCAAAACCCGCAGCCTTTGTCTGGGGGCAAAACTTCGCTAAGTAACAACAAGCAGCTTCTTTCTCCCAAGTCAAAGTTCTGCTAGCCTGGACCCAGCCAAGAAAGTCCAGCCCGGTAGTCTCTCACTTGCAAGCTTCTACCTTTTGCAGCAGTTACTGTAGGTCTTCAGGCCAAGCAAGATATGCTTCAGAACCCTTCCAGGTTGACCACCCTACTCAATGGACAGCTGACTGCAGAGGAGCAACAGGACCTCAAGCAAAGCCTGCTTGCTAGAACTACCTAGGGGGTGGTTGGTGGGACTGGCTCTAGCTCCTCAGCAGACTCTACCAGCAGAGCTGCCAGGTTGGCCCGGGTTAGCGATCGGGTTAGGGATTAAAAATTCCTACTTCTCTGAAGGTATGGTGGTGCATTAGTGTCTGTGGAATGGACATCTGACACACCTGGAATGGAATGGTCAATGTTGTAATGTATTCAAGGAACGGCTTGAAGATTTCAGCAAGACAAGACACTTGCTGAACAACACACCACATCTATTGCACTGGCATGGCTTTGTTGTGGAGAGTCCAGGTGACGGATTGGTCTCCTGCTGTCCAGACGTTCTTCAACTGAGAGCATCTGAAGCATTGTGGAAAAGAAAATGGGACACAGACGAAGACATCACTGGGACGACATTGCACTTCGTGGGGCCCAATTTTTATGGATTTGAAGTTGCAGAACCACAATCCTTTTATTCTCCTTGTCATTTGGACACCACTTTGACCACTGACTGATTACATTCAAGTACCAGTGCTACTCTCTGCTGTGCATTGAGATTATTTATTAATTTATGGCCCAAGTTATACATTTTCTTAATGAGGCTTACAGAAGCTGGTTGTCACAGGCGTGTGTGGTTAGATTAAACCAATGGGATTACTCGAAGGAAGATTAGATTAAGTGCAGAGTGTGTAAATGCTGGATAAAGTGGAGCAGATGAAGCTGCCAGGGTGGTGGTTTAACTGCAGATCAATGCTGCATCCTTGTGGCTGCAAAGCGGATTATTTCAGTGAGACACATGAAACCAGTCTGGCAAGCCAGATTAAATATAACATCAACGCAGGTCAAAGAAAACCCGCTTTTAATTGGATGTGGATGGATGTGCAATTAACATTCAAATAAATATTCCAGAAGCTGTGGTTGGCCGGACTGCGGTGATATGGTGGGATGTGGTGTTGCGTTGAGCTCTGCTCAGCAACAAAGCCCTCCCACACTGCACGTCATCCATTTGGACAAAGGTCTAGTTGTTTCTCTGCAGTAGTTTGGCCAAAAAGTCCTTCATGCAACAGTTGATGTTGAAATGTGTTTACAACATATAGACAGAAGATAGGTGAACAGGACTGATGAACAAGGCTGGCAGGTTATTGGAACATATGTTATCCTCACTCAATTTGATATAATCCATCCAACCACCCTCGCTGTCAAAGCAACAACTAAAAAGAGGACTGTCATCATATGAAAGAAGGGCTGCCACGGCTACGAGGACTTCTGACTCCAGGCACGCCTGTATGCAGGTGCAGTAGTCACATGTGGGTCCCATCCACAGACTGTCAGAAAAATTGGACAAAGCTCTTGTGGTATCAAACACAAGTTTCTGCAGAGTGATTTAGAAGCCTTCTTCGCCTCGTATTTCTCAGCTCCAAGTTACAAATGGGTGAAACAAACAGGTCTGAATGCCAGCTGGAATACAACCTTATGTCAATCATAGTTAAACAACTGAGCTTGGCTGACGAGATCCACATTTTTAGCCCATTTGTCCATTTAGTTCATATGTATCCCACATGTGTCCCACAGTTGTAGGTCCACATAAACTTCCCATTTGTGGTCCCTAATACGGAAACCTTAAGGGACACACACCACATGCCAATTTCAAACACAAGCTGACTCCATGCCCAAGTAGAACCTGTTATAATCCGAATGGGACTAACATGCACATTGTCTTTTACTGCAACATAAAGTTATGTTCTTTTGAACAGTTAAAATTCCTAGATCCCGCCTGGTGTGTGCTAAGTGAGGAGATCCAGAAAGGAGACTTCAATCACTGCTGGCTCTTCATGGTGCTGTCCTCATGTGAAAAGGATTGGTTCAAGTACAGAACCTTGGGGAACCCCAAAGCTAACCCTGGTATGAAAGGAAGACTTCGCTTGCATCAACAGACAGGAATCCATCAGACAGGTATGACTAAAACTGGTCTAAACTGGTTCCTTGTCTCTGTGATAGAATGTTGTTCAACGGGACCAGTAGAAAGGCGTTATTTGAACATGATGAACATGATCAACATGAGAGTGCTGGTTGCCTTTACCAGCGATGTTCCTGTGCATGGTCACAGCCCGTGTGGGACAGCTTCAGAGGTTCAGTAATAAGGACGACAGGGACATTTCTAGCTGTCTGGGGCCCCTGTGCACAATCCTGTTTAGGGGAATGTGTCTAAAAGTACAACGTGACAGAACGTGGTACATGAAAATACTGAATTTACAAACTCAAACATTTTCAAACAATTCAATATTCTTTTACTTCATAAACCCACAAATTTGCAAAAAAGTCACAAACAGTAACCTTATAAACTTTATGTAATTAAATTAAGATAAAAATCTGAAACGCTGACTTTATGAACTCAAAAATTTCCAAAGACAGCTTTTTGGAGTTTATCTGAGTTGTAATAAATTAGTAGTATAGTGTATTGCACTAAATTGTGCATTGCACTCTATGCCTGGATTGTGTACTTTGGCGCCCCCTAGTGATCTGCATGTGCCTTCAACGTGCAGCAGCTCCAGAACCAAATGAAGAACCTGATCGCTGCTTGGACTCCTTCAAACATATCGATGTTTCTGAGGTGGTGTCAGCAGCTTCATCTAAACCATCCAGACTCCTAAATAACACTTCCATGTTCAATCAGATGGACCAGGTTGTGACGTTAACAAACTTTAACTTAAAATGTCTACTGCTGATACCGGGCTTTTAAATATAATATCCCTTGATTCTCTTTCCAGAGTGGTTCTTGGTGTATGCAGACCTTGAAGATGCTTTGAGCCCCTGTGGCCACGAGGGGGCCCCATAACAATACGGTCAGACAACATGCAGAAGTTAACCACCTAAAGAAGAACATATACTTCACTGTGAAGCACTTAAATTATGGTGGAGCCGTACACCATCTGTGCTGTGTTTATCATCCATCCATCTTCTATCCCACTTATTCCTTTGCAGGGTCACGGGGGTCTGCCGGAGCCTATCCCGACTCAATATAGGCGAGAGGCAGGGGTCCACCTGGACAGGTCGCCAGTGCTGTGTTTATATATTCAGTAATTCACAATTTAGGAGTTTTTATTAAAATGTTATCCTTTGCAAGTTTCCTGTTATTCCCCAATATCCTGGATCCTGCGTCCTAGGTCCTGGGTCCGGGGTCCTGGATCCTGCGTCCTGGATCCTCGATCCTGGGTCTGGGGTCCTGGGTCCTGAATCCTGAATCCTGGGTCTGGGGTCCTGCGTCCTGGATCTTGAATCCTGGGTACTGGATCCTGGGTCCTGGATGATGGGTCCTTGGCCCTGGATCCTGCGTCCTGGCTCTGGGCTCCTGGATCCTGCATCCTGGATCTTAAATCCTGGGTCCTGGGCCCTGGATCCTGGGTCCTGGATCCTGCGTCCTGGGTCTGGGGTCCTGGATCCTGCGTCATGGATCCTGGGTCCTGAATCCTGAATCCTCGATCCTGGATCCTGCGTCCTGGTTCTGGGGTCCTGGATCCTGTGTCCTGTTTCCTGGATCCTGCGTCCTATTTCTGGGGTCCTGGATCCTGAATCCTGGATCTTGGGTCCTAGATCCTGGGTCTGGGGTTCTGCGTCCTGGGTCTGGGTTCTGGGTACTGGATCCTGGATACTGGATCATGGGTACTGGATCCTGGATCATGGGTACTGGATCCTGGGTACTGTATCCTGCGTCTGGGGTCCTGGGTACTGAATCCTGGGTCCTGAATCCTCAATCCTGGGTCTGGGATCCTGGATCCTGGGTCTTTGATCCTGGGTTCTGGATTCTGGATCCTGGGTCCTTGATCCTGGATCCTGCGTCCTGGGTATTGGATCCTGGGTCCTGGATCCTGCGTCCTGGATCTTGAATCCTGGGTCTAGGGTCCTGGATCATGGGTACTGGATCCTGGGTCCTGGATCCTGGGTCCTGGATCCTGAGTCCTGGATCCTGGGTCCTGGATCCTGGGTACTCGATTCTTGGTCCGTGGTACTGGACCCTGGGTCATGGGTACTGGATCCTGGATCCAGGGTCATGGGTACTGGATCCTGGGTACTGGATCCTGGATACTAGATCCTGGGTACTGGATCCTGGGTACTGGATCCTGGGTCTTGGATCCTGGGCACTGGATCCTGGATCATGGGTACTGGATCCTGGAACCTGGGTCCTGGGTACTGGATCCTGGGTAATAGATCCTGGGTCTTGGATCCTGGGTACTGGATCCTGGGTACTGGATCATGGGTCTTGGATCCTGGGTACCACAGATCAGGCAGCATCGTGGCTCTGTTGTTAGCACTGTTGCCCTCAAAGCTGGCAGGTTCCTGATTCAAGGGTCAGTGGGGGACTTTCTGTGTCAACTTCGGATGTTCTCCGTGAGCTTGACCTGGTTTTTTCCGGAAGCATCAACGTTCTCATCAACTTCTGGGTTGCAGAAGTTGCAGTTCCTCTACCGACCTCTGGGGTCCGGAACCATTCTTCCATCGTCTTCCCAGTTACGGTTCAAACCCATTTTAAATATAATCTGTTGAGTGGCAGGCTCACAGCCAGCGGCCAACTCTCACCACTCTGGCCAGGATCCGTCCATGTGGAGGTCCGCTCAGAACCCTGAGAAGGTCCCAATCCAGGTCTTGCAGCACATGTTTCAGAAGGTTTTGGTGGTAATGCTTGAAATACCTGCTGTTTTGCTTATGACGTCACAGTACCATGCACATCTGAATGACATATTCTCAAACCTAAACCCTGAAAAATGTGAGAATGTTGACTGCCTCGATTTCTTTCAGTTATCCGTTATTTTAGACATTTCACTTTTGTGATTTCAGCGCCAAAAAGTAACACGTCCACTGAATGCGAGTTCCGCGTGGTTCTGTGAGTGGAACGGGTCTTCGCGGACATTGTCGCCGCGTTGAACCGTTTTCTGTGGTTTTGTAGGGGCCAGATGTGACAGACGAGGCTGCTTCACTGCGGGACCTTTGCCAGTGATGTGTGGATCTCCGGACGTCCCCGTGGCCAGTGGCCGCCAGTAGAAGGAGCTCTTTCGGTCCTTCCTCCTCTAGACGCCAAACGTACACAAACATGGCGATAACGCAAGAAGCCAGGATGCTGTGGGCTCTTCGGTGTTCGCTGTATCTGCTGGTCCTGGCGGCTCCGGGGACAGACCCGTCCAGCCTCCACCTTCACCCGGACCAGCGCTGCGAGCTGCCGCAGGACGGAGGCTTTTTCACGCTTGAAGCGACCAGGGATCCATCACACGGAGATGGAGGAGGCGCCACGGCTCCGACGCTGCCTCTGGCCGCCGGGAGTGCAGCTCGACGCGGCTCGAGTTCCAGCGTCTTCTCGCAGCATCGACGCCGGCGGAGCGTCGGGGAGGCGGCCATTCCGAAGGTGTACGGCCAGGTAAAGTGACGCATCCTGGTGAGGCCGCTCACCCTGGAGCACGGTGCATCCCTCCACACTGACCTTACACGGCAAGGTGTTTTTTTAAGGCGAATTCAACCCCACATCGTTTATTTGCACCAAACGTTAAACATGTGTGATGGTGTTTACTGCTGCGGAGAAAATCACTGATCTTGTGACCCATTTCACGCTGACACATTGCAGAACTGAAAGTGTTTTTGAGCGCGTCTGATCAGCAAAAGCTTTCAGTATGAAAATACCACAAATTAAACGCACAAGCATGGGCGTCTCTAGCTTTTCGGGGTCCCTGGGTAGGATTCTGTCTGGGGGCCTTATTTAGTACAACTACAACCCCGTAAGCTGGTCCACAGCAGTGCTTGAATCTGTGACCCATTCATTTTAAGCTGCTCTAGCAAAAATAAACCTAGTTATCTAACATACATTGTGCTGATTCTAGATGACATTGGTGGTAATTTAGAAAAAATATGTTAATGCAGGGAATATGGCAAGATTCCACAATAAAAACCTAGAAATAGTCACTTTGTAAATGTGGGCGTTTGTAAGAAGAATTTGTAAGACAATTCAGAACTTGAGAAATTTGCATGGAAACCATTTCGTAATTGTGTAATTTAGGTGCCTCCCAGTGAAGTACTTAAATATTCTTTAGATTTGGATATATGAGGACGGCTCATTTTATTTTCCATAAATACTGGCGGTTGAGGCTGTCCTTATAGGGTCTTACACCTACAAGCCCACTGGCCACTTCCTTCTTTACTTCTCTTAAAAACGGTTTGCCCCCTTGCAGATTTCTCCTGTTTTTTTGTTAATACTGCCCAGATAAACACAACCAGTTTATTAGGTTAAGGGGGCAATTACTTTTTCCACACAGACCATCACCATAGAAACATGGATTTTACTAACTGAGGAGTACCACAAGGCTCTGTATGAGCAGCTCTGCTTCTTTAATTTTGCATGTTCACACTCAGCATAATCTTGCATAATTACTACAAATGCTGGTTTTATCTCCAGATGTAATTCAGATTTATGTCCCCAATCAGTATTGCAGATTTTTCAAATATGAATTAACACACTCCATATACTGCAGCTAAAGAGCAAAAGGGTCATCCATATTGCTAGCAGCAACAAGTGCTGAAGCTGAAGTGATGGTCTGAGGTTTTGAGAGGTGCATGACTGATTACGCTGTAAATAAAAGTTTCGATAGAGCGGGCATATGAGGAACTTGTGCAATCTCTCTTTTTTCTTTCTCAAAGACCTGTTTGCTTTGACGAGCATTCATTTCATCTGTAGATCCACCACGTCCATGCATCTATCTCCATGTGGGATCCGCTTCACCTCCATGTATATACCGGATTCAGGCAAAAAAGAGCCTCCAAGTGTCCTTGTCGCGGTGGCAACGTGACTGGCAATATCTGGTTTAAGAAGGTGGCGAATAACAGGAAAGTGATCGCGGGGCAGGGGGAGGGTCAGCGAGGCCAAACAGAGGGCTTACTTCATTAAGGAGGGACACAATCTAAGAGTTTTGAGTCATGATCAAAGCAAAAAGACTCAACGTGAAAAGGCGTAAAGAAATGTAAAATATTGGGGCTTTGATGAAATGAGCCGTGGACGTGTCCACCCCTGACGGAGCTCAGAGTGGAGCTCAGTCCAGCTCAGGAACCTCACTCTGGCTGAACGTGAGCGCAAACGTCTTCCTCATGACACGCACCTCTGTGCCAGTCCTTCAGCCGCTGCATGTCTTCGTCCAGAAAGCTCATATTTAAACATAAAACGGCACTAATTGGTTAGATATAATTGAATTTATCTGGAGAAAGCCATGGCTGGTTCACTCCTCACCCCTGTCTTCCTGGTTCAGCGTGAAAATGTGTTCTTGGTTGAGGTGTCCAGCACTGGTTTGCAGCACAGGGGCGTAATTATTGGTCATGAGGCTGTCTGTAGTGCTGCTCTAGCATTATCATTCATTATGAAGATTATCCGGTAGTCCAACATCTTGGCTGGTGCGAGCTCCAGCATGATGGGGGAAGTGCAGTGAAGCATCTCAGAATAAATTGAAGCTTCCCGGTTTCCTAGTGGAGGACGGACGTAACATTTAACAGCGTTTTATGTCACACTGTCAGAGGAATGAGCCGGTTTGGCAGCATGGTTATGTCACCAATGAACTGGAATTTTTACAAAAGATAAATGATGTCCTTTTTTCCCTTTTTCTCTTTTTAAATCAAAATCATAAACAAATGTCTGATATTTTTCGGTCAGATTATCACAGGAAAATGGTAGAAAAACAGCATTTTGTGACCCGCCCCTTTCCTCTGCTGGGTGTGGCTATTTGGACAGATGTCATATAGCTGTGTGATGGTTGGAAATGAAGATCCTGATGTTCAATAAGAGAAGCACCAATGTTCTTTGTTTTCAGTTCTGATCTGATTATGATTTACAGTCATGCAAAAGTTGGGCATGAAGCCCAACCATCTCCACTTTGACATCATCTGTCCATAGGACATTGTTCCAGGTTGATATGCCACAACAGTTGCTCCTTTAAGATCACTGCTGATGTCTTTCCCTCTTGGTGCTGTGAATGCTCCAGACCAGCATACTAACAAAACATCTGCTTTTGTAGCTGTCTGGACATCTGATCAGCTGATCTGTTCATCAGAGCTGCTGAGCAGCAGCGCCTGGCTGCAGCGTCCCCCCCTAGATCCTATGGCAGTGGTAAGGGGGGGTACTTGGTATTGAAAAACCATACAGGAATGAGCAGACGAGCAAAATGAAACCTGGTGGTTGTGTGTTGTCAAAAATACCTAGTAAAAGAGAAGTGAGCAGAGGGAAGTGTGTTTCTCTGCATCATCAGTCATCATCCTGCTGTCTCGCGCTCATCGACGTTTCCTTGTTTGGTGACACCAGCAGTCGAAAAACAAGCCTCCTTCCGGATCTGGTTTTCCCCCCAGAGGGTTGTCCTCCTGCCTGTCGGCTCTGTGGGATCATGGCTTGCTGGAAAGCGGTTTTGAGGAGTTGTAGACGATGTTCTGTTGGTTGGTGTGATTATTTTGAGTCGGTAGCAGGTAATCTCCCTAAAAGAGCAGCTTGTCTGAGGCAGAACAGCTGTAACGTTCATGTGTCACCTCCGTTCATACTTTCTGTTAAAGCACAGTCACACAGGATGGAGAATAAATGAGAGCAGGGAGGCTGGACAAGCCATCACCAAGCCAGCCAGTCCTGCCGTCATCAACAGTTGTAGAGCCACCTTCAGCAGCAGGAACCCACAGTAGATGGTTCCTTCAGCAGCAGGAACCCTCAGTAGATGGTTCCTTCAGCAGCAGGAACCCACAGTAGATGGTTCCTTCAGCAGCAGGAACCCACAGTAGATGGTTCCTTCAGCAGCAGGAACCCACAGTAGATGGTTCCTTCAGCAGCAGGAACCCTCACTAGATGGTTCCTTCAGCAGCAGGAACCCTCACTAGATGGTTCCTCCAGCAGCAGGAACCCTCACTAGATGGTTCCTCCAGCAGCAGGAACCCTCAGTAGATGTTTTCCTCCGGCAGCAGGAACCCTCAGTAGATGGTTCCTCCGGCAGCAGGAACCCTCAGTAGATGGTTCCTCCGGCAGCAGGAACCCTCAGTAGATGGTTCCTCCGGCAGCAGGAACCCTCACAAGATGGTTCCTTCGGCAGCAGGAACCCTCAGTAGATGTTTTCCTCGGCAGCAGGAACCCTCAGTGGATGTTTTCCTCTGGCAGCAGGAACCTTCAGTAGATGTTTTCCTCAGCAGCAGGAACCCTCAGTAGATGTTTTCCTCTGGCAGCAGGAACCTTCAGTAGATGTTTTCCTCAGCAGCAGGAACCCTCAGTAGATGTTTTCCTCAGCAGCAGGAACCCTCAGTAGATGTTTTCCTCTGGCAGCAGGAACCCTCAGTAGATGTTTTCCTCTGGCAGCAGGAACCCTCAGTGGATGTTTTCCTCTGGCAGCAGGAACCTTCAGTAGATGTTTTCCTCAGCAGCAGGAACCCTCAGTAGATGTTTTCCTCTGGCAGCAGGAACCTTCAGTAGATGTTTTCCTCAGCAGCAGGAACCCTCAGTAGATGTTTTCCTCTGGCAGCAGGAACCTTCAGTAGATGTTTTCCTCAGCAGCAGGAACCCTCAGTAGATGTTTTCCTCAGCAACAGGAACCCTCAGTAGATGTTTTCCTCTGGCAGCAGGAACCTTCAGTAGATGTTTTCCTCAGCAGCAGGAACCCTCAGTAGATGGTTCCTTCAGCAGCAGGAACCCACAGTAGATGGTTTCTTCAGCAGCAGGAACCCTCAGTAGATGTTTTCCTCAGCAGCAGGAACCCTCAGTAGATGTTTTCCTCAGCAGCAGGAACCCTCAGTAGATGTTTTCCTCACTAGCAGGAACCCTCAGTAGATGTTTTCCTCAGCAGCAGGAACCCTCAGTAGATGTTTTCTTTCAGCAGCAGGAACCCTCAGTAGATGTTTTCCTTCGGCAGCAGGAACCCTCAGTAGATGGTTTCCTCCGGCAGCAGGAACCCTCAGTAGATGGTTTCCTCCGGCAGCAGGAACCCTCAGTAGATGGTTTCCTCCGGCAGCAGGAACCCTCAGTAGATGGTTTCCTCCGGCAGCAGGAACCCTCAGTAGATGGTTTCCTCCGGCAGCAGGAACCCTCAGTAGATGGTTTCCTCCGGCAGCAGGAACCCTCAGTAGATGGTTTCCTCCGGCAGCAGGAACCCTCAGTAGATGGTTTCCTCCGGCAGCAGGAACCCTCAGTAGATGGTTTCCTCCGGCAGCAGGAACCCTCAGTAGATGGTTTCCTCCGGCAGCAGGAACCCTCAGTAGATGGTTTCCTCCGGCAGCAGGAACCCTCAGTAGATGGTTTCCTCCGGCAGTGGTCCTAGCTTACGTCAGTCAGGTATTCTCAAAGACGAGAGATGCTGCTGATGAGCCGGAGGACCTCGAACTCTGGCAGCAGCTGGCTCCTCCGACCGAGCCACCAACTGGACCGCTGCCTACCTTCTCCCAGACCTCCACTGGGACCAAACTCCACCAGGTCCCATCTGAGGATCCCGACTGAGGACCTGGTAGAACATTTGGAGCAGGATCCCCAGTTTCAAATGTCTTTTCTTTTTTTTTTTTTGGTGGCAAAATCAGAAATTACCAACACTTGGTGAGCTCCAGCCGCCGGCTCTCTTCAGATCCTTTGGGACCAACCCACAGCCTGTCACAGTGGTCCGTTACTGAAACTCACAACCCGACAAAAAAATCCCTTAAAACACGACTGAGTTCTGTGTTCTGTTAGGTCTTTAAAAGCCTAAACGCGAAGTAACGAAGTGATGAAAGCTAGACATTGGCTGTGCCAGCTGCCAGTCAAAAGACCACGCCTCTCATTATACTGTTTATTTTCTTTTTTTTTTTTTCCTGATAAGGTACATAAAAAAAATTGTCATGGATTTGAAATTTAGCCACGGAGGTCAGAAGGACTGGAGAGGGGCGGAGCAACAGCATCTAGGCGGAGTCAACTCCTGCCACGACGGTGTCGCTCAGGCCTGACGGCGTCGGAGCTGCTCTTCAGAAGCCGTCACAGAGGGTTCAGGTTGGATGAGGGTTCCTCAGCGGTGGAGGGAAAGGTCTAAATCCTCATGATTTCTTTCAGCAGCCGTTTTTATTAGGTTAAGGGTTTTTTTAGCGCCAGCTCTACATACGTCTCCTGATGTCGACCTTACTCCCTTAATCCTGCGGGATCAAACTTGTTTTTAGGTTAAACAGTCAGAAGCCACACAGTTCAGTCGAATATCATTTGGAGGAACGTTTCACGCCGTAATCTCCAGATAGGATCTACAAAGAGGTGGTCCCAAACACCAGCATACACTTTCAGGTACTGTAAGTTGTTACCTGGATCCAGCTCTGGTACTTCCAAGCCAGAGCAGTGCTGGTGTGCGGTTCCTGTGGGTCTTTGCAACATAAATATTTGCATTGGCAGAAACACTGAAGGCGGTTTGGACGCGTCACTATTTGTGGAGAGTCAAGTGACAGCCAGCAGACCTGCACAAGTAGGCAGAGATGCACCAAGAAAATGTCACAGTACCTGTAAGACAAGTCTGTGGGAGGCGGCGCCCAGAGCCAGAGGATACTCCAGAAGAACGAGTGAAGGCCTGACTGTGGACGGAGGGGTGGAGCCAGTTCAAAACGCAGTGAATCGAGTGTCATCAACCTTTATTCACAATAAAACCAGTCACGGACAACGCACCTCCTCCAAGGTTGAAGTCGGAAAGGCAACTGATGGGAATAGTTTGGAAATTTACAAAATGTAAGTTGAGTTATGACGGGAAACGTAACTGTGTGATCCTGGTTCAAACACGCCGTGGGAGATGACGAACCGCAATACAACTCGTCATCCACAAACCAGCGCTTGGACCCGGGTTTTCTGCTTTTAATTATGTCGCTGGGATAGGTATGAAGACAAGAAACGGACAACGCTGTCTGTGGAAATGAAGATCCGATCGGACAGATTTGTGGTTGCTGTTGAATGTGAACATGTCCCGCTTTAGAAAGCGCATGTCCTCGGTTGGCCTCGCAGACACTGATGACCCGCCAGCTCTCTCGCTCTTCTCGGGACCAAGACCACGGGGCCGCGGGATGAGGGAGGGATGAGGCCTTCCTCATCCCTCCCTCATCCTGTCACCCCTCCAGCTGGTCCTCTG
The DNA here is from genome assembly GCA_014839995.1 of Xenentodon cancila. Classification (NCBI taxonomy): domain Eukaryota; kingdom Metazoa; phylum Chordata; class Actinopteri; order Beloniformes; family Belonidae; genus Xenentodon; species Xenentodon cancila. The sequence continues at coordinate 1,667,531 of CM026201.1, forward strand.
TTGTCATACAGGAATATCTTGCGTTGTAGTGCTGGTCCGTTCATGTAGCTTATTTCTATCCATCAGTTGTAAATGACTTTCACAATTCCAGAAGATCTAGTTGTTTACTTAACTTTATATCTGTGCATGTCATTGGATTAGAGTGTTTTGAAAAGTGCTTTGAAAAGTTTCCATGAAGTTTCTGAACATTTGGCAGACGTTTTTGGACACTTTGCTATAACCAAGAGTCGCTGTGGCGTCCCATGTGTGCTGAGTCTCCTTAAAATTCATCACACACTCTGGCTCTTAACTCTCAGAGGGTGTGTGTGCGCGCGTGCGTGCGTGTGTGTGTGTGCGCTTTAATGCGTTACTTGGCTTCAGTATAAAAACATCTTCATTAGTTTTTGTTTGGCTGAGTTTGTGCAGCTGTCAAAACGATTGAAGCAGAGTCGTCTTGGTGTGGAGCAGCTTTGGTTCACTTCTCATTCAGCGCAAGAAATGTAATATGTTTTGTCTCTTGCATGTTTCCGTTCCGTTTCCTATGCAGTCATTCCTTCTGACAGTCCTTCTGACTGGTGTCTCGGTGGGAGCTCGGCAGTGTCTCGGCAGTGTCTCGGCAGTGTCTCGTCAGTGTCTCGGCGGGAGCTCAGCAGTGTCTCGGCAGTGTCTCGGCGGGAGCCCGGCCGTGTCTCGGCGGGAGCCCGGCCGTGTCTCGGCGGGAGCCCGGCCGTGTCTCGGCGGGAGCCCGGCCGTGTCTCGGCGGGAGCCCGGCCGTGTCTCGGCGGGAGCCCGCCCGTGTCTCGGCGGGAGCTCGCCCGTGTCTCGGCGGGAGCTCGGCGGGAGCTCGCCCGTGTCTCGGCGGGAGCTCGCCCGTGTCTCGGCGGGAGCTCGCCCGTGTCTCGGCGGGAGCTCGGCGGGAGCTCGGCGGGAGCTCGCCCGTGTCTCGGCGGGAGCTCGGCGGGAGCTCGCCCGTGTCTCGGCGGGAGCTCGGCGGGAGCTCGGCGGTGTCTCGGCGGTATGTCCAGTGGAGCTCGGCGGGAGCCCGGCCGTGTCTCGGCGGGAGCTCGCCCGTGTCTCGGCGGGAGCTCGCCCGTGTCTCGGCGGGAGCTCGCCCGTGTCTCGGCGGGAGCTCGCCCGTGTCTCGGCGGGAGCTCGGCGGGAGCTCGCCCGTGTCTCGGCGGGAGCTCGGCGGGAGCTCGGCGGTGTCTCGGCGGTATGTCCAGTGGAGCTCGGCGGGAGCTCGGCAGGGTCTTGGCCTATGGGAGTGGTGGCCTAGTGGTTACAGTGGTGGGCTTGGGCGTGGAGGACCCAGGTTCAAGCCCAGGGCTGCCCACAATGGTAAATCACTGGGGGCCCCTGAGCAAGGCCCTTAACTCCCAATTGCTCCCCGGGCGCTGATGCTGGCAGCCACTGCTCACTAGTGAAACTAGTTGATGGGTTAAAAGCAGAGGTCCAATTTCGGTGTATCGTACATACAGCGTGTGCACGATGTCCACACTGACATGAATAATCATGGAAAAAAAAAAAAAAAAGTAAAAAGTTTCTCGGCGGTGTCTCGGCAGGAGCTAAGCCAGACTTCAGTCGGCGTTGCGGATTAGGCAGTTTCAGATGTAGGTAGCAACATTTAAAATGAGGACAGTTTCAACCACACTGAATGTAAGGTGATCATCATGGCTCCACTCATGGTAACTGAGTTAAGGGGGTAATCCATTTGTATGACAAGCTTGTTTGTACTGCCCATTTTTGTATTGTATTTGCATTTTGTATTGTATGGAGTCTAAACCAGCATGCCATCACCGTAGGTCTCCCATTTAAAAAAAAAAAAAAAAAAAAAAAAAAAAACCCACTAGGGTTTGTTCTTTTGCTGCAGTCTGTGGGTGGCACTTGTGTGTGAACTCAAAGATGCATCCAAGAGGCTTTCTGAGAGATCGTAGAGTCATCGCTGAGCCCCAAAAAACATCTAGGATAGTAAATATGTAAAAGCTGTTGATGACTCTGCGTCAAAGCTACGTCCAATGAGGGAGCAAGGCCTGGCCGAGGTCACCGTGACAGTGACGAGGCGTTTCGTACAGCACTTGGTTCCCCTTTTTCAGAGTTGGGTTTGTCATTTCCTGTATCACGTCCGTAGAAGAATCGTGGTGTAAAGACCAAATGGAGACTCTTGAGTCATTGTCAGATCCTGCACTCCACGTGGTACAGATTTCATCGGAGTGACAAAAGTATTTCAACTTTTGCTGTTGTGAAAGCAAAAGGAGGAATGAACAGCAGCACACTCAATTTTACATGAATTCGTGCAGAACTGCATGCTGGACCGAACGGGGAGGTTTTTTCAGTATCAGGGACGTAGAATAAGATTTTCAGAGTGGTAACTTGGATATTAAGTGATAATAACTTTCAAGCTGCCAGAATTGTTCCGTTTGCACTGCTCGGATGCAAAAATCCCTGCAGACACTGCACGAGGACTCTGCAGGCTCAGAACGGGTCTGGAGCCCTGTTTGGAGTGTCAGGCTTCCTGTTCCAGCTGCAGTTGACCACAAAACCGTTCATGGTTGATGGACAACTGTACAGCTGTAAGTGCTGGCGCCATCAGCAGGACATGCTGCAGGGTGTTCCATACCGACCACAAGAATGTAGGAAAGCGGGGTCCTCTGGGCAGAAAACCAGCAGAAAAGTGCTGATGATGGTGCTAATCTGTGGCCAGCTGAGGTGAGGAACCATCTAAATCCACTGAATGTCCTACGATTGGTCCAGCGGTGAGCCTCCAACAGAGGTTTAATTAAAGGTCACATCATAAAATGATCAAAGCTGTTTCTGCAAGAGGAATGACCTGCAGAAGTTCATGGAGCTTAAAGTCTAGCTGCTGAGTCAATAAGAATTTTGAAAGGATGAAGATGCTTCTCGCCATGGAGAGGGCATCAGTAGATGGCTCAGTAGATGGTTCCTCCGGCAGCAGGAACCCTCAGTAGATGGTTCCTCCGGCAGCAGGAACCCTCAGTAGATGGTTCCTCCGGCAGCAGGAACCCTCAGTAGATGGTTCCTCCGGCAGCAGGAACTCTCAGTAGATGGTTCCTCCGGCAGCAGGAACCCTCAGTAGATGGTTCCTCCGGCAGCAGGAACCCTCAGTAGATGGTTCCTCCGGCAGCAGGAACTCTCACTAGATGGTTCCTCCGGCAGCAGGAACTCTCACTAGATGGTTCCTCCGGCAGCAGGAACTCTCACTAGATGGTTCCTCCGGCAGCAGGAACTCTCACTAGATGGTTCTTACCACAGTCTGCACTGTACCTGTAATCCAACTCCAGACCATCCCTCCTTCACAGCGCTTGACAGTGGTTCTGAGGTGTTTCTGCTGAAATTCTGTGTGTGCTTTTGTCCAAACATGGTTCTGGACATGAAGACGTTGCATCTCCACATTGTTCCACAAGTTTGATGGTTTGTTCAGATGCAGTTTGGTGAACTTCAGTCATGTTTCCATGTTCTTGTTAGACAGAAGAAGACTGAAGCAGGATGGTTGTTTGAAGAGTTTTCAGGAGAAAACCCCTTCTGACTGTGATGTCATGGACTTTAACATGCTCAGCCAGGTCTGGAGGCCAAGGAGCTCTTGGTTTTTCCTGTATTATTTCTGAATGCCGAGATGTCCATGTTTTCCACCCAATAATCTTTCTCAATATAGAACGTTGAACTCTGAATAGTTTGGAAATTGTTTAATAACCTTTTTCACATTAATGTGGGTGCAACAGCTGATGTCTTTCCCTCCTGGCATTGTGTTAACACACCTGACTTTTCCAGAGCATCATCATTGGTTCATCGCTGATGATGATTAGCAACGTAACCTCTTGAACTGTGTGGCAGCAGTAACGTGGTACCCCGTGTTGTGGAGGTGGTACCTTTATGAGCGTGACGGCTGCTTCCCAGCAGGTGACTGATCTTCCATGAATGGAGCCATGAGAGTGGCCTCCCATGATGCAGTTTGCTGCAGCCTGGCAGACACCTTCATCTCCATCTCCAGTCACCGTGACTCATCAGCTCTGCCAGACTGCAGAGCTGCTGGCACCTCTTCCTCCTGCATTCACAGCGACCAATGAGACCTGAAATGCTGAAATTTACGGCTGCGGCGACCTCGGCCCGGGAGGCAGCGCCGGCCTTCTCCGTGGCAGCTCAGAGCGAGGCGGTGTAAGGAGGATGGAGAGGAGGAGCGGCTGGAGGCGGATGGAAAAGCCAGTTGTCGCTGAAGTGCGCCTCATGACTGAAGCTCATAGTTGGTCCTTTGTTCAGAGTTACTCAAGAAAAGGTTAAATTTACGTGTTGCTGGCGACTTGCAGTCTGGTCTGCAGGATGTCGCCATTTTGGTGCTGTGACTGCAGCTTTATGCTGAGACACAAAACCGTGTTTCTTTATCATCAATCTGTCACGATGCTTCTTTGTGTTCACCCACTCTCCTGACCGGGACGCAGTAGATCTTGTTGCCGCGCTGGTTTCATAGATTTTTCAGCTCGTCGTGGGAGGAGATATTAGTGGCTCTGCCTCCGGTTGAACACTGGTGTGGACGGGTGTAGGTGTAGCGGGTGGAGGGAGGCTGACAAGAGGCAGGAAAAAGGGCTTTGAAACACAGAAGCAGAGTGTTTGAGATGCCTGCCCCGCCTCTGAATCATTAATAAGAGATGAGGGACGAGGAGCAGCGCAGGGACGAGGATGCGAGGCCGCCGCCGCCGCCGCCGCCGCCGCCTCCGGAAGCATAAACCAGACCGTTTGTATTCATTGATCTCAGAGGGAGGAGCTCAGTCCAGGGCCCAACGTCCACCTTCCTGTCAAAATGATGGATTATTTTAGTACATCTGCTCAGAAGATGGTGACTTGACCCTGGAATTCTCAGACGCCCTCGGACATCAGAAGGGAGGAGCTAGCTCGCCTCTTTTGACACAGATGTGATGTCATCCAGAAATCACTTACCCTTCCTTTAAGACCGGACTCTTTGTGTTCATGTCGATAAACTCAGCTTAATTGATTCTTCTGATTGTGTCTCTGTATCTAAAACTGATTTCATGCTGTTGATACAAACAGCGGTTAATTTTCTATAATGTTGAGATTCTGAATCTGCTAGACGCCTGAAAGCATCTGAATGTACTTGGTTTTGTTCTTTCTCCTTGTTAACTCTGGCATCTTTTGTGAACTTCTTCTGACCTCCAGGCCAACCTGAACGACTCTCACAACCAGATGGTGGTCCACTGGGCCGGAGAGAAGAGCAACGTGATCGTGGCTTTGGCCCGAGACAGCGCGGCAGCCAGCGGGCCCAAAACCAGCTCCGTGAGTGCACCCGAGCGCATCGGAGACGCCGCAGAGCAGGCGTGCGTCACTTGTCATATGCCAGTTCGTTTGTCGTAGCAGCGACCAAACCAGCACCACAGCAGCTAGCCGCTTCAGTTATCAATGAAAAGTGTTCATTACATCATATTTAACACGTCTGAGCTGGTGTGCAAACAGTCGCCTGATAACTGGCAGCATCACAGCAGCGCGTGAAGCATATCTGATTCACTGGCTAACGTGCAGAAACTGCCTGGTAGAAGAAAATAGAAACACCACAGTAAAGTTAGCTCCGTGCTAGCTAGCCTATTGAATTGTCAAGGAATTGTTGCTGGCTAGCTTATTTAGCATTTCTGACAAGCTAGCTGCTGCATACTTACTACACAGTTTGTGTGCTAACACTGAAAGCTAAAGTCAGAAAACGTGCTGCAACAAATAAAAACACATTAGAAACGGCTAGGGAGCTAACGTCAGCTAGCGGGAGCTGACGTCAGCTAGCGGGAGCTGACGTCAGCTAGCGGGAGCTGACGTCAGCTAGCGGGAGCTGAGGTTAGCTAGCGGGAGCTGAGGTTAGCTAGCGGGAGCTGAGGTCAGCTAGCGGGAGCTAACATCAGCTAGCGGGAGCTGAGGTTAGCTAGCGGGAGCTGAGGTTAGCTAGCGGGAGCTGACGTCAGCTAGCGGGGGCTGAGGTTAGCTAGCGGAGGCTGAGGTTAGCTAGCGGAGGCTGAGGTTAGCTAGCGGGAGCTGAGGTTAGCTAGCGGGAGCTGAGGTTAGCTAGCGGGAGGTGACGTCAGCTAGCGGGACCAGACATGGACTGCTTCCTTATCCCCTCTTTGCCCGCAGGTCTACGTGTCCTACGACTATGGGAGAACCTTCAACCCCATTTCAGACAGGTTCCAGCTGTCGGGAGCCAAAGACGGCAGCAAGCAGGTCATCTCTCAGTTCTACCACAGCCCCTCAGACAACCGGAGGGTAAGTCCCGGTTCACCGCCCGGTTCACCTCCCGGTTCACCGCCCGGTTCACCGCCCGGTTCACCTCCCGGTTCACCTCCCGTTTCAGCTCCACAATTAGAAAAAGCGTAACTGAGAAAGAGACGAGATGGTTTTAGAAGTGATTGCAGGAAATTAAAAGTAACGGGGACGATGGTCAGAGATGTTGGTGTCCTGGTTCTCAGACTTTGGACTTAGATTGTTTGTTTGAAGGTTGTCAAGATTTAAATCTTGACAACAGCGCAGCAGCAGTGGTGTTTCCGTCGGTCTCTGGTGGTTTCACGTGACCCTGCTGGGATCCAGTCTCCTTGAAGGTCACCTCACCGCTGAAGCTGAGTTGCGGACCAGAGTGATCTGCTGGCATAGATTCATCATCTTTACCTGCAGATGTCAGTAAGCACCAGCTCCCCGGACGTCCCCGGACGTCCCCGGACGTCCTCAGCTATGCACTAACCTCCTCAGACCTCTTCAGGACCTCTTTCAGGACCTTCACCTGGTTAAATCTGTAACATCCAGCCAGAAACAGCCAGAACCTTCCACTTCTCTTGCTGCTGATTCGCCGAGTATTTTCTTGCGTCTGGAAGCAGGAACACGCCTGCAGTTCCAAAGTTCCAAACCCACTCACATCAACGCTGTGGAAAAAGTGGGATTATTAGATGGACAGCTGTTGCTCTGCAAAGCTCATACTCAGATCGGTAATGATCTTCTCATCCAACCCTCAAAAAGAAAACGGCAGCTTTTACCAAGATGTTGCCTATTTCCTTTAAACGATCCGAGGTGATAAAGTGGAACGTATCACAGCGTTGAGCAGTTCTCAAACCAAACAGAGAAGTCATTCAGTCGTATTTTCTGTGGAAATATTTTGTTTAAGTCTAGGAGCTAATGTTCAGCTCTACATGTCATAGTTGTATAATTCTGCTCGAGGCAGCGCTCGGAGTCGAACGTGGTGAAGCGCTAATACAGAGACGCATCGTATGCTCCGGGTTTAATGCGCTCCTCAGACTGGGACGGCGTTGGTTCCCGCTGGGACTGAGTGACGAAGCTCCTACGGTCATCAGCTGGCTGCTCCTTCCACAACGCTGACATCACAGAAGCACCCGAGACTTGGTTTGACTTCTGTCCTTCTGTCAGAAGTCACCATCACCCCCGTCATCACCGTCACCCCCGTCATCCCCGGCATCCCCTTCACCCCCATCATCCCCTTCACCCCCGTCATCCCCTTCATCACCGTCATCCCCTTCACCTCCGTCATCCCCTTCACCTCCGTCATCCCCTTCACCCCCGTCATCCCCTTCACCACCGTCATCCCCTTCACCCCCGTCATCCCCTTCACCACCGTCATCCCCTTCATCCCCGTCATCCCCGTCATCCCCGTCACCCCCGTCATCCCCGTCATCCCCGTCACCCCCGTCACCCCCGTCATCCCCGTCACCCCCGTCACCCCCGTCATCACCATCATCACCATCCAGCTTGTGTACAAGTTAGGGTTCTACTTTGATATGGGGGTGGGGCCTGCTTAGGTACAGGGGAGGGACTTGCTTGGGTACAGGAGTGGTGGCAGTCTGGGTAGGGGCCCACTTTGGTATGGGGAGGGGTTTGCTTTGGTGTGGGGGAGGGGCCAACGGCAGGGATCAGAAATCTTGCTAAATTTAGCAACAGAGTCGCCAAGTTGGCGCTGCTACTCTCGCTTGAAGGTTACACATATGGTGAAACTCAATAAATAAATGAATAATGTAGTTTAGCGAAATAGGAATTAAAGACGTCCTGTCATCGCCGCCCGATCCCGCTCATTTGGAATTCAGCCCCCATTTCTGATCACGTGATCAGACGAGCCAGATGAACGCAGCATTGGCGTGGCAGCCCAGGTGTGTGTGCGGTGCAGAGGCGTTGATGGTTTTTGACATTTGGTCACCCTGAGGTTGCTCCAGTACCGTTGGAGGAAAGAACCTCTCAGGTTCTGTGTGATCTTACAGCCGAGGTTCCTCCTAAAACCACGGAATGACCATCAGGTTCTGTGTGATGGGACAGCCGAGGTTCCTGGAATGACCATCTGTTCCAGTCTGGGCTGCGGCGAAGCCTCCGACTGATGTTGAGCCTCTGGTCGTGTGGAGGAGGTGCAGTGTTGTTCAGGATGGTTTTCAAGGTTCTTCTTTCTGCAATCATCTCCAGAACCATCTCCGGGCTCTGACATGGTTCTGCTTTACTTATTTAGGTGGATCAGTAAAAGATGGTGGATGGCAGGAACGAGGAGGAGAAGCTTCTTGGGGTGTTTTTCTGGTGGAGTTTTCATCAGGACTGTGTTGGAACAGAATCAGATGATGGATCCGTTTTCTCTTTTTACTTCCTCAGTACCTCTTTGTGGACTCCACCAACAACTACCTGTGGAACACCTTTGACTTCTGTAGGAGCGTCCAGGGCTTCTCCCTCCCCTTCAAGCCAACCGACCTGCTGCTTCATCCCAGGAGATCCAGTCTGGTGCTGGGCTACGACAGCTCTCATCCAAACAAGCAGGTACATCTCACCCTGGTTCCGAGTAAAACTATTTTTTTCACTTTCAAACGCTGTCTTTCAGTGTTTGGAACCTTTTTATTGTCAGGTTTGAAGGATGGCCTCTCACAGCAGATCTGTTCATGTGGTAACTTTACTCCTGAGTGTTTTATCGTTTGCACTCTGCTGCTGCTGTTAAATATGTGTTAATGTTTGATTATATGTGTGCATCAGAAGGTGTTCTTGTATTTCTTGAGGAGCTCTGTGCAGCGTTCTTCCCGTCATGTGTGCTAGATGTAGAACGGTGGAATGAGCCTGACCTACATTCAAACGTTGTCCCTTCCCCCCATCTTCCTCCTCCTCCCCCCTTCCTCCTGCTCCTCCCCGTCTCCTTAACTCTAGCTGTGGAAATCGGACGACTTCGGGGAGACGTGGGTGTTGATCCAGGAGCATGTGAAGGCCTACTTTTGGTAAGACACCAGCTGCCTCAGGACCTTCCTCTGAAGGGAGGTCCGTATTGTGAAGTGGCTGGTCCACCGCTGCTGGTCCAGGCTCAGGGTGACGGATCAAACATGATGCTCCAGAAGCTACCAGTGAAGTCCTCTGAGGAACCAGCTGCTGCTCTTCACTCGAGCTTCTCCTCGGTGAAGCTGCGTCTATTCAGTCGTGTCTGCAGCTCAGCTTCAGAAATATCGATGTGCTGCTTCACTAAATAATTCAAGGACAGAGTTTAAAAACTCCCTTAATAAATAGTCAGTGGCGTTAATTAATAATCAATGAGTCATGTAATATGAATGAAGTGCAGTATTTGTTTAATTTTTTTCAAGCCAATAAAACCATTTTTCACTCTTGCGATTTTTAAGAATGTTTAAACTTCACAAGAAGTTTCTACATTAAAAAATAAAAGCCTTAGTAATTCTTTGTAAAAGCCTCCACGAGCACAAAGTCCAGTTTTCTGTCACCTTTCATACATAAAACCAGGTGACTGCGTCTGTTTCCAGTTGATATTCTTCCCAGTGGGATGCTCCCTAACCAGAGCCGGACACTGACGCCCCCACAAGTCAAAGAAATGTAAATAAGAATCAACCTCCCGCGAACACCCTGTGTTTCATTGGGCGCCTGTGGCGGGACGTGGCGGCGGTGCGAGGAAGTCTGCTGGCGGACGGTGTCCTTGCGATGCTCTCCGCTCATTCAGCAGCAGAGCAGAGGTGACAGACGGCAGCGCATCCGTCAGGCTGCGTCAGCGCTATTTCTACTGGGCTTCATTGATTTGTCAGCACCGGTGTGTCGGTCTTAAATGTTTATTGGCCGGCTTGCTCCTGTGGCAGATCGATGTCTCAGACAGGTTCGAGGAAGGACTCCTTTCCTTCGTCTGGTATCTCCCTCAAAAACATTTTATAAAGCCCAAAATGAAATAAAAATTCAGCCTGTAGAGAATGGGGAAAAGGTCAAACCAGGCGAGGACAGTTGTTTAGGAAGCCTTGAGGAGCAGAGATGAATTGAAAGGAAAGAGCAGAGACGGCCTACTAATAGCACTACAGGCACTCACAGTCCAGACAGCGTCCATCAGCTGAACAGGGACCTTTGAAAGAACGCCACAGAGGCCGTCCAGCCAAGACACTGCCGCCTTTGTCCTGCTCTCCAGGCTCTGGACGAAAACTCACTGATGTGGAAGGCGGACGATAAGCCGCAGTGAACCTCCTCCATTCATCCATTCATCCATTCATTCCCTGCGACGCTGCGTGACTCGGGTCCTGAACGGGCCCGGCTGTACTCTGGTGGCTACAAATAGAAGCTGTTGGAAGGGTGACAGGCGTTTGTGTCAGTTTGAGCACGTTGTCAGTCTGGATTTTGTGCTGACATTTATTGTCTTGAAAACTGGCCTTTTTTACACTATATATATAAAACCTGACAAAGCATCTTTGTCTGTGACAAGGTTTGCAGATTTCATATGTGAACAGCAGAGGAGTGGCACTGCGTTGGGCAGTGAAGCGGCCCTGCATGCTGTAAAAGGGCCGTTGCGAGTTTCGTTAAAGACCAAAATTATGGCAATCAAAGCAATTTGAGCTTAGAATGTCAAATAAATGGTTGTTTTAGGGCTCTCAGGGTCCCTGCAGACACGCCAAGGTTATTTTAATGTTGTAGCAACAATTCTGACGGAAACATAAATGACAGTCTTTGAAGTGATGTTTTGGTGTTTCTTTTGTTTTCTGTTCCCCGCACCCCTTCCTGCCCTCATGACCATCCCCATCCACCTGCCGTTCTCTGGGTAACCTCAGGGGTGTGGAACCCTACGACCCACCAACCACAGTGCTGGTCCAGAGACACGAGCCTCAGGGAGTTTCCACCGTCCTCAGCAGCACAGACTTCTTCCAGAGCGAACAGAACCGCAGAGTGATCCTGGACCAGGTGGACAGCTTCCAGCTGAGAGACAAGTACATGTTCGCCACAACCACACAGGTGAGTTGGGTAACTGCTTCTACGAGGCGACTACGCACGCAGCCCACCCACAGGACAACCGTCTGCTGGCTGTTATTTGTGTTGGGCTGTAATTGCACCACCAGGTGGTGCGGGGTTCTTCTGCAGCGTTGTAGCTATCTGATGTGGCAACAATTTATCAAACTTTACATAAAAATGTTACGTTTTACATGTTACGCCGGCCGAAACAGTAAAAGCTGGTCAAGTTGCTTAAATAATCCGTTATACAGTTTTGGCCTCAAACACCAGTGTGACATTCATGCCCCTAAATAACTAATGTGCATCAGTTACACCAGACACCAGGACAGAATATCTGGCAAAATCATAGTTTTTACTCAGCTAAATAGTTTTTGTGGTTGTTGAGAGCCAACATTTTTGTTACAACTAAAGTTCAGTTTTTACAACCGTGCCCACAAGAGAGTTGTTCAAATATTCATGGTCTATCTAACTCCAGTCTCACATGGACCGGAATGCTGTGGTCTGGTCTTGTAGAAGTTTTGTAGCGGTTTTGTTGCATTGGTTTGTAGCGGTTTAGTTGCATTGGTTTGTAGCGGTTTAGTTGCATTGGTTTGTAGCGGTTTAGTTGCATTGGTTTGTAGCGGTTTAGTTGCATTGGTTTGTAGCGGTTTAGTTGCAGTGGTTTGTAGCGGTTTAGTTGCAGTGGTTTGTAGCGGTTTTGTTGCATTGGTTTGTAGCGGTTTTGTTGCATTGGTTTGTAGCGGTTTAGTTGCATTGGTTTGTAGCGGTTTTGTTGCATAGGTTTGTAGCGGTTTAGTTGCAGTGGTTTGTAGCGGTTTAGTTGCAGTGGTTTGTAGCGGTTTAGTTGCAGTGGTTTGTAGCGGTTTAGTTGCATTGGTTTGTAGCGGTTTAGTTGCATTGGTTTGTAGCGGTTTAGTTGCAGTGGTTTGTAGCGGTTTAGTTGCAGTGGTTTGTAGCGGTTTAGTTGCAGTGGTTTGTAGCGGTTTTGTTGCTATATCATTGTAGCGGTTTTGTTGCATTGGTTTGTAGCGGTTTAGTTGCAGTGGTTTTGTCGCACTTATTTTGTAGCGTTTTGTTGTTGTTTTCCGGTGGTTGTGTTGCAGTATGGGGCCATTTAAGTCCATTTTCAACCATGGAAAGTCAGGAAAACATGATATGGACCTTTAACTTGGTAAATTGCCTAGCTGTAACTCATATTTTAATTTTATTTTTTAATATGAATATTTTAGATTTTTTTCTGATTAGATAAAAGTGCTTGAGGTTTAAGCACACATTTGTGCTTTTTGTGAAACTGCGGTTTTATAAATAAAACCGTTTTCCTGGTAATGATGTAGATCTGTGCATTACAGACGCTGCAGTGCAGAGTGGCGTGTTTGTCGTGGTTTGTGATGGAGGTCTGGGCGGTCCCGGCCACAAACAGCAGCAGAGGCAGATGTGATTTAGAGCTTTTCTCATCAGTCCTCAGTACAAGTCAAGAATTTGTACCTGTGGTGTAGCTGGTTGCAGCTCCACACTTTTCAGTGGTATAAGGTAAACCTGGGGTTCTTCTCATGTTCTCCATTCCAGAGTTTCCAGTGCCTTCAGCAGTTCCAGTGGTTTCTGCGGTCAGATCCGAGTGATTCCACTTCCCAGTTATTAAAGTCATCCACTTGGCCTCAGAGGTTAACCTCAAAGCATCATTACAGCCTGAAGAAAAGCAGCATTTATCTATAATTGTATTATTTATCATTGAAAGGAAATGCATTTGGACATGCAGAAGGTGTCATTTACCTGAATGTTTCATTTATATAAAACCAAGGCAAGTTTATTTGAACAGCACATTTCATGTACAACTCGGTTCAAAGTGTTTTACAGAAAACACTTAAAAACACAAAATGCAGTCAAAATCACAAGAGTTTAAAAGCAGATGTATAGATAGGCATACAACAAGAATACAACTCATGGGATTAAAGAAATAAAAGTTACAGTGCATTGTGGGAGATTACTGAAATACAGCAGTAAATAAAAACGTTTTAAGTGGGCGTGGCCCGATGACTTGAGAGTTCTGGTTGGTTCATCATGGACCAGGAGGTCAGAGATGCATTTTGTCCCGAGACCGTTTAGAGATTTAAAAACCAACAGCAGGATTTTACCATCAGTTCTGGGACCGACAGAAACCCAGTGTAAAGATCTAAGACCTGGACTTATACGGTCCGGTCTCTGGTCTAAGTGAGGACTCGAGCAGCAGCGTTCTGGACTAACTGCAGCTGTTTGATGGATGTTTCAGGGACCCGTGAGAACACGTCACCGTAGTCCAGTCTACTGAAGGTAAAAGCCTGGACAGGTTCTTATAAGTCCTGCTGAGACACCAGTCCTTCAATCCTCCAAATGTGCTTTAGCTGAGTGCTAGAAGGTCTGAGGACAGCAATGCTCAACGCTCCTAACAACCCTGTTGGCAGCAGGTGGTGGACTTCAGGTGATGTATGAGGTCATCCAGGTTCTTATGAGTGACAGGACAGACCTGTGTCCTGGTTGGTCTCAGTGGTCACAGAGTCCTGCGTCTAGCACAGGAGCACTGACTGACTTTCCGGGTTTTCTCAGAGAAACGGGCAGTAGATCTGAATAAACCTTTCACGGGTGTTTTCACTCATGCACCGTTTCTGGATGATGTCTGCCTGGAAGCTTCTGTTATCTTCTGATAACCAAGAAATCGATCCCACACCCCCTCGGGACCCGGACTGTTGGGCTCCATTCACATTTACTCTAGTGTGCTGGTATCTGTAATGACTTTTACCCCCTCACCAGTTTATTTTCATAGCAGATTTGCTCAAATACATCTTATGGTAGCTGATACAGACGTGTTTTTAAAGAATTTTGGAGCAGTAATCTCAGAAACGGGCCTCGTTAGGAAGGGTTTAAACGCCTTTAAGGTCTTTAGTGGCGATCCTGGATCTCCAGAGGTCCTGGTATTTGTGACATCCCCTCCCTAATGTGTGCTTCTCCAGGACTTTGTCCCTGATCTGTCTGGGGAGCTCCTTGGTCAACATTGCTTTGCTTACTTAGTGCTCTCACAAACTCTGAGGCCTTTCACAACATTGTTCCATATATTGAGGTCATGTGACCTTTCACATGCTCGACATGTGGACTTTATTTAACCAATTATGTGACGCCTGAAGGTAATTGGCAGCACCACATCAGAATATATGCATTCAAAAAAAAGGAGGAACATATTCTTTGCAGTTATCATCATAAATGATTTCACTTGACCAGTTTGTGCCTAATGATTAAAAATGTCTTAAAGAGGGACTAACGTTTAAACGGCACTGATGGTGAAAACCACGCAGCGTTGAAAGCTTGAGCCGACATGCGGACCGAGGAAGAGGTCTCAGCGACGATACGCTGGCTTCCCTGCCAAAGTAAATTCATTTTCAGCTCTGCTCTCATCACTCGAAGTTGTAGCGTTAAAACCAGGACTGCCTCCCTCAGTGAAACCAGGCCATAAACCTATCAGTTCAGACCATTATCCTCCTGACCAGGGTTCAGGTTTCAGTTTACTCTGCTGCACTATCACCTCGTAAAATTGACTTTGGTTAAACTGAAACCCGCAGAGATAACCGACTGTTTCCATCACTTCCATTTTCTTTACATGCATCAGCTGCAGACATTGCAGAAGTTTAACCTGCATGTATGTAATCATTTTAGCTCTCGTAGGATCTTAATCTGGTAAATGAAGAATAACCATGTCAGAAATCTTCCAGTTATTCAAAAATGGGTGTCCATTAGCATGGGCTGAGGCATACAGGGTCTAAAACGTTGCAC
The DNA here is from genome assembly GCA_014839995.1 of Xenentodon cancila. Classification (NCBI taxonomy): domain Eukaryota; kingdom Metazoa; phylum Chordata; class Actinopteri; order Beloniformes; family Belonidae; genus Xenentodon; species Xenentodon cancila. The sequence goes on from CM026201.1 coordinate 1,682,540, forward strand.
CAGCAACAGGAATCTTTTGGGAAACTTCTGCAGGGCCGAGACAAGTCCCTGCCTTAGACTCAAGTACAGTGCCATAAACCTACTTGGTGGGGGTGGGGTGTTGACTCGCTGCTGATTGGGTACGCTGTAGGCGGGCTTCTCAGTGAAACATTCAAGGTTTAGCCTCTTCTCATTTGTCACCACCATCACCTTGGAAACAACTAAAACAAACCCAGCAACCTTCTCAGCTCCTTGTATGTTGAACTTGTTTGTTTGTCTTCATATTTTTATTCTTTGCCATTATATTATGTTGGTGGCTGGTCTGGAGTGTTACTTTGCTGGGTCAGTGGATCCTACCATTTATTTTTATATATATATATACATACACATTTCTCAAAACATGTTAAAGCTTTTACCATGTAATAATTTTGCCATTCTTTCTCAGAAATTTTAAATGGTGTTCTGAGTTTGCATTAATGCTGTCATCTTTGAAGTGGAGATACATTTTACCAAGAAGACTGATAAAACACTAGATCATCACAGAGTGTGTATTCTGAACTTGTTGATCAGAACAGTCCAGATGCTCCTGTTTCCTTTTTGGTCTGGAGCAAATGGTATCTATTTCATTCATTAAAGATCCAGAGTACTGATTGGGAATGTAAATCAGTGTCATCTGCATATACATTGACATTTGTATGAATTGATACAAGATTATGCTGAGGGGGAGCAAGTAGAATTAAAGAAGCAAAGGTCCTCATACAGAGCCTTGTGGTATTCCTTAGTATAATCTATGTTTCCTTGGTGATGGTTCATCCCAGAGGCCTCTGAGTCCAGCAATGCCTCCTCTGAACAAATCTCTTTTCCACAGTGAAGTTTGAAGTTTCAGTAATGAATCTCTGCATTGTAGTGTTGACAAGGCTTTCCATAGTTAACTGGTGATGAATAATGGTTCTTGAGTCAGTGTGGTCTGAGCGATCAGAGGTCACAGTTGACCAGCTTAAACCTGCTGCCGTGTCCTTTAAACACGAATGTTCCTCCAGATTTCTGGAATGATGTCATGATGTTCTGAGCTGTAGGAGGAGAATTATGCAAATCCTGGTAATTCCCAGTGGCTTCTGTGGTCAGAACTGGGTAATTCCAGTTCCCTGTTATTAAAGGGATCCCGTTGGCACCTCAAAGCATCATTTCAGCAAGAAGACGAGCAGCATGTATCTGTTATGTTATTATTTTAAAGAAAATGCATTTGGACATGCAGTAGGTGAAATGTACCTGAATGTTCCCCTGGTTTGATTTTTATATAACCAAGTCAGTGATGAAGTAATGAAGTGAGGTAAAGCACCAATTTTCAGTTATACACCAAAATTGGGATCTTTAAACAGGCATTTTTATAGATGGCTCCTAAAAAAATCAGGTTGAATCCCTTACATACACGCCTTAGCAGACTCATGGCTCCTCCCACCTGAGTGGACCAGTGTGGACCCGTCACGGACCCGTCACGGACCAGCTCTTCTCAAACCCTCAGCTCTATGAGACTCTTACTGCCAGGATCATTACCTTTCTTCTTCTGTTTGGTGGTTTCAGGTGCTTAAACTAACTGAAGAGCCAGTTTCATCTGACGACATGGATCCTGACGGGTAGATAGCCAAGCAGACCTTTTAAGGCATCCGTCATTGTTCCCGTCATGGAGACCAGTGGAAGATAAAGGTTCAGCAGGTGTAGTGGGAGTTTTGAAAGGGCCCACACTTATCTGGTCTCCATAGTCCCCCTTATTTAGTCCACAGATTATTTTCAACAGGCTCTGGGAGAAGCAGACAAAAACATGAAGTGGTGATTCATGTGGTGGTTAGTGGTGAATGGAGCAGCGTCGGCTCTTCCCAGTAACTCCCCTCGCCTTCTTCCACTTCTTCAGGCCACTTGAGCTGTTGATGCTTCCTGGCAGGTTCCTCCCCTGCAGCTTCTCACACGATAAAGCAAACACATCAGAGAAGCAGAAGTCTGTGAATTTCCCAGTATGAACTGGTGTCCGGGAAAGGAAGGGACAAAATCACGGTGGCCACATCCTTGTCACAGGAGACTATATCCCATCTGATTACTCACGGGCTCGCACCCGTTACTGAGCAGCCGGCGCTGGCAAATGAGAAGGCCGCTACTCCCTTTACTTGGCCGGCAGTTTTGGTGTCGGACGCAGCTACTCATTGTCGGTCCGTTGTGCCGGATGTGCGTCAGCCTTGGAGAGGCTAACGGCTCGCACACCTCGGCTGGTCACGCCCTGGAGTAGACACATCCTCTACTGTCCTTACGTTTGCCTGGTTGGGTTGAACTGATCCCAGACACGGTTGTAGGCGCTCCATTTCCAGGATCTGAGCGGATCAGTTTGAGGGAACATGAGCTCAGTGTGGAATGTGGCGCTCACGCTCGGATGCCGTTCCAGTTCGACCTGTGGTTTCACTGGAAAAATGTGTCGCTGGCATGTGAAGGAGCACGGTAGACGTTCTCTGGTACAGTTTTCCTCCTGACTCTGGAAGTAAATGTTCAGATATTCATCAAGGCTTGATGAGTGACAGAGAACTAGAGTCTTAACAAACCCTGCAGCTGTATCAGATTTAACTCTAGTTTAATTGTTTGTGACCTATGTGACATCTAAAAAGTTAAAATATCCAAAAGATAAGTCATTATTTCTTTAATTTTGATCCAGCAGTAGGAATATTGATGTATCTCATGTTTGTACATGAGACCCAAAATATCAGAAAGTGGACATGAAAGCAACCTTTGGCAGTCTGTGGTCTTGAAGATTAGAAGTTCCTCTTCCACATCTTCAAGAGTCTGCCAGACATGTTGTGGTGGGCGCTGTTCTGCTTAAGAACGTCTCAGCGGCGTGGTGGGTGGAGCAGGCGGCAGCATCCCTGTTCCAGGAACAAAGCGTGCTGTGACGGCGCCACCGGGCATCTAGCTTACCTGTCAGTAAACCCCGCCCCTCAAACTCGGATGAGCCAATGGCTGTTGAGGATCAGTTCCTCAGAGACCAGAACTCGGATGTTTGCAGCAAAACTCCAGAGGATCCTGATTTGTTTTATGGAGGTGATGATAAAACAGTTCCGACGTTGTGTCCGGGGTACTCGTCATTCTGATTCCAGTTATCCAGAGAGGGTGGAGCATTGTCAGGTGGACTCCAGGGAGTGGGACACACAGAGACAGTGAAGAGGACGCTGGTTTTGGTGATGCAACCCTTCCCTGAGCTCAACCGTAGAAGTTTCAGTCATTCTGGGACATAAAGATTAAAGTTGGTCAGTGGTCAGCTTCTACGGCCGTAGAGGACCAAAACGCGGATCTGCGGCCGTAGAGGACCAAAACGCGGATCTGCGGCCGTAGAGGACCAAAACGCGGATCTGCGGCCGTAGAGGACCAAAACGCGGAGCCAGGGCCGTAGAGGACCAAAACGCGGAGCCGCGGCCGTAGAGGACCAAAACGCGGATCTGCGGCCGTAGAGCACCAAAACGCGGATCTGCGGCCGTAGAGCACCAAAACGCGGATCTGCGGCCGTAGAGGACCAAAACGCGGATCTGCAGTCGTAGAGGACCAAAACGCGGAGCCAGGGCCGTAGAGGACCAAAACGCGGAGCCGCGGCCGTAGAGGACCAAAACGCGGATCTGCGGCCGTAGAGCACCAAAACGCGGATCTGCGGCCGTAGAGGACCAAAACGCGGATCTGCAGTCGTAGAGGACCAAAACGCGGAGCCAGGGCCGTAGAGGACCAAAACGCGGAGCCGCGGCCGTAGAGGACCAAAACGCGGATCTGCGGCCGTAGAGCACCAAAACGCGGATCTGCGGCCGTAGAGCACCAAAACGCGGATCTGCGGCCGTAGAGGACCAAAACGCGGATCTGCGGTCGTAGAGGACCAAAACGCGGATCTGCGGTCGTAGAGGACCAAAACGCGGAGCCGCGGCAGTAGAGGACCAAAACGCGGAGCCGCGGCCGTAGAGGACCAAAACGCGGAGCCGCGGCCGTAGAGGACCAAAACGCGGAGCCGCGGCCGTAGAGGACCAAAACGCGGAGCCGGGGCCGTAGAGGACCAAAACGCGGAGCCGCGGCCGTAGAGGACCAAAACGCGGAGCCGGGGCCGTAGAGGACCAAAACGCGGAGCCGGGGCCGTAGAGGACCAAAACGCGGAGCCGCGGCCGTAGAGGACCAAAACGCGGATCTGCGGTCGTAGAGGACCAAAACGCGGAGCCGCGGCCGTAGAGGACCAAAACGCGGATCTGCGGTCGTAGAGGACCAAAACGCGGAGCCGCGGCCGTAGAGGACCAAAACGCGGAGCCGCGGCCGTAGAGGACCAAAACGCGGATCTGCGGTCGTAGAGCACCAAAACGCGGATCTGCGGCCGTAGAGCACCAAAACGCGGATCTGCGGCCGTAGAGGACCAAAACGCGGATCTGCGGTCGTAGAGGACCAAAACGCGGATCTGCGGTCGTAGAGGACCAAAACGCGGAGCTGCGGCAGTAGAGGACCAAAACGCGGAGCCGCGGCCGTAGAGGACCAAAACGCGGAGCCGCGGCCGTAGAGGACCAAAACGCGGAGCCGCGGCCATAGAGGACCAAAACGCGGATCTGCGGCCGTAGAGGACCAAAACGCGGAGCCGGGGCCGTAGAGGACCAAAACGCGGAGCCGGGGCCGTAGAGGACCAAAACGCGGAGCCGCGGCCGTAGAGGACCAAAACGCGGATCTGCGGTCGTAGAGGACCAAAACGCGGAGCCGCGGCCGTAGAGGACCAAAACGCGGATCTGCGGTCGTAGAGGACCAAAACGCGGAGCCGCGGCCGTAGAGGACCAAAACGCGGAGCCGCGGCCGTAGAGGACCAAAACGCGGATCTGCGGTCGTAGAGCACCAAAACGCGGATCTGCGGTCGTAGAGCACCAAAACGCGGATCTGCGGCCGTAGAGGACCAAAACGCGGATCTGCGGCCGTAGAGGACCAAAACGCGGAACCGCGGCCGTAGAGGACCAAAACTGCTCAGCTGGAATAAATTTTTTCTTCCTGTTCTTGCAGAACCCTGAGATCAGCAGTTTTACATGTGTGATAGGAGGATCTTCCACACAAGTCTGTCTCCATGTTGACGTTTACATAAATGTGAGCATGTGGGGTTTTAGAAGCACATTAGTGCTTTTTAAAGCTGCTCATATAAAGACTGCATATTCACGGGCTGGGTTTGGTACCGTTAGGACAGAGACATGATCACATGACTACAACCCTCCTCTGAACCCCACTCCTCGTGTCCTGTCCAGTGTCCAGCCTGTTTATTCGCAGTATTGCTTTTGATTGTCTCGACGTTATGTTGGTTAAGGTTTCTCCTTTGGCAGCCGAGAGCTGCATGGCTCTTCCAGACTGGTACTGCTAAGGTCCTCTGTCCTCTGTCACTCCAGAAACAGTTTGGCAGCCACGATCCCTCGTCTGTTCAGCTCTGGGTCTCCTACAACCGCCAGCCGATGAAAGCAGCCCAGTTCAGGACCCGACATCCCATCACAGTGAGTGTTTATTCATTGTCTAGTTACATCGGCTCCTTATGTCATCATCGAGGTTGGAGTGGTTATGTTCTCATTCATCCTCATGTCCTTTATCATCATTCAGGAAACTCAGAGTAAATGTGTGAGAAAGAGACCAAACACAGGAGATGTGTTGTAAAAGCAGCTCAGCCTAGTCTATGCTCCACTTTCTTCCGTTTGTCCTCCTGTCCATCCTGAATGTTGTTTCCATGGCTACCCCTAAAGCCCCATACGTCATACGTTAAGCAGTACGTCCACCAGGAGGCAGTGACGGGTCAACTGCTGGTGTCAGCAAGCACGGCCACTGTACAGGACTTGTTTTCCTTTGTGCAGAATAAAGGCGCCCGAGCGGGCCGAGCAGCCCGGGCGGCGGTCTGGGCGGCCCCGGGCGGCGGTCTGGGCGGCCCCGGGCGGCGGTCTGGGCGGCCCGGGTGGTCTGGGCGGCCCGAGCTGCAACCCGAGCGGTCTGGGCGGCCGTCTGGGCACCAGGCTTTTATTTCATCAGTAAAACGGTCTGCTGGTCCTCGTTGGGACCCCGGTGCCTCCGTCTGCGCTGTCTCACACACATCCCCTCCGTCTCTCCAACAGGAGTACTACATTGCTGACGCGTCCGAGGACCAAGTGTTTGTGTGCGTGAACCACCGAAACAACGTCACACACCTCTACATCTCAGACACTGAGGGCCTGTCGTTCTCGCTGTCACTGGAGAACGTGCTGTACTACAGTCCTGAAGGCTCGGCCAGTAACACACTCATCAGGTGCAAACACACACCCTTACACGTGTCACGTTCAGGAATGAATTTCAGGTCTTGAAGCAGGAGTTGACAGTACGGGTACGTGACAGGGGTCCTCTGCGTTTTAGGTACTTTGCCAGCGAGCCGTTTGCTGACTTGCACCGTGTGGAGGGGCTGCGAGGCGTCTTCATCGCCACCCTTATCAACGGCTCCGTCACTGAGGACAACATGCGATCTGTTATCACTTTTGACAAAGGAGGGACGTGGGAGCTGCTGCAGCCGCCGGCGGCCGACAGCCTCGGAGGAACCGTGGACTGTCAGGTACCGTGTGGAAACTTCAGCGGAGGCCTGTGGGCTCTGAGGTCTTGACACGTTCTCTGAACATTCATGCTCTGGTCTTGAAGTTTTCCACTTGTCAATAATCTTTCCAGCTTTAGATCATTGTTTGACCCCCCTGAGACAGATCTCCTCTAAGACCACTGCTGATATCGTTCCTCTTCTTTCACATTCATGCTGTTTGCAGAGCATCTCTGTCCAGAACGTGGAGGTTCTCACTGTGACTTTTTCCTCCCTCTCAGCTTAGTAAAGGATGTTCTCTCCACTTGGCCCAGCGCTGGAGCCAGCTGTTCAACATCCAGCTGAGGAGGATGCCCATTTTGTCCAAGGACTCTGCTCCGGGACTCATCATGGCCACGGGTGAGTGTGTGTGTGCGGGGGTGTGTGTGTGTGTGTGTGTGCGGGTGTGTGTGTGTTTGTGTTTTGTGTGTGTGTGTGTGTGTGTGTGTGGGGGGGGGGGGGGGTGTGCGTGCGTGTGTGTGTGTGCGTGCGTGTGTGTGTGTGTGTGTAGGTGTGTGTGTGTGTGGGGGGGGGGTGTTTGTGCGTGTGTGTGTGTGTGTGTGTGTGGGGGGGGGTGTTTGTGTTTTGTGTGTGTGTGTGTGTGTGTGTGCGTGTGTGTGGTGTAACAGCTTCTGGTGTCGTGATTACAGGATCTGTAGGCAGGAACTTGGCCAACAAACCCAACGTGTACGTAACGAGCAGCGCTGGAGCTCGCTGGAGAGAGGTCAGTCCCACAGTGACTTGGAGGCCCTGACAGCTGATCTGTCAACATCTGTTACTGTTCACATCTGACAAAAGTTATAAAGAAAGCTTTTTTTGTTCTTGTGTATTTGTTTGATGTCTTGTCCAAGCTTTGTCTCAGGCATTTCATGATTTATCTCAGGAGGTTGTTTCAGCCTTCAGAAGAAGCTGATCATGTCCTTGACGTGAAGGTTACAGTCCATGTGAGACTGGTATCTGCTGTGAGAAGCTGGGCAGGAGTTCAGTTCTTCCAGAGAGACTTAATCAGGCTCAGATTTTCAGAGTTGAAGTCATGCGTATGTGTGTTTTGGTCTCCGATCCAACAGTTCCCTGTCCCTTCTCCCTGTTCTCCAGGCGCTGGCAGGTCCTCATTTCTACACGTGGGGGGACCATGGAGGTGTCCTGATGGCCATCGCCCAGGGAGGCTCCACAAAACATCTCAAGTAAGTCCAGAGGAGGAAACATGATTCATACTGATTTATACTAATGCCACTGTAGCTGGTGTAATGATGAATGTAGATTGACTAGAAGGTGCTCTAAGATTCCTGCTGTTGGATCTAGATGATGAGAGATTCTCGTCACCTGAATGAAAAAAATGACAATCGTCGTGTTCCCGTCAGGTTCAGCACCAATGAAGGGGAGACCTGGACTGAGTTCAAGTTCTCTGACAAGGAGGTGTATGTTTACCAGCTTCTCACGGAGCCTGGGGAGAAGAGCACCATCTTCACCATCTTCGGCTCCTACGCTGAGCAGAAACACAGCTGGCTCATCCTGCAGGTCAACACCTCAGACGTTCTAGGTAGGTGAACGTCTGGACGAGCCACTGAGAGCTCACTTCAAACCCAATTTTTTTTTTTCGGAGCCTGTAAGTTTACCTGATATGGAACATCTGTACAGTCTTCATTGGATGGACAGTGGGCAGCGGAACCGATACAGAACAAAGTGGGTCTACAGCAAAACCATTATAGAGTAAAGCGGTTCTGCAGCAGAAGCGTGACAGAACAAAGCACGTCTGCAGAGAAAACTGTTACTGAACAAAATAGTTCTGCAGTGGAACCGTTGGAAATTATAGCGTTTGTACTGCAGAACCGTTAGAGAACAAAGCGGTTATGCAGTGAAACCGATACAGAAAAAAACTGTTGTGCAGGGGAACTGTTACAGAACATAGCTGATCTGCAGCAGAACCGTTACAGAACATAGCAGGTCTGCAGCGGAAACTGAACCGGACCAAAACAGGTCTGCAGAGGTAACTGTTACAGAACAAAGCCATTCTGGAGCGAAACCGTGCAAAACAAAGCAGGTCTGCAGCCAAACCATTACAGAACAGAGCGGGTCAGCAGGGGAGCCGTTACAGAACAGAGCGGGTCTGCAGCGGAACCATTACAGAACAGAGCGGGTCTGCAGCGGAACCATTACAGAACAGAGCGGGTCAGCAGGGGAGCCGTTACAGAACAGAGCGGGTCTGCAGCGGAACCATTACAGAACAGAGCGGGTCTGCAGCGGAACCATTACAGAACAGAGCGGGTCTGCAGCGGAGCCGTTACAGAACAAAGCGGGTCAGCAGCGGAACCGTTACAGAACAGAGCGGGTCTGCAGCGGAACCATTACAGAACAGAGCGGGTCAGCAGCGGAGCCGTTACAGAACAAAGGGGGTCAGCAGCAGAACCGTTACAGAACAGAGCAAGTCTCCAGCCGAACCATTACAGAACAGAGCGGGTCAGCAGCGGAACCGTTACAGAACAGAGCGGGTCTGCAGCCGAACCGTTACAGAACAGAGCGGGTCAGCAGGGGAGCCGTTACAGAACAGAGCGGGTCTGCAGCGGAACCATTACAGAACAGAGCGGGTCTGCAGCGGAACCATTACAGAACAGAGCGGGTCTGCAGCGGAACCATTACAGAACAAAGCGGGTCAGCAGCGGAACCGTTACAGAACAGAGTGGGTCTGCAGCGGAACCATTACAGAACAGAGCGGGTCTGCAGCGGAACCGTTACAGAACAGAGCGGGTCAGCAGCGGAACCATTACAGAACAGAGCGGGTCAGCAGCGGAACCGTTACAGAACAGAGCGGGTCTGCAGCCGAACCGTTACAGAACAGAGCGGGTCTGCAGCGGAACCATTACAGAACAGAGCGGGTCAGCAGCGGAACCATTACAGAACAGAGCGGGTCAGCAGCAGAACCGTTACAGAACAGAGCGGGTCAGCAGCGGAACCATTACAGAACAGAGCGGGTCAGCAGCGGAACCGTTACAGAACAGAGCGGGTCTGCAGCCGAACCGTTACAGAACAGAGCGGGTCTGCAGCGGAACCATTACAGAACAGAGCGGGTCAGCAGCGGAACCATTACAGAACAGAGCGGGTCAGCAGCGGAACCGTTACAGAACAGAGCGGGTCTGCAGCCGAACCGTTACAGAACAGAGCGGGTCTGCAGCGGAACCGTTACAGAACAGAGCGGGTCTGCAGCGGAACCATTACAGAACAGAGCGGGTCAGCAGCGGAACCGTTACAGAACAGAGCGGGTCTGCAGCCGAACCGTTACAGAACAGAGCGGGTCTGCAGCGGAGCCGTTACAGAACAGAACGTTCATTCTCCTGCTGGGTTTTCCAGGGGTTCCCTGCTCCGAGGCCGACTACAAGCGCTGGTCTCCGTCAGATGAGAGCGGTAACGAGTGTCTGCTGGGTCGTGAGGTGACATTTAAGCGACGAGCTCCTCACGCGACGTGCTTCAACGGGGAGGACTTCGACAGACCTGTCACCGTCACCAACTGCTCCTGCTCACGCCAGGACTACGAGTGGTAGGAACCCACCTGACACCGACACGTCACATGACTGCAGGCTGCCTCCACACATCACTGCCCCAATAAGACACGAAGCTCTGGTCTGATCCAGCTTTGGTAAAACCTGGACTCCAAAGCAGGTGGTCCCGACCATTGCTGTTTAAAACGGTTGGATTCCGTGGTTGATCGGAGTGCAGAAAGTGAGTTTTATTCTCGTCTCTTCCTCCTTCCAGCGACTACGGCTTCAAGCTGAGTGAAGACCTGTCTCTGCAGGTGTGTGTACCTGACCCAGAGTTCCTGGGAGACCTGTACGCTCCTCCAGCTCCTTGTCCCGTTGGTACCACGTACCGCCGCAGTAAAGGGTAACCCAGCCTCATGTGACCCCTCCGGGTCTCTTCTTCTGTCATTTTACAACAGCAGCATTTACAGTCATCACTGATTCACTTTTATATTCATCTTCAAATACCTTTTTGTTTGTTTTTAAGAGAAGTCGAACAGTCTAATCAGGATTATTTATGTATATACAGGTGTGTGTGTGTGTGTGTGTGTGTGTGTGTGTGTGTGTGTGTGTGTGTGTGTGTGTGTATATATATATATATATATATATATATATATATTCTTTCTATCTAATCTATGGAGGAGAAGAAGATTCTTGAATCTTGAAGTTATGAAATCTCAGAACAATGAAAGAGAGAACTTTTCATAGCTTCCATCCACTTCAGTCAAGTTAACTCCTGGGAATGTCCCTGGGGATGGATTTTAAGATGTTTAGGAGGGATGTTGGAGCTTCACCCATCTGGTTGGATTCATTCTCCGTGTGTCTGAGGTTCATCTGTTCAACCAATCATGGCTCTGAGGACAGAGCCGCTGCTGTCTCCCAGAGACGAACATCACATGGAGACGTGTCCTCTGTTATTTGGGGATAAAGGGTGAATCTTACCGGCCTCAGAACATCATTCATCATTCATTCTGTGAAGCATGGAAGTGGTACCATCATGACGTGGGACTGCTAAGCTGTAGGAAGAACTGGATGGAGGAGGACATCCTGAGGACAGAAGAATCTGTGTCTGCACTGAAGCAACCTCCAAGACGTCAACCGCGTCTCCTAATGGACAGCGACTCCAAACACGCCTCCAGAGTGGTTGAAGGACAACAAAGCGAGGGTATCTGAGTGGCCGCCACAAAGCCCTGACCTCAGTCCCTGGGAAAACTCAGCTCCACTGCAGGAGCCACTGGAACCGGACTCCAGCGATTCCGTCACCAGAGTTGGAGCAGAGTTCCTGTTAGATTTTGGAGGAGGGGAGTAGAGGGCAACCCAAACCGAAGAGTCAACGAATATATCGTCACCAGTTCTCTCATTATTTTGATGTTTTGCATGTGACTGTCTGGTTGCCGCTGTAGATGTCTTGAGTTTTGATAAGTTGGACACTCATGATTCACAAACTTAAATGAGGTTCATTTTCTGATGGCATTTTGCTGTGGGTCCGGCGTCCAGCTGAGCAGAGTTTAATGTGTTGCAGGTACAGGAAGGTGCCAGGAGACAGCTGCAGTGGAGGAGACGTGGAGTCCAGGCTGGACGGAGAGATGCTGCCTTGTCCCGTCGGAGGTAACCTGCATCCGGAGCTGGTTCAGTCTTTTGGTCTCGGCAGCTAAACCGAGTCCTGCTGTGAAAACTACCCGAACCCGTGGGGGGTGGTGCTGCTGCACATCTCTGATTGGTTGAATGTTTACAGAACCTTTTGTCCCATCATTGCAGGTTTAATACCCCCAGTGCCTCTCTGTCTTCTCTGATTGGCAGCTTTGTTCCACTGCAGCGTCCAACTTTAAAAGCTGCGCCAGTTACAGCCGTGCCTTCTACCTTCAGACTACTGACATTCATCTTGGTCGCAGAGCTTTTGTTTTGTTCTGATTGGATTAATACCTGGAACAGAGGCGGGTCTCGAGTCCGTTGGGTCTCTAGGCTCAAATTCACAGGGGGCCCCTCCAACTAATTAATCAACCTCATATTGTAAATGATCTGGTACGAATGAAAAATGTGTCGGGATTTTTTTTTAATAGTGCACATTTGTATTGTTTCAAAATACAATATAAACATTATACACAGCAAGAGGTAGAGGCACGGCCCTTTTACGGCGTTCCTCACCAGCCGACCACTGTCATTGCAAATTCTCCTTATTTCACTGCTCTGTTGTGGGCCAGATTTGGTAGGCCCCCAGGGAGCCCATTGGCGAGCGGCGCCACTGGGTGCATGGACTGTGAACCATCAATTCATCCGAATCAGACTTTCCTCAGATATGTCCTTGTACAGACAGAAGAGGTCAGCTTCAGAAGGTATTGAACCGCTGTTGTTCTGCGTGTCGTTGCAGAGAGTAACGAGTTCATCCTGTACGCCGTGAGGAACTCCATCCATCGCTACGACCTGGCCACGGGCGCAGACCAGGCGCTGCCTCTGGCCGGGCTGCGGGAGGCCGTGGCTCTGGACTTCGACTACGAATGGAACTGTCTGTACTGGGCGGACATCTCACTGGACACCATCCAGGTCAGTGGGGGGACGGTCGCATGGTGCCACGTTGGCCATCAAAGTCCAGACCGCGAGACAACAGACTTGAAGTTCCTGTTTTGCGTCATTTAGGAATCTGTCTCTGGCAGATTTTACTTTTATGACTTGGTTAGTGTTTGATAGAATGACCTTTAAACTGTTGAAGTTGACTCAAACATGATGAGTTGTCCTGCAGAAGCGTCATCTCTAACAGCATCACCGGACCGTTCCTCCAGGCACAGCTGCTGGATGGAGGCCAGGTAATGCTCCTACTGGTGAGGCTTTGTGGCGGCCGAAGGGACACCTTCACTTGGTTGTCCTTCAACCACTTTGGAGGCGTGTTTGGAGTCATTGTCAATTAGGAGAGACATTTTCAGTGCAGCCTCAGATTCTTCTGTCCTCAGGATGTCCTCCTCATGATGGTACCACTTCCATGCTTCATAGTTAAATGATGTTCTGAGGCCTGTAAAATTCACCCTTTTTCCCTAAATAACTTCCTATAAAAAGACTGTTTTCGTCATGTGTAGCTATAAACTGTAATCTGGCATTCTCCTGGTGGTCTTGGAGCAACGTCTTCCTGCCTCTGCGTGCTCTTCAAGCTCACGTCGTTTCTGTGGATTGCGATGCTCTCCTGGTTTCAGCAGCCTCTTTACAAGTGCTCTGCTTTTTGTTCTGGGGTTCAGCGCACATCGATGATGCTTTTGTTGTCGTGGCAACTGCATTTACAGATTTGCTCTCATTGTCCAGGGCGTGTTGTTTTTCTTTAAATTTTGAGTTATACTGTCATCTCTCCTGCAGCGCCTGTGTCTCAACGGCAGCACAGGCCAGGAGGTCGTGGTGAGAAAGGACCTGCAGAACGTGGAGGCTCTCACCTTTGACCCCATCAGTCGACTGCTCTACTGGGTGGACGCCGGAGCGCAGAAGATTGAGGTACATCAGCAGATGAAGCAAAGCAGATGAGCATCAGCTTGGCAGACTATCAGATAGCTGGAGGTGTAGCAGAGAGACACGTTGCTGAAGCTTTTTTAGCCATTTATCGTCCTGAACGACTGAGTCTTGCAGACCTGTTTTTGTCATCTTGCTCCTTCAACCATTTCAGCAAAGGTTTCTGTGGTTGTTTGAAGGTTTCTAATCCTGACGGGGACCTGCGTCGCACGCTGCTCAACTCGTCTGTCCTGGAGCATCCGCGAGCTCTTGTCCTGCTGCCCGGTGAGAGGTAAGAAGTCCGGGTTTGACATTTATCACCAGAACCGCACCTGGACCGAAGGAAGCATGAGACCAACAATTCTGGACGCTGGAGGCTGATGTTTCAAAAATGTTTCATCTGGTAGCTTTGAGGATAGAAAACGTTACCTTGAAGATGAAATATTTGTTTCAAATTCTTAGTTTATGCCGGCAGGAACGCTGTTACAAGGGAATTAAAACCGGATAAACCAACCGCGGATGATCGGTAAAGATGGATTGAATATATGAATGCAACATGAATCATATATGCCTTTAATACCTAGTACCTTAATTACCTGGTAAAACTGTTTCTGGACAAGTGGCCGCTCGTAGAACTTTATTCTTTTTTTTTTTTTTTTTTTTTGTTATTGCATACATAGCTAGAACAGAGGAGTCCTGTGGATGTGCAACATGAAGGTTCATGTTGGCAGAACTAAATAAAAATAAAAAAACCTTACAAAGATTACAAGCCCCAAACTGAAGCTACACCCCGTTATGTCATTAAATTTGGCCAGATACTGCTTTTCACCGTAGTTCTGATAATCAGTTGTTGTCTTGGCGTGAGTGAAGGATTAAATAAACAGGGTTAACGTATGTTGTCGTGGTTCCACACACACAACACTGCTTTCAGGGTGCTGAAACGCCTCATTTTAGAGAGTTTTTTCTAACATTGGTGCTCTATGATGTCATAGTGGGTGGAGTTTATTTTTACGGTCCTGTTCTCCCAGATGGACGTGTCCACAAAAGCTGGCGCTTCAGCAGTTATTTTAAAAGCAGAAGTTTACAACTGTGGAAGTTTGCAGCTCCTTGTACGACCTTCTGTTGGCCAGCCATAAGCCCCGCCTACGAGCAGTTCACCAGGAATTCAACCAATCAGGAACATTTCAGACGTATCTGCGTGTTTTTATGATGAAAACATTCTGAAATACGTTCAGGTTTATTGAGTTCAGCAGCGTAAGAGGGTTTGTAGCAGAGAATAAATTTGTATGACTGAAATCAGCGTAATATAGTCAATTTAAGGGTTTATTCAGACGAAAATGTCTCCTGCACGAACAGCGGTTTTCCAAACTCAGTCAGGCCTGAGCAGGAAACGTCGACTTCGTCTGTGATTGTTGCCGTTGTCAGTGTGAATATTTCACTCGCAGTGGCGAGATGAAACTTGAAGTTAAATGAACTCAACCGCGTGGCCGTCCCACAGTCTGATGTTCTGGACGGACTGGGGAGACAGAGCAGCTGGCGTCTACCGGAGCTTCATGGATGGAACCAACGTGTCCTGCATCGTGTCTGAAGGAGTCCGCTGGCCCAACGGCATCACGGCAGACGACCACTGGCTGTACTGGACCGAAGCC
This sequence comes from Xenentodon cancila, assembly GCA_014839995.1. Lineage (NCBI taxonomy): Eukaryota > Metazoa > Chordata > Actinopteri > Beloniformes > Belonidae > Xenentodon > Xenentodon cancila. The sequence continues at coordinate 1,697,752 of CM026201.1, forward strand.
TACAGCGATCGCATTGAGAGGGCCGACTTTACTGGGGCCCAGAGGACTGTTCTGATGGAGGGACTGCCCCACCCGTACGCCATAGCGGTCTTCAAGGTATCGTCAAAGCCCCATTCTGATGCTGCGTTTGGTTGTCTTGTATCAAGAGAAGTCTGGCTCGGGTTTGAACTCTGGATGCTGATTTCAGAATGATCTGTACTGGGACGACTGGTCGCGGATGGGGATCTTCAAAGCTCCGAAGGCTGGATCTCAAAACAATGAGCTGATTGTTGGCAGACTGACTGGAGTCATGGATCTCAAGATCTTCTACAAGGGGAAGACCCGAGGTGAGAAATGATGGAGGACGACAGTCTGAAAGTGAAGATCAGTTTATCTCAGTATATTATTACATGGCACTTTATGGAGCTTCATGAGTTATAATCCACGCAGACTAGTTCTGCCGTGCTCTCCTTTAGAAGAACGTTCCTCCAGGTCGTTGTCATCTTCTCTGTTCTCTCTGTTTCCTCCAGGCCGCAATGCCTGTGCTGACCAGCCCTGCAGTCTGCTGTGTCTGCCTCAACCCGGCAACAGGCACACCTGCGTTTGTCCAGACGGCGACCCAATGGTGACCACGGCCAGCGGAGAGGTGCGGTGCCAGTGCCCGCCCGGGTACCAGCTGCACAACAACACCTGCGTGAAGACCGGTGAGACAGCGTGATGACCGAGCGGACCCTCGTCCTCTCAGAGCGGGGCAGCATTATTGATGGGTGCTCCTGTGATGTTTCTCCCGTCAGAGCGCAGCTGTTTGCCCAACCAGTACCGCTGCTCCAACGGCCGCTGCATCAGCAGCATCTGGAAGTGCGACAGCGACAACGACTGCGGGGACATGAGCGATGAGCAGGAGTGTCGTGAGTCTCGCAGCTGCGCCTCTGTCACACTGAGCACGAATCACCCGTCGTCTTAGGAAGAGCACAGATTTGTCTTTGTCTGTGTTTGTCCGTAGCCACGACAACCTGTGACCCGTCCAACCAGTTTCGCTGCGTGGCCTCGGGCTCCTGCATCCCTCTGGCCTTCAAATGTGACCAAGAGGATGACTGCGGAGACAACAGTGATGAGGACCACTGCGGTAAGATAGAGCTGTGTCTTATTTCTTATTGTGTGGCTGTCAGTATGTTCAAAAGTAATATTTAGATTATAATTGTGAACAAATAAAAGCACTGGGGACTGTTGGCAGGTCTTCATTGAGTCCAAGCAGAATCACACGTTTGGTCAAACGTGTCCTTGTGAGTCCTCGTGGAGCAAACGTGGACAGAAGATCGCTACTTTAAAAATGAAAAAATGATTCAAATGTCTTATACCATTATCCATACCCATCGTATCATGAAACCATTCCAGGAATCCAGAGGAATTTCAGTGTTTAGAGGACGAGGGAGAAAGCCTCATGACTGGTTTCCATGAAACTAGTTTTGTTGCGATCATGATAGAGAAAACCGCACATCCCAGATGGTTATTAGGATATTAAATCGATACCATTTGGATCATTGTCTGTTTTGACAATTAACACATCAACACTATATTTAAATGCACTACTCGAACGCGAGGTTTCTACGTGTAGATGCAGAAAAGATGGTAAAATTTGACGAGTCGTTGCATCGGATTGCTCGACCTGATCAGCGTTGCGCCAGTGCAGCAGATTCCAGAGCTGCTGACCGTATCTCAATCAACGGGAACTAGCATCACTAGTGCTCAACGGTATAGTTGAGGTCACATACGGTCACATAAGTGTTGCGTAATTCTTTTGGGTACGTCCTCAACCAACGAGCTAAACAAACGCAGGATGCGCATGGCAGCCATGATGCAGAAACGTACGTAATGTTAACTGCAGGTATTTTCCTGGCTTGAGCTGGATGCCTGTGATCTCTCGTCCCTTAGACGTCACTGGTTATGTCAAGGGTTACCAAAGAAACCTTTGTCAACACCACGATGGAGAGATGCATACATTGAGATTCAAAACATTACATCACTGTGGAAACATATTTTATTAACTGAAGAGTACCACAAGGCTCTGTATGAAGACATCTGCTTCTTTAAATCCAAATGAAAACACAACGGTCAGTTTGTATGCAGATGACAATCTGACTTATGTTTCCAATTAGTGTTCCAGATATTTTATTCAATTAAATCAAATTCAATTCTATTCAAAATACTCTGTTAATTCCCAGGGATATCGATTAAGATCGTTAAAAGAAATGGGTGCTTTGTGTTTCAGCCCAAAGAGGGTGGAGGGAGAAAGGATTATCCAGACCATTTTCATCAACCAGTCCAGAATCCAGACTCTGTGATAGTCTGGAGTTGTAGCATTGTCCACTGATAGCACCATTAACACAGAAAACTACAAAATCCAGGTTCTAGGGACGACCAGGAATTCAAAACAATCCAAAACCACTTTCTGGACAGATTACAAAACCATGACTAAAGAAGAAGAGGTAGTAGATACTGGACTGGACAGGTTAACAACTGGAGTCTATCTCAGCTCTCTTCAGGTGAAAGTCAAGAGTACACCTGAACAGGACGTCAGTCCAGTGCAGGACCACATGCAGACAAACAACCAGACACACTCTCACCTGTGGGGTAGTGTAGCATCACCAGGTAACCTGACTGAGACAACAAAACCAGGAAAACCACACAAGTACTGTAAGAAATTGGAACTCCTGGTGGGAGTCAAACCAGGAACCTTCTTGCTGAGGCAACAGAGTTGACAACCAAACCAGTGTGGTTCCCAAGCTGCAGGACTGAAACATAAAAATGGATGCATATTAAGAAGTGCAATGCACCTGATTCAGTGAAGTCTGCTCTGAAATGACCACCAGAGCAAACGCATACATAAGAGGAACTGGGTTGTTATTCACCAGCTTTGTTTATGCCGCGTTCCTCAGAGACTCACCAGTGCGGACCTGGAGAGTTCACCTGTGCAAGAGGTGTGTGCATCCGCGAGGCGTGGCGCTGCGACGGAGACAACGACTGCAGAGACTGGTCAGATGAAGCCAACTGCACAGGTTCATGCACCACACAAGCCCACAGCCGAAAACGTAGAGACCAGTTTGATCTAAGCACTTGGGACTGTGGTTGGAGCTCTGAAGGTCATGTTGGCAGATGTCTCTGGTTTAGCTAAACTTTGAGATTACTGGTGAAGAGCCTGTTTATCCAGCTTCTCTGCCTTCCTTTTCTTCTTGTTTGACCCCAGTGGGCCACCATACATGTGAGCCAAGCAGCTTCCAGTGTCACACTGGTCACTGTATCCCTCTGCGCTGGAAGTGTGATGGCGACGACGACTGTCAGGACAACTCTGATGAAGATCCTCAGTACTGCGGTAAGTTGGTTGTGTCATTTTTAAAAGAAGAAAAGCAGTGGCTCTGTTGGAATCAGGCCGAGCATCAGCGCACCTCCCTCACATTCTCCTTATGGGGACAGTGAGGATGTGTTGTGATGCGTCTGGTGGCATGTAGGGTTTTTTGGATTACTTGCATTAGTTACACGTTTTTTATTAGTAAAATATAAAAAACATGAGCCACCACCACTCGTTCATGTCTGTACCCAGTGCCAGTGTCTTCATCTTAAACAGGTGTCTGTCATTTCCTGTTTTTCTTTCTGGGAGCTCACCGAGCTAAAGCACTATAAATGTTGGTGGGATCTGCCTACCAAGAACTTGTTGCATAATTCTCCAATGTTTTGGTGGTTGTAACTTTGGTGGTGGTTGACCTCATGGTCCCCACAATTTCAGTCCGATCCTCAGCTGCAGATACTGGCTCTCGGGACATGGAAAGTCACCTCTGAGGTGGCGAAGGAACCTGAGCAGGTGCACAAGGTTGAGAAGTTCCTGCTAGATATAGTCTGACTCACCTTGACACGTGGCTCGGGCTCCCAGACAGATGACCTCTAGAGACGTTGGGCTCGGTTCCACTCTGGAGTTGCCCAAGGTCAGAGGAGCCTTGCAGGGGTGGGCAACTGATCACCATCTGGTGGTGAGTTGGCTCTGGTGGTGGGAGAAGGTGCCAGTCAGACTTGGTAGGCCCAAACCTATTGTGAGGGCTGGGGGAGCCAGGGGACCATGTTCCGCGCCTCCATTGTCGAGGCAGCTGACCGGAGCTGAGGCCGACTGGGGACCATGGTCTTGATTTTGGAGGTGCAGATCCTCATCCCAGCCTCTTTACATTCACATATAAACCACTCCAGCGAGAGTTTAAGGTCATCAAACCAGACACCCTCTGCTCCTCAGCTTCACCTGTCGGACCTTTTTGGCCTGTGGGACTCCAGGACCTCGTTAGGAGGGAAAGTCATTGCCTGAAACTACCCTTATTTTTATGTCCTGTTAGCAGTCATTGGACCACAGGGAGGACACTGACATTGATGGATGTCTAAACCAGCTTTGTTCTTGTGTGTTTTCAGAGGGAACTCAGTGTAAAGGGTTCCTCTGCTCCAACAACACCTGTTTGCCATCTATAGCGCACTGCAACGGCATCCAGGAATGTCCGGATGGAGCTGACGAGCACAACTGTGGTGAGTGTTTGTGTTGGGTCGACGGGTGCACAGATCCTGAGTTAGTTTCTTCAACCTACAGACGTGAACTTCTGCTATGTGGGGTACTTGTAGGTGTGTTTCATGGGAATGTTCTTGAGTTTCTGGGATTTTTTAGGTGTTTCTGTGTGTTTATTTTTAACCTACAGACCCTCTGTGTACTCGCTACATGGAGTTTGTGTGTAGGAACCGAGCCCAATGTCTGTTCCAGTCCCTGGTTTGTGACGGCATCAAGCACTGTGAGGACGGCTCTGACGAGGATGCTGAATACGCGGGATGTGGTGAGCAGTGACTTACATGCACCTGCACCTGCACCTGCACCTGCACACGCACCTGAACACGCACCTGCACCTGCACACGCACCTGCACCTGCACACGCACCTGCACCTGCACATGTACACGCACCTGCACATGTACACGCACCTGCACATGCACCTGCACCTGCACATGCACCTGCACCTGCACATGTACACGCACCTGCACATGTACACGCACCTGCACACGCACCTGCACATGTACACGCACCTGCACACGCACCTGCACATGTACACGCACACGCACATGCACACGCACATGCACACGCACATGCACACGCACACTCAAATCCACACAAACACGTGTCCAGGCTCACCTGTAGTTAATGAGGAAGTTACAGGAATTAACAGGGAGGTTCTTGGGACGGGACCAGGGCTGCCCACAATGGTAAATCACTGGGGGCCCCTGAGCAAGGCCCTTAACTCCTTAACTAGCCGAATTTAAGTCTGGGACTACGGTCCTCATCGGAAAAGGGTGGAGTACTCTCTTAGACTACTGCCCCAGCGACCCAACCTTGGATAAGCGGAGGAAGATGACAGCTGATGGATGGATGGATGGATGGATGGATGGATGGATGGATGGATGGATGGATGGATGGATGGATGGATGGATGGATGGAAGCTGAAAGTCAGATTTGGGCTGACAGTGTGAACATCCGCTGCCTTCACGATCACACCCTTTTCAGGAGCATCCATGAATATCTTTAAAAAGACAACGCAAAACCTTATCAGACAGGCAAGGTTGAGGAGGACGGGGGTATGATCCTTGAACCCCCATTCTGACCTGTCTCCAGTCCTGTTCTGTCTCCGGTCCTGACTCGCTCCAGGTCTGACCCGTCTCTGGGCCTGACCCGCTCCAGGTCTGACCCGTCTCTGGGCCTGACCCGCTCCAGGTCTGACCCGTCTCTGGGCCTGACCCGCTCCTTGTCTTCCCCGTCTCTGATCCTGACCCGCTCCAGGTCTGACCTTTCCCTGGTTCTGACACATCTCCCGTCCTGACCTGTCTGTAGCTTAGGGGGGAACTTTACACACTGGTGGAAGTTTTCTTGTGGAATGTGCTGTAAACCTGAAATACAAAAATGTATATCAACAAATGAAATCATGTTGATGTGGAAGAAACCTCATAATGTCTGCAAAGAAATGCAAGTCCAAGTAAATGAAAGTGTTGCTGTGATTTTAGCAGAATTCAGTCTTGAAATGAGTCCAAAGTACAAACCAAGCAGTAAATAAATGGGTTTTCCACAGGAGTGATTTTTGTGCTGCGTTTACAGAAACTGCAGTATATCCAGTTGATCTAGTAGAGTCCCGGCTTTAATAAATTCATATTATCTGCTAGACAAAAAACGGTTTTTAACTGCAGGATGTGTAGATGGATGTCTTCAGATGTCGTCCTTGTGAATTTAAAGGACAAAAAGAGCTCGTACAGACAAAAGCAGACTGATGTCCCGTGTCGTTTCTGTCAGCCTCACCGTCTGAATTCAGCAAAGTGTGCGACGCCTACACCTTCCAGTGTGCCAACGGAGTGTGTGTGAGTCTGGAGTGGAAGTGTGACGGCATGGACGACTGCGGGGATTACTCCGACGAAGCCAACTGTGGTGAGGAGGACCCACAAACAAACACACAGCCGTAGCCCACACCCTGAAAGAGTGGCCCTGAGCACGACAAGTTCACATGAGGTTCATCTTTTAGGCAGCTGAACGTGTTCTGATCAGAGATGTGATCTGTTCCCCGCTGCAGCTGCTCCCACCGAGGTGCCGGGCTGCTCCAGGTACTTCCAGTACGAGTGCAAAAACGGGCGCTGCATCCCCACGTGGTGGAAGTGTGATGGAGAGAATGACTGCGGAGACTGGTCGGATGAGGCCCAGTGTACAGGTGACTGAACTGCAGCTGCTGCAGACGCCTTTCTCTGCAGATGCACCCGAGCACCGACCATCCACCGACCAAAGCTGCAGGTCTTCTACTGACCACTAGGGTCTGGATCCAGACCTGCAGATCCTCTACTGCCCACTAGGGTCTGGATCCAGACCTGCAGATCCTCTACTGCCCACTAGGGTCTGGATCCAGACCTGCAGATCCTCTACTGCCCACTAGGGTCTGGATCCAGACCTGCAGTTCCTATACTGACCACTAGGGTCTGGATCCAGACCTGCAGTTCCTATACTGACCACTAGGGTCTGGATCCAGACCTGCAGTTCCTATACTGACCACTAGGGTCTGGATCTGCAGTTCCTATATTGATATCGCCTACACCGTCGCCATCACACCTACGCCGTCTCCTACGCCAACGCCATCACATCTACGCCGTCGCCATCACACCTACGCTGTCTCCTACGCCGTTGCCGTCGCGGCTACGCCGTCGCCTACGCCGTCGCCTACGCCGTCGCCTACGCCGTCGCCTACGCCTACGCCAACACCATCACATCTACGCCGTCGCCATCACATCTAGGCTGTAACCTACGTCTCGGGTTCAGGCCACATGTCCACGGTGCACGAGCGGTTTTGCGTGCAGTTGTTTCCGTTCACCGCATTCTGTGGCCTGGACCGTGTACTTTAAAGTTCAGCCGCATCCTTGTTTCAAATGAGCTATTCTGATGTAATAGATCGATACAAAAAATAAAATTCAGCCACGTGGCCAAAGAGCAATAATCTTTTAAATGAATTGAAATGTGTGATCAATCAAACGAACTATTGACAAAATAGTTTGAAATCAATAGGTTCAGTGTACGTCAACTGCAGCCTCGGGACCGCAGACGGGTCAGACCACCTCTAGTGGTCAGACAAGGAACTCCAAGGAATCTTCTGTGTGAGCCTCAGTCACATCAGGCCTGCTCTTCCGTGTTCCTTCATCATCTCACTTGTGTTTGACCTTCATCAGGTGGTGTTACTCCTCACAACGCAACCGCTGCTCCATCGACGTGTGCTCCCAACCGCTTCCACTGTGGCTCTGGCGCCTGCATCATCAACACCTGGGTGTGTGACGGCTATGCCGACTGCCCCGATGGCAGCGATGAGCTCGGGTGTCCCACAGGTACTCGCCCGCTGCTGGCTTTCTGAGGGTTTGTTGCAGAACGCGCTGCGGTTCCTGTCTCATGTTGTGTCGAAGGCATCTGACTGACGAGGAACGTTGCTTGTTTTTCCTCTGACGGCAGCTAATGGCTCGGTGACGCAGGCCCCGGTCCCCACCCAGGCCTCCGTCCCGCCTCCTCCATCACCCGGCCGCTGCGGTCGAGGTCAGTTCCAGTGTCAGCGCCCGCCCCGCTGCATCCCTGAATGGCAGCGCTGCGACGGCCAAGTCCACTGTCAGGACGGCTCTGACGAAGCCCACTGCCGTGAGTCTCCGGTCCGGTTCTCAGTGCTCCAGTACCCCTCACAGCTCCTGGGGTTCTTTTATTTATATGTATTTATATGTATATATATATATATATATATATATATATATATATATATATATATATATATATATATATATATATATATATATATATATATATATATATATATATATATATATATAAGAAACATATATATATACGTCGAAGATTTGGGCTTGTTCCAGCTACACAGGCGAGAATAAAACGTAACGCTCCAAGTCAAGAAAACTAAACTGGTCTGAGGTCATGCAGCGGCTCATTTTCTGTGTTTAATCTGACGACCAGGGTCATGAAAACTTCATTCAAATGCCGGTCTGTGTTTCTGCAGCCACTCGTGGACCTCTGTTCTGCGTTAACGGGACTCGCTGCGCTGACGGCGAAGCCTGCGTGTTGGACAGTGGGCGCTGCGACGGGTTCCTGGACTGCTCCGACCACAGTGACGAGGACAACTGCACCCGTAGGTCAAACTGAGTTAACTTGTGTGATCCTTGTGCCTTCTAGCCTGAGGAGCTCTGAGGAGCTCTGAGGAGCTCTGAGGAGCTGTGAGGAGCTGTGAGGAGCTCTGAGGAGCTGTGAGGAGCTCTGAGGAGCTCTGAGGAGGTCTGAGGAGGTGCACTGCTGTCACCTGCTGGTTGCTTCTGTATCGTACAGAGGGGGAAGATTGAACCAATTTAAACATAAGTGTTCTTATTTCCTCCAGCTGACACACTGGCCTACAAAGTCCAGAACCTCCAGTGGACACCAGACTTCTTGGGTGCCATCACTCTGACCTGGTCCCGTCCCAAGAACCTCCCTGTTAATTCCTGTAACTTCCTCATTAACTACAGGTGAGCCTGGACACGTGTGTGTGTGTGTGTGTGTGTACACACACACACACACACATATATATATATGTTATATATATATATGTTATATATGTTTTATATATATATATATATATATATATACACACACACACACAGACACACACACACACATATTATCTTTACATGTAGACAGTGAGGAGGTGCTGCCTCTCAGACACGGTTGTACATTTGATCTACCACATACCTGGTGTCCTCCAGCTCCTGTCCTCGTCACTCATCAGTGCTGCCTCGTATGTTTGTGTTCAGGGTCGTGGGAACGCAGCAGTGGACCCCAATGGAGACCCACAGTAACAAGACCAGCTACAAACTGACGGTGCTGAGGCCCGACACCACTTACCAGGTGAAAGTTCTCACTCAGTGCCTCAGCAAGCTGCACAAGACCAATGAAGTGATCACCGTGAGGACACCAGAGGGACGTGAGTAACCCGTACACGTCCTTGTTTGTTGCTGACAGCACTTATCCGCTTCATTTCCACCACAGGAGTCTTCCAGTAACCTGAAGCTTTTAAGAGGTTCTCTGTTCCACAGCCCATCATTTCCACCTGTAGGAGCCTGAGAGCCTCAGTTGAAACAAAGAAAGCTGTGAAATGAGACCAATAAAACATACATCTCTATCAAAAATCTGGAATGTAGAAATGTGGCAAACTGACAGATTCTGACTTGACTATAAATAACTAAAAAATAAGGGCACTTTCTTGGGATTGAAAGTCTGAAAGCGAGAGGGCATTCTGCCTGAAGTCCTGCTGAGCATTATGCTTGCAGTTCTGCTGGGTGTCCTGCTCGGTGTCCTGCTGGGGATCTTGTTGCACCCTCTGCTGGACATTTAGCTGGGCATTCTTCTAGACATCCTGCTGGGTGTTCTACTAGGCATCCTGCTGGGACTCCTGCTGGGTGTTCTGCTGGGTGTCCTGCTGGGCGTCCTGCTGGGTGTTCTACTAGGCGTCCTGCCGGTTGTCCTGCTGGGTGTTCTACTAGGCGTCCTGCCGGTTGTCCTGCTGGGTGTTCTACTAGGCATCCTGCTGGGCGTCCTGCTGGGCGTTCTACTAGGCGTCCTGCCGGTCGTTCTACTAGGCATCCTGCCGGGCGTCCTGCTGGGCATCCTGCCGGGCATCCTGCCGGTCGTTCTACTAGGCGTCCTGCCGGTCGTTCTACTAGGCGTCCTGCCGGTCGTTCTACTAGGCGTCCTGCCGGTCGTCCTGCTGGGTGTTCTACTAGGCATCCTGCTGGGCGTCCTGCTGGGCGTTCTACTAGGCGTCCTGCCGGTTGTCCTGCTGGATGTTCTACTAGGCGTCCTGCTGGGCGTTCTACTAGGCGTCCTGCCGGTCGTTCTACTAGGCATCCTGCTGGGCGTCCTGCTGGGCGTCCTGCTGGGCGTTCTACTAGGCGTCCTGCCGGTTATCCTGCTGGATGTTCTACTAGGCGTCCTGCTGGGCATTCTACTAGGCGTCCTGCCGGTTGTCCTGCTGGGTGTTCTACTAGGCGTCCTGCCGGTTGTCCTGCTGGATGTTCTACTAGGCATCCTGCCGGGCGTCCTGCTGGGCGTTCTACTAGGCGTCCTGCCGGTCGTTCTACTAGGCATCCTGCCGGTTGTCCTGCTGGGTGTTCTACTAGGCATCCTGCCGGGCGTCCTGCTGGGTGTTTTACTAGGCGTCCTGCCGGTTGTCCTGCTGGGTGTTCTACTAGGCATCCTGCCGGGTGTCCTGCTGGGCGTTCTACTAGGCGTCCTGCCGGTCGTTCTACTAGGCATCCTGCCAGGCGTCCTGCTGGGCGTCCTGCTGGGCGTTCTACTGGGCGTCCTGCTGGGTGTTCTACTAGGCGTCCTGCTGGGCGTTCTACTAGGCGTCCTGCCGGTTGTTCTACTAGGCATCCTGCCGGGCGTCCTGCTGGGCGTTCTACTAGGCGTCCTGCCGGTCGTTCTACTAGGCATCCTGCCGGGCGTCCTGCTGGGCGTCCTGCTGGGCGTCCTGCTGGGCGTCCTGCTGGGCGTCCTACTGGGCGTCCTGCCGGTCGTTCTACTAGGCATCCTGTCGGGCGTCCTGCTGGGCGTCCTGCTGGGTGTTCTACTAGGCGTCCTGCTGGGCGTCCTGCTGGGTGTTCTACTAGGCATCCTGCCGGGCGTCCTGCTGGGCGTCCTGCTGGGCGTCCTGCTGGGCGTCCTGCTGGGCGTCCTGCTGGGTGTTCTACTAGGCGTCCTGCTGGGCGTCCTGCTGGGTGTTCTACTAGGCGTCCTGCTGGGCGTTCTGCTAGGCGTCCTGCCGGGCGTCCTGCTGGGTGTTCTACTAGGCGTCCTGCTGGGCGTCCTGCTGGGCGTCCTGCTCGGCGTCCTGCTGGGTGTTCTACTAGGCGTCCTGCCGGTTGTCCTGCTGGGTGTTCTACTAGGCGTCCTGCCGGTTGTCCTGCTGGGTGTTCTACTAGGCATCCTGCTGGGCGTCCTGCTGGGCGTCCTGCTGGGCGTCCTGCTGGGCGTTCTACTAGGCGTCCTGCCGGTCGTTCTACTAGGCATCCTGCCGGGCGTCCTGCTGGGCATCCTGCCGGGCGTCCTGCTGGGCGTCCTGCTGGGCGTTCTACTAGGCGTCCTGCCGGTCGTTCTACTAGGCGTCCTGCCGGTCGTTCTACTAGGCATCCTGCCGGTCGTCCTGCTGGGTGTTCTACTAGGCATCCTGCTGGGCGTCCTGCTGGGCGTTCTACTAGGCGTCCTGCCGGTTGTCCTGCTGGATGTTCTACTAGGCGTCCTGCCAGGCGTCCTGCTGGGCGTCCTGCTGGGCGTCCTACTGGGCGTCCTGCTGGGTGTTCTACTGGGCGTCCTGCTGGGCGTTCTACTGGGCGTCCTGCTGGGCGTTCTACTAGGCGTCCTGCCGGTCGTTCTACTAGGCATCCTGCCGGGCGTCCTGCTGGGCGTCCTGCTGGGCGTCCTGCTGGGCGTCCTGCTGGGTGTTCTACTAGGCGTCCTGCTGGGCGTCCTGCTGGGTGTTCTACTAGGCGTCCTGCCGGTCGTTCTACTAGGCATCCTGCCGGGCGTCCTGCTGGGCGTCCTGCTGGGCGTCCTGCTGGGCGTCCTGCTGGGCGTCCTGCTGGGCGTCCTACTGGGCGTCCTGCTGGGTGTTCTACTGGGCGTCCTGCTGGGCGTTCTACTGGGCGTCCTGCTGGGCGTTCTACTAGGCGTCCTGCCGGTTGTTCTACTAGGCATCCTGCCGGGCGTCCTGCTGGGCGTTCTACTAGGCGTCCTGCCGGTCGTTCTACTAGGCATCCTGCCGGGCGTCCTGCTGGGCGTCCTGCTGGGTGTTCTACTAGGCGTCCTGCTGGGCGTCCTGCTGGGTGTTCTACTAGGCATCCTGCCGGGCGTCCTGCTGGGCGTCCTGCTGGGCGTCCTGCTGGGCGTCCTGCTGGGTGTTCTACTAGGCGTCCTGCTGGGCGTCCTGCTGGGTGTTCTACTAGGCGTCCTGCTGGGCGTTCTACTAGGCGTCCTGCCGGGCGTCCTGCTGGGTGTTCTACTAGGCGTCCTGCTGGGCGTCCTGCTGGGCGTCCTGCTGGGCGTCCTGCTCGGCGTCCTGCTGGGTGTTCTACTAGGCGTCCTGCCGGTTGTCCTGCTGGGTGTTCTACAAGGCGTCCTGCCGGTATTCCTGCTGGGTGTTCTACTAGGCATCCTGCTGGGCGTCCTGCTGGGCGTCCTGCTGGGCGTCCTGCTGGGCGTTCTACTAGGCGTCCTGCCGGTCGTTCTACTAGGCATCCTGCCGGGCGTCCTGCTGGGCATCCTGCCGGGCATCCTGCCGGGCGTCCTGCTGGGCGTCCTGCTGGGCGTTCTACTAGGCGTCCTGCCGGTCGTTCTACTAGGCGTCCTGCCGGTCGTTCTACTAGGCATCCTGCCGGTCGTCCTGCTGGGTGTTCTACTAGGCATCCTGCTGGGCGTCCTGCTGGGCGTTCTACTAGGCGTCCTGCCGGTTGTCCTGCTGGATGTTCTACTAGGCGTCCTGCTGGGCGTTCTACTAGGCGTCCTGCTGGGCGTTCTACTAGGCGTCCTGCCGGTCGTTCTGCTAGGCATCCTGCCGGGCGTCCTGCTGGGCGTCCTGCTGGGCGTTCTACTAGGCGTCCTGCCGGTTGTCCTGCTGGATGTTCTACTAGGCGTCCTGCTGGGCGTTCTACTAGGCGTCCTGCTGGGCGTTCTACTAGGCGTCCTGCCGGTCGTTCTGCTAGGCATCCTGCCGGGCGTCCTGCTGGGCGTCCTGCTGGGCGTTCTACTAGGCGTCCTGCCGGTTGTCCTGCTGGATGTTCTACTAGGCGTCCTGCTGGGCGTTCTACTAGGCGTCCTGCCGGTTGTCCTGCTGGGTGTTCTACTAGGCGTCCTGCCGGTTGTCCTGCTGGATGTTCTACTAGGCATCCTGCCGGGCGTCCTGCTGGGCGTTCTACTAGGCGTCCTGCCGGTCGTTCTACTAGGCATCCTGCCGGTTGTCCTGCTGGGTGTTCTACTAGGCATCCTGCCGGGCGTCCTGCCGGTTGTCCTGCTGGGTGTTCTACTAGGCATCCTGCCGGGCGTCCTGCTGGGCGTTCTACTAGGCGTCCTGCCGGTCGTTCTACTAGGCATCCTTCCAGGCGTCCTGCTGGGCGTCCTGCTGGGCGTTCTACTGGGCGTCCTGCTGGGTGTTCTACTAGGCGTCCTGCTGGGCGTTCTACTAGGCGTCCTGCCGGTCGTTCTACTAGGCATCCTGCCAGGCGTCCTGCTGGGCGTCCTGCTGGGCGTCCTACTGGGCGTCCTGCTGGGTGTTCTACTGGGCGTCCTGCTGGGCGTTCTACTGGGCGTCCTGCTGGGCGTTCTACTAGGCGTCCTGCCGGTTGTTCTACTAGGCATCCTGCCGGGCGTCCTGCTGGGCGTTCTACTAGGCGTCCTGCCGGTCGTTCTACTAGGCATCCTGCCGGGCGTCCTGCTGGGCGTCCTGCTGGGCGTCCTGCTGGGTGTTCTACTAGGCGTCCTGCTGGGCGTCCTGCTGGGTGTTCTACTAGGCATCCTGCCGGGCGTCCTGCTGGGCGTCCTGCTGGGCGTCCTGCTGGGCGTCCTGCTCGGCGTCCTGCTGGGTGTTCTACTAGGCGTCCTGCTGGGCGTCCTGCTGGGTGTTCTACTAGGCGTCCTGCTGGGCGTTCTACTAGGCGTCCTGCCGGGCGTCCTGCTGGGTGTTCTACTAGGCGTCCTGCTGGGCGTCCTGCTCGGCGTCCTGCTCGGCGTCCTGCTGGGTGTTCTACTAGGCGTCCTGCTGGGCGTCCTGCTGGGTGTTCTACTAGGCGTCCTGCTGGGCGTTCTACTAGGCGTCCTGCCGGGCGTCCTGCTGGGTGTTCTACTAGGCGTCCTGCTGGGCGTCCTGCTGGGCGTCCTGCTGGGTGTTCTACTAGGCGTCCTGCTGGGCGTCCTGCTGGATGGTCTTTAGGGACATGAAGGGTTTGTGAGGCAGTTTTCTGGTAGTCTTTCTGTCTGATTCAGTCAACGTAGAACTGTCTGATTTCTGCTCCTGGTGTTTCCTGTTTATTTTTTTGTTTCTCACTGGGGCTGATGAATGCGTTTGTGTCGCTTTAGTCCCCGACCCTCCACAGAACCTGCAGCTGTCCTGTAACCACCGCGAGGACGGGACGGTGCTGGTTTCCTGGAGTCCTCCTGACAAGGCTCACGGCCTGATCCGCGAGTACATTGTAAGTGAATTATTCATTTATTTTTTCAACCAACAAGCCATCTGATACTGCTGTAAACTGACTGACAGCTACAGATGGAAGAAGGATCATTTATTTCTGGATGGCAGGACTATGCAGCACAGTTTCTGTGTTCAAAATCTGCATCACACTGAATTATTTTACACAACTGATGGCAAAAAAAACCAACCACACTGCTATTAAGCAGTTTTACTCCCGCGATCAGTCCATGTGATGCTGAAAAAAGACTCCGGTCACCGGTAACGTGTGCTTTGTGTCGTTCCTCCTGTGTGCAAGTTGGAGTTCTTTGTATCCGCCTCATCCCTGGATTTCCGTCATTTTACCAGCATGGAGATGCAGATCGATGGATGAATGTAGAAGACGAGCTTCTTCTAATGGAGCCTTTTAAACTATGAGTATGAGACCTGCGTTGTAAATACTTTCTTGAGCCTCAGCCCGATTCAGACGGGGCTGCATGGGTGCAGACCACTCCTCAAGAAGTATTCAGGTCGGAGAACTGGTGCTGCTCGGGTCTGGATTTGAGATTTTACTGTGCTTGTTGACAGGTTGAATACAGCGAACGTGGAGGTGTCGACTGGACGTCACAGAGGTCCACTGAAACCAGCACGGAGGTGAAGGAGCTGCGGCAAGATGCTCTGTACCGCTTCAGGGTAGGACCTGCCTCGCTGAGGCAACAAACAAACACGTACGAGCGAAAAGGAGCTCAAATATGATCCTAAAAATCACTGATGGTTCCCAGGTGGCTGCAGTGACCAGCCGAGGCGTCGGAAACTGGTCCGAGATCAAATCCATCACACCTAAGAAAGGTAGGTTTTTCCATCCCGGTGTCATGTGAGGATCTGACTGCAGACTGGAGAGACGGGAGGTCCACTCTGGAGTGGTTCGTCTGTGCTACCGGGGACAGAGCTCCACCTCAGATGGTCTGCAGGGTCCCGGCTCCTCTGCTTTAAAAAGTAGACAGCACTGCCCTCTAGTGGTGCTCACAACACATTCATCACAGACACGGATGGAAGTTCAGGCTGCTTCTGCTACAAATATGACTTGGTTCACAGCTTCATGTCTTCACTTATTTGTGCAAACAAGCATATGCTCCCCCAAATGTGATTATGTAATAACTCATATATGAGATATAAAGACTGTAAGGGTGAAGCCGGGGCCACCCCCACTGTTCTTGGGGAACATTATTAAGCTGAAATGTTTGTCGTAAGTTCACAAACTCAACGAGTCAGGACCCGAAGAGAAGTTTATTTTTAATCTGCTAAATCGTCCGCTCACCGCGTTCCCACCCCTAGTAAGACTTCTGAACCCCCCCTGTTCTTCCCCACACAATAAAAAAAAGGCCTCCGGAGAACATCCTTGTAAAACCACTGACCATTTCCCTGTGAAAACCCCCAACATATGCTTTCACTCATCTCCCAACAACATTCAAATGTGCAGATAAAACAGCCGCTGCTTTGACAACCTCGGTTCTGTCTGAAAGGCTGATTCCAACCAGAATGCAGTGCACCTCAGAAACCCTTATCAGATGCAGAAGGTGAGACCTTCTAGTATTTCATGAAAAATACGACCTCATTTTGAATATGATGGAAGCAGCACGTCTCAAAGACGTTGTGACATAAGCGACGAAAGGCTGGCGAGGTAAGTGGCACTGAAGAGGAACATCTACAACGAATAATGTCACCTGTCAACAGATCACAGACACGACTGCATTTGAAGAAGAGCATCTTAGAGAAGCAGAGTCTTCTCTGGCAGAGTTTCTTTAAAATATTCTGAAGCAAAGTAGAGAAACCACGGACCCATGTCCTCCAGACGAGAGAGCAGAGGGACCATCCAGCTTGTAATCATCTCTGATGGTAGAATTAGTGTCCATGGAAAGGACATCTGGAACATGTGGAAAGAAAACATCAGTACTGCAGGATTCACATCTGCTCCCATCCAGAGATCGTCTGTTTCCCTGGATGACGTCGTCCATATTTCAGCAAGACAGCTGATTCCATTAAGTTTGACTGTTTTTTTAATCCATCCAATCAAAGGGAAATGACGTTTGTAGGGTCTAAATTACTTTGAAAAGTGTCTGTGAAAGTGAAATAAACATCATTTGACAAACAGCTGGAGAGATTGAATGTTAGCGGAGAGAAACTTGGCTGAAAGCTCCACAGATCATCAGGAAGGCCCTGGAGTGTTGTGCTCGTTGCCTGGCAACAGCTGTGCTGATGATCATGTCATTTATGCATCAGTGGCAGGTGAAGTCAGTGCACAGCATGGATGGAAACACACAATTCGTTTCAGCTTCATTTGATGCCAAATCATCTCAAAATTCTTAAATTAGCTTGTTCCGAAAGAGTCAAATGAAGAGTTCTCCCCATCCTGAGCAAGAATCAGGCGGCTAAGGAAGGGAACTCTCCCCTTCAACAGGAAGAAACCTCTGGCACAACCAGACTCGGGAAGGACGGCCATCTGCCTCAACCAGTGGGAGATTGTCATGTGGGATGCAGAGATGCACCTCCAGGATTGAACCATCTGTCACTAACAAACACTGCAGGTACCTCTACTGGTCTCTTTAACGTCTGGAAGTCATGTAGAGCGGAGCTGGAAGGTTCTCCAGCAGCCACATCTCCAAAACCACCATCCAGCCATCTCCTGATGGGCAGTACAAGCTCGTCCATCATTCTTCTCATGATGACCAGGTTGAAACCTCTCTGTTCTCCTCCTGCTTCATTCTTGACCTCTCCTCTTCAGCTTGTCTCCAGTTAGTTATTCAGGTCTTCAGCTTGTTTTCAGAAAGCTTAATCAGCTGCTCCAATGTGTGAACCGCTTTCCATTGTCATGGCAACTCTTCACAACAAATGTCAAAGAACCAAAATTGACAGCAATAATCCATGAACAGACCAGCGTCCAAGCCAGCGAGGAAAGATGTTTTACCAAACAAACAAACTCGGTAGAAAATCCCCAAAAAGGTTGAAGGTGGGACACAAAACCCTGCCCTGCATCCAGCACAACATGACATCGTAGTAGAAGAGTCCAGGTGGTGAGCTGGTCTACCTGCAGTCCAGAACTGGATCACGAAGGGAAAGATGATGATCCAGGACTGTCAAGCAGAACCAATCTGATACCAGACCAAGATGGGACAATGTTCCTTCATCAGCTGGTCTCCTCAGGTCCAGATGTTTACAGGAACTGGTGTCATTAGTATGTTGCACACCATTTCAACGTTCTTGGACCTGAGGTTAATTACTCTTAAACTGCTATTAAAGCAAACTAGAGAGGCAGATTCTAGATGAAAGCGCGACACTGAAGACGTGAGGCGAGTTGTAACCCGTGCTCCCTCTGCTGCAGCACTGCCTCCTCCCTCCGTGAATGTTGACGACATCACAGACGACTCCATGAGCCTCTCCTTCACCCTAAACTCCCAGTATGACGTAAGCATCCTGAAACACCTCACACATCTGTGAACAAACATGGAAGTGTTGTGTCTGAACTTACAAGCTTGTCTCTTCCAGGTGAAATATTTCATCGTGATTCTGTCCTGGCAGTTTGACTCTCATGTCAAGGAGAGCAAGAACTTCACCATCACAGGGAGGGTCCTCAAAGGTGCTGCTCCAGTCTGGTTCAGCTGTTTAGTTCTAATGAAGTTTTCCACACATTTTCATTTCTCTTCTGTGCTTGCAGCTACAAACCTGACAGCAGGGACTCTGTATGAGGTGGCTGTCTGGGCCCACACCAGCACCGGAGACAGTCCCACCAACGTGTCCCACCACCAGACCAGCGGGACCCAGCCGGACCGGCCTCTCCTCAAAGCCAAAGCTCTCAATCAAACAGCTGTGGAGTGCAGCTGGACCGTCACTGGACCCCCAGAACAGGTTAGATCCCCAGGACAGATCGGACCCTCACACACACAAAACCAGGGTTTTGATCATTTTGTCTGTCAGGTCTGAACATCAGCAACCATCTAGAAACGACTCTGCACGTTTGATCCCACGAGTCACTCTTTGTCCGACGGTCATAAATTCAGGATTATCTGGATTTGTTTGTTCGACAGTTATGAATTCAGGATTATCTGGATGTTTTGGTCCGACTGTTATGAATTCAGGATTATCTGGATGTTTTGGTCTGACTGTTATGAATTCAGGATTATCTGGATGTTTTGGTCCGACTGTTATGAATTCAGCATTATCTGGATGTGTTGGTCTGATGGTCATTTATTCAGGATTATGTGGATGTGTTGGTCCGACGGTCATGAATTCAGGATTATCTGGATGTGTTGGTCCGACGGTCATGAATTCAGCATTATCTGGATGTGTTGGTCCGACGGTCATGAATTCAGCATTATCTGGATGTGTTGGTCGGACGGTCATGAATTCAGCATTATCTGGATGTGTTGGTCCGACGGTCATGAATTCAGGATTATCTGTATGTGTTGGTCTGATGGTCATTTATTCAGGATTATGTGGATGTGTTGGTCGGACGGTCATGAATTCAGCATTATCTGGATGTGTTGGTCCGACGGTCATGAATTCAGGCTTATCTGGATGTGTTGGTCAGACGGTCATGAATTCAGGATTATCTGTATGTGTTGGTCTGATGGTCATTTATTCAGGATTATGTGGATGTGTTGGTCCGACGGTCATGAATTCAGCATTATCTGGATGTGTTGGTCGGACGGTCATGAATTCAGGATTATCTGTATGTGTTGGTCTGATGGTCATTTATTCAGGATTATGTGGATGTGTTGGTCCGACTGTCATGAATTCAGGATTATCTGGATGTGTTGGTCGGACGGTCATGAATTCAGCATTATCTGGATGTGTTGGTCCGACGGTCATGAATTCAGGCTTATCTGGATGTGTTGGTCGGACGGTCATGATTTCAGGATTATCTGGATGTGTTGGTCCGACTGTTATGAATTCAGGATTATCTCGCCGTTTTGGTGCGACGGTCATAAATTCAGGATTATCTGGATGTGTTGGTCCGACGGTCATGAATTCAGCATTATCTGGATGTGTTGGTCCGACGGTCATGAATTCAGGATTATCTGGATGTGTTGGTCCGACTGTTATGAATTCAGGATTATCTGGATGTGTTGGTCCGACTGTTGTGAATTCAGGATTATCTGGATGTGTTGGTCCGACTGTTATGAATTCAGGATTATCTGTATGTGTTGGTCCGACGGTCATGATTTCAGGATTATCTGGATGTGTTGGTCCGACTGTTATGAATTCAGGATTATCTGGATGTGTTGGTCCGACTGTTATGAATTCAGGATTATCTGGATGTGTTGGTTGGACGGTCATGATTTCAGGATTATCTGGATGTGTTGGTCCGACTGTTATGAATTCAGGATTATCTGGATGTGTTGGTCCGACGGTCATGAATTCAGGATTATCTCGCCGTTTTGGTGCGACGGTCATAAATTCAGGATTATCTGTATGTGTTGGTCCGACGGTCATGAATTCAGCATTATCTGGATGTGTTGGTCCGACGGTCATGAATTCAGGATTATCTGGATGTGTTGGTCTGACGGTCATGAATTCAGGCTTATCTGGATGTGTTGGTTGGACGGTCATGAATTCAGGATTATCTGGATGTGTTTGTCAGACTGTCATGAATTCAGAATTATCTGTATGTGTTGGTCCGACGGTCATGAATTCAGGATTATCTCGCCGTTTTGGTGCGACGGTCATAAATTCAGGATTATCTGTATGTGTTGGTCCGACGGTCATGAATTCAGGATTATCTGGATGTGTTGGTCCGACGGTCATGAATTCAGGATTATCTCGCCGTTTTGGTGCGACGGTCATAAATTCAGGATTATCTGGATGTGTTGGTCCGACGGTCATGAATTCAGCATTATCTGGATGTGTTGGTCCGACGGTCATGAATTCAGGATTATCTGGATGTGTTGGTCCGACTGTTATGAATTCAGGATTATCTGGATGTGTTGGTCCGACTGTTATGAATTCAGGATTATCTGTATGTGTTGGTCCGACGGTCATGAATTCAGGATTATCTGGATGTGTTGGTTGGACGGTCATGATTTCAGGATTATCTGGATGTGTTGGTCCGACTGTTATGAATTCAGGATTATCTGGATGTGTTGGTCCGACTGTTATGAATTCAGGATTATCTGGATGTGTTGGTTGGACGGTCATGATTTCAGGATTATCTGGATGTGTTGGTCCGACGGTCATGAATTCAGGATTATATCGCCGTTTTGGTGTGACGGTCATAAATTCAGGATTATCTGTATGTGTTGGTCCGACGGTCATGAATTCAGCATTATCTGGATGTGTTGGTCCGACGGTCATGAATTCAGGATTATCTGGATGTGTTGGTCTGACGGTCATGAATTCAGGCTTATCTGGATGTGTTGGTTGGACGGTCATGAATTCAGGATTATCTGGATGTGTTTGTCTGACTGTCATGAATTCAGAATTATCTGTATGTGTTGGTCCGACGGTCATGAATTCAGGATTATCTCGCCGTTTTGGTGCGACGGTCATAAATTCAGGATTATCTGTATGTGTTGGTCCGACGGTCATGAATTCAGGATTATCTGGATGTGTTGGTCCGACGGTCATGAATTCAGGCTTATCTGGAGGTGTTGGTTCGATGGTCATGAATTCAGGCTTATCTGGATGTGTTGGTTGGACGGTCATGAATTCAGGATTATCTGGATGTGTTGGTCGGACGGTCATGAATTCAGGATTATCTGGATGTGTTGGTCCGACTGTTATGAATTCAGGATTATCTGGATGTGTTGGTCCGACTGTTATGAATTCAGGATTATCTGGATGTGTTGGTTGGACGGTCATGATTTCAGGATTATCTGGATGTGTTGGTCCGACTGTTATGAATTCAGGATTATCTGGATGTGTTGGTTGGACGGTCATGAATTCAGGATTATCTGGATGTGTTGGTCCGACTGTTATGAATTCAGGATTATCTGGATGTGTTGGTCCGACTGTTATGAATTCAGGATTATCTGGATGTGTTGGTTGGACGGTCATGATTTCAGGATTATCTGGATGTGTTGGTTGGACGGTCATGAATTCAGGATTATCTGGATGTGTTGGTCCGACTGGATTATCTGGATTCTGGATGCTTCTTCAGCGCTTCAGACTCAGCGATCTTCTTCTCTCGTTTTCAGCCCTGATATCAGAGAAATGACGCCCAGACCTTGCAGACCTTTACCAGGAACAACTCTTAAACTCCTGTTTTTCTCCTTTTTGTTGTTTTTTTTTTTTGTGCAGGTGTACGGCGTGTTTTACGCCACGTCCTTCCTGGATCTTCTCCGCAGCCCTCGTCAGGTCCACAGCATGTCTCTGAACCTGACGGTGACCGTGGACAGTGATGAGCAGTATCTCTTCCTGGTGAGTAGATGCTGCGGCATCCCCACCCAGTTGTTTTATCTTATATTTTTGTTTGTCAGGAGCTTTTATAACTTTGTGCCATAATGATCACATTTATGAAGTGTGAGGTCAGACAAGACATTGCAGCAGATGTTTGGGTAAAAACCCACCACATCCTTCTGTCCTGCTGTGCTTGATATTAGTTGTTTTGTCTTTTTTTTCTTTTCTGGAACGTATGTTTGAATAAAGGAACACTAAATCTCTTCTTAGTTTTATTTTATTTTCTTAAAATAATAATTCAGTGTCAAATCTGCCAAAACAAGGAGCAAACAGCCGTCTGATCCACAGCAGAATGACGGCATCAAGTGTTTCTGTTGTAAGCAAACGCCTCGATGCATTAAACCAGACTGGTAAAACCATCATTGTGTAAACTAATAATATAATTATATTATAATTAATAATAATTAACCAATAATAATCTAATAATCGTAATGGTGCTTGTAAATTAGCTCCAGGAGTTCCAGGAGCTCTAGGAGTTTTTGTCTTTCTGGTGAGCAAAATGTAAAAAAAAATATTTGAAGAAGAAAAAAAAAAGGAGAAGAAAAAAAAAATTAAACCTTATTGCAAAATCAGACATACATACGGTAATGGTGCAAAACAACCAAACCTTCTTTAAAATGTACTATTACAACCGTCCTGGTAGAAGCGGACTTCTAAAACCACATTCTGTTAGTCTCAAAATAGAATGGGTTTTGTGGGTTTCGTAGGTTTCATCTTCCCCAGATGGATCACTCGGTTGAGCAGGAACGTCTTCTGAATTCAGAGGTCGTCGTACTCACCAGCCAGTCCAGTTTCAAGTCCCAGCCCCAGACGTTCTCCTTCACATCTTCCCCATCTCTTTGCCCAAATCGTGTTGGACTACTTAATCATAAAAAAAACAAAAAAAAAACCAATAAAAAGTCAATGATTTTGTTTCAAGTGAATTAATACTTTAACGTAACAGATCCTGAACTGAAAGACCACAGAAAAAGTGAGCACCATCATAAGACCTCAGTAAGGTTCCTACGTGGTCCGGGGTCACTGATGTTCACAGTAAACACAACGTTCATTCCCCAGGATCCTCCCTGATTAATGACGTGGGTATTATTGTTATTGCTGCTGTTATTATAACAATAGTAATAACAGCAACAATAATTATTATTATTATTGCTGTTGTTAATTAATAATACCAGTATTAAATATATAATAATCAAAATTATTAACTATAATTCTTCTAATTATTAAAATAAAATCTAAACCTAAATGCGATTATAATACGTTTGAAAGCCTCACACTGAGTTTAAAACTGTCGAGCTGGAAATCAGAGAAGCCAGTTTTGTTAGTGGTAGTTTACCGGCCTCCTGCTGGAGCTTATCTGGAGTTTCTGCCTGAGTTCTCAGATTTCTGATCTAGTTTATTGATCATACAGATAAAATCATCATAGTGGGTGACTTTAACATTCATATGAATGTTGACAATGACAGTCTTACGTTGGCTTTTGATTATCTTCTAGAAACGATGGGGATTTAACAAAAAGTTAATGAACCGACGCATTGTCTTAATTATACTCTTGATCTGGTCCTCGTCTACGGTGTAGAACCTGATAATTTGCAGACGTGGAAATTCAGATGTGCACTCAGCTTTAGATGCAGTTGCTCCTTTGAGAAAGAGGGTCTCTAACCATAGGAGCTTAACTCCCTGGTTTAACTCACATATTCGTATGTTAAAACAGAAAGTGCGTAAAATGGAAAGAAAGTGGTACTCTTAGTAGGTTTGTAGATATTTATTGTGCATGGAAAGATAGTCTAATAGTATGTAAAAAAGCGCTTCACAAAGCTAGAACAGCCTATTATTCAGTGTTAATAGAGGATAATAAAAATAACCATGTTTTCTGTTCAGCACTGTAGCCAGGCTGACAAAGAGCCACAACTCTGGTGAGCCGTGCATCCCTGCAGCTCTCAGTAGTGAAGACTTTATGAGCTTCTTTAGCAATAAAATTGTCAGAATTACAGAGGAAATCGGCCACGCCCACCCGGCAGTGGCTGTGGGCATTTCTTCAGCTTCAGTGACTCCCTTAGGCTCTGACCTGATGCTAGACCGTTTGGTTCCTGTTGACCTCCCTGACCTGACTCTAGACTGTTTTGTTAACTGTAGACCTCCCTGAGCTGACTCTAGAGTGTTTGGTTCCTGTAGACCTCCCTGAGCTGACCCTAGACCGTTTGGTTCCTGTAGGCCTCCCTGACCTGACTCTAGACCGTTTTGTTCCTGTAGACCTCCCTGACCTGACTCTAGACCGTTTGGTTCCTGTAGACCTCCCTGAGCTGACTCTAGACCGTTTGGTTCCTGTAGACCTCCCTGAGCTGACTCTAGACTGTTTGGTTCCTGTTGACCTCCCTGACCTGACTCTAGACTGTTTGGTTCCTGTACACCTCCCTGACCTGACTCTAGACCGTTTGGTTCCTGTAGACCTCCCTGAGCTGACTCTAGACCGTTTGGTTCCTGTAGACCTCCCTGAGCTGACTCTAGACCGTTTGGTTCCTGTAGACCTCCCTGAGCTGACTCTAGACCGTTTGGTTCCTGTAGACCTCCCTGAGCTGACTCTAGACCGTTTGGTTCCTGTAGACCTCCCTGAGCTGACTCTAGACCATTTGGTTCCTGTTGACCTCCCTGAGCTGACTCTAGACTGTTTGGTTCCTGTACACCTCCCTGACCTGACTCTAGACCGTTTGGTTCCTGTAGACCTCCCTGAGCTGACTCTAGACCGTTTGGTTCCTGTAGACCTCCCTGAGCTGACTCTAGACTGTTTGGTTCCTGTTGACCTCACTGACCTGACTCTAGACTGTTTGGTTCCTGTAGACCTCCCTGAGCTGACTCTAGACTGTTTGGTTCCTGTAGACCTCCCTGAGCTGACTCTAGACCGTTTGGTTCCTGTAGACCTCCCTGACCTGACTCTAGACCGTTTTTTTTCCTGTAGACCTCCCTGATCTGACTCTAGACTTTTTGGTTCCTGTAGACCTCCCTGAGCTGACTCTAGTCTGTTTGGTTCCTGTAGACCTCCCTGAGCTGACACTAGACCGTTTGGTTCCTGTAGGCCTCCCTGACCTTACTCTAGACCGTTTGGTTCCTGTAGACCTCCCTGAGCTGACTCTAGGCCGTTTTGTTCCTGTAGACCTCCCTGACCTGACTCTAGACCGTTTGGTTCCTGTAGACCTCCCTGAGCTGACTCTAGACCGTTTGGTTCCTGTGACCTCCCTGAGCTGACTCTAGACGTTTTGGTTTCTGGAGACCTCCCTGACCTGATTCTAGACGTTTTGGTTCCTGTACACCTCCCTGACCTGACTCTAGACCGTTTGGTTCCTGTAGACCTCCCTGACCTGACTCTAGACTGTTTGGTTCCTGTAGACCTCCCTGACCTGACTCTAGACCGTTTGGTTCCTTTACACCTCCCTGAGCTAACTCTAGACTGTTTGGTTCCTGTAGACCTCCCTGACCTGACTCTAGACTGTTTGGTTCCTGTAGATCTGCCTGACCTGACTCTAGACTGTTTGGTTCCTGTAGACCTCCCTGACCTGACTCTAGACTGTTTGGTTCCTGTAGACCTCCCTGAGCTGACACTAGACCGTTTGGTTCCTGTAGGCCTCCCTGACCTGACTCTAGACTGTTTGGTTCCTTTAGACCTCCCTGACCTGACCTCAGACGTCAATAGATCTAAATCGTCCCAACTCGACTACTCAAAAATGTTTTCTCTCTTATTGGTGCGACAATACTGGACCAGATCAACTTGCCCTTAGTCTTAGGATATGATCCACTGACCTGCAGTCCCACCCTCTGGCCACCTCTGTGTCAGCTTTCTACACTGATTTTATATACTGGTCTCTGTAGAACACTAACTAACCAGGTACCAGCTATATATACATCGAAGTCTTAGTTCTGCTGCTGATGGATAATTATACTGATGGATCTGGTCTTTGGACCCTTTGACGGTGTGTCTATGTCTCTCTTCTCTTTACTTCCTGTTCTACCTGCTGGTCTTCAGCAGGAGGGTCCCCCCTTATGATCCAGGTCCTGATCCAGGTTTCTCCCCCCTTATGATCCAGGTCCTGGTCCAGGTTTCTTCCCCCTTATGATCCAGGTCCTGGTCCAGGTTTCTTCTCTCTTAAAGGGGAGTTTTTACCTGCTGTTGTTTATGTAATAATTGATCGGGGGTTGTGTTCTGGTCTGGAGACAACTTGCGTTGTAATAGACTATATAAATAAAATGGAATTATATTATTAGTATTATTATCATTACAATTATCATTATTAGTATTATATTTTATAATGATCATTATAATTATTATCCCTATTATCATGATGATGATGATCATATTAAGTCAGACAGTAAATAATAAATATCATCAATAGTACTGACACCAAAGTTGCTCCAAAGCCACTCCCATTTGAGCTTGCTAAAAGTTCCTACTAGACAAAATAAAGTCAAATAAACTTTTGTTAGACAGGTTGTCTGATTGTCTGAAAGCTTTGCCCTACTTGGCCAAGCTTGCTCAATGGCCAGTGTCTTCTTCAGTTCTCATGTAACAGTGATCTAACTGTGTGAACGTGATGTTCTCTGCATGCCCATTTCCCTTCTGGGGTTCTGTGACGCTCTGAGGTCAGATTTTCCTGATTTGATTGAAGCAGTCATGATTTATTTGACCTGTCTCCAGGTTCGGGCTGTCTTTCCCTTCATGGGTCCTCCCTCTGAATACGCTGTTGTGAAGATGATTCCCAACGAGAGGTTGCCACCCAGGAATCTCCACCGTGTGCGGGTGGATAAGACTCAGGCCACGCTGAAGTGGCAGCCGCCCTACGACACCCCAGACACACCTCTGGTAGCACGCTGTCTCACGTTGAAGACATTTAAGAGCAGTTTATCTGAGGTTTTACGGGCTGTAGTCTCCACCCACTATCAACCTATGTCTTCCTGTCTCCACAGACGTACGTGATCCACGTGAGGGATGTGATCCGGAAGGTGGAGCGTGACTACAAGCTGACCACTCAGAACAACACAGTGGAGTACCTTCTGAAAGGTCTCGAGCCTGCAGGCAGATACAGCGTCTCTGTTCGTCTACGCAACATGAGCAAAGAGGCCAGCTTCACCCTGAGCACAGGTTTGTGTCGGCGTGCAACCTACGAGCCACTTCAGGAAAAAGTGCATAAATGACATAGTTGACTCAAAAACGCCATCCGCTGCCTTACTGTTATAACCCCGGCATGACCCTGTGTCTGCCTGATTGGAAATGAGCACTAACTGCACAGCAGACTTGTGTTGCTGTTGTTTGTCATCAAAGATTCAGAGATGAGGAAAGAAGACAGCAGGTTTTAACACAGCTAGTCTGATATCTCGCCTGACAGGTCATCATTGCAACAAAGCTGTCATTAAAGAATATGAGCTAGCAGCAGCAGCTAGCAGCAGCAGCTAGCAGAAGCAGCTAGCAGCAGAAGCAGCTAGCAGCAGAAGCAGCTAGCAGCAGAAGCAGCTAGCAGCAGAAGCAGCTAGCAGAAGCAGCTAGCAGCAGCCAGCAGAAGCAGCTAGCAGAAGCAGCCAGCAGAAGCAGCTAGCAGCAGCCAGCAGAAGCAGCTAGCAGCAGCCAGCAGAAGCAGCTAGCAGCAGCAGCTAGCAGAAGCAGCTAGCAGCAGCAGCTAGCAGAAGCAGCTAGCAGCAGCCAGCAGAAGCAGCTAGCAGAAGCAGCTAGCAGCAGCAGCTAGCAGCAGAAGCAGCTAGCAGCAGCAGCTAGCAGAAGCAGCTAGCAGCAGCCAGCAGAAGCAGCTAGCAGCAGCCAGCAGAAGCAGCTAGCAGCAGCAGCTAGCAGAAGCAGCTAGCAGCAGCCAGCAGAAGCAGCTAGCAGAAGCAGCTAGCAGAAGCAGCTAGCAGCAGCAGCAGCTAGCAGCAGCTAGCAGCTAGCAGAAATGCCAAAGCTGGAGTGCCCCAGGGATCTGTGCTTGACCCTCTTCTGTACTTACTTCCCTGCGGTCATAACAAATCGCCTCTGGCGGTTTAGACCCGAATACTAACTTCAGACTGACGAGGCCTCACACAAATAACAAAACTTTCATCTCAAGAGACTTCAGACACCAAAAGTGATGTTCTCAAGTGTTGGGGGGTTGAAATGAAGTATCCATAATATGACCTGGTTTAAAGGTAGATTTTAAAATCTGTTGCAGTTCCTCTTCCGGCTCCAGAAGCGTTGAAAGTTATAACTGAGAACGACCATGTGTTCCTCTTCTGGAAGAGCCTGGCCGTGCGGGAGAAGGGCTTCAACGAGAGCAGGGTGAGATGCTGCTGAACAATCTTTATTTTATTTCAGGTATCGCCACCACTGCCCGGCTCAAACCTCCTCTAAAGGTTGTCCACATCAATATCTTTGATGTAGACGCGTACTGATGTGCTGTAAATGAAAGCTTTTAGTTCTCCTTTGGTATTGTGTAACTTCTTTCTTTTGTGGTCCTCAACTGACTGTTGCTGTGCTGTTTCCAGGGATATGAAGTGCACATGTTCGACAATGCCACCAACCAGACGTCCTACCTGGGAAACACCACCGAGACCTACTTCCGCATCAGCAACCTGCAGCTGCGACACACCTACACGCTGTCGGTGCAGGCCCGCTGCCTCCTCAATGGTCAGCTGTGTGGAGAACCTGCTCTACTGCTCTACAACCAGCTGACAGGTATCCACGCTCCTTCAGACACCAGCAGCCAAATCCGGATGATGTGAATGTCCCCTCAGACACACTTTAGCAGCACCTGTTGTGGCAAGAGGGCGTGTTCAAACCCCTTGGACTTAACTGATGTTCGACAGTCACTGGCTGGTTGAAGCTCCTTCAGCAGCAATGACTTCAACAAGATCTCACAGTATCTTCTGGATCAGAGCTGCTCAATGTTCTGGAGGAATTCTGGACCATTCATCTTTCCAGAACTGCTTCAGGTCAGACACACTTGTGTCTGATACAAGTGTTCGATGGGTGTGACCAACTCTGAAGATGATTCCACAGCATCTCCGTTGGGTTAATGTCTGGACTCTGACTGGACCTCTCCAGAAGCTGCATTTTCTTTTGCTGAGTCTATTCTGTGGTGGATTTAGGCTGATTGTCCTGTTGCATCATGGTAAATGATCCAGGCGCCACGGCAACGACACAAGCCTGACTCATGGTGCTCCCTCCACCGTGCCTCACCGCTGGCATGATGTTTAAGTATCAGACGGGTAGAAAGTACAAATCTATGATTATCACAAAGGCTGCTGCTGCATCACTCAACCTCTGCTGAGCTTCAGCTGGAGGACGGACGCCCTTTCTTCCTGAACAATTCACCTTTGTTTCATCAGTCCACAAAACATTTTCCTGATAGTGTTGTGGATTATCATGTAGCTCCTGCAGGACTTGTCTTTCCAGCCCTCTGGAGTTTTTGATACCCTCGATATTTCTCCGGTTACATCGAGTTTAGTTGTTGGTCTATATATGTGGCTCTGTGATGATTTCTGCTGTAAATGTCCTCCTCTTCCTGTTCAGGAACCAGTGACGCCTCTCGCAGCGAGGCTCACTCAAAGGACATGGCGGCAGTGGTGGTCCCGGTTCTGTTCATGCTGCTGCTGGGAGTGTGCGGCGGTTTGGTGGTACTTTACCTGCGACACCGTCGGCTGCAGAACAACTTCACAGCGTTTGCCAACTCCCACTACAACTCCCGCCTGGGCTCAGCCATCTTCTCCTCTGGGGACGAACTGGGTAATGAAATGATGAAATGTGAAATAGAACTCCAAATCAGGAGAAGTTGAATCGGTATGGAAAAGGCAGTTGGAAATTTTAGAGACTATTAACCCAAAATATTTCCTTCATATTTGTTCTCCTTGTTCTCCTACTTTCATTTGTTAATATGCATTGGTTTTGCGTTTCAGGCCTTCAACATATTCCACATTTAAGTCGGGACAGTAAACTTTTATTTTGATTGGATATGATTAGCACAAGAGGGTGCTGAGTTGGAGCATGTAGAATTAAGGAAGCAGAGGTCCTCATTCAGAGCCTTGTGGTACTCCTCAGTTAGTGGAATCCATGTTTCCATGGTGATGATCTGTCCCAGAGTCCAGAGATGTCACCTGTGGACGAGGTTAACATAAGGCTTGTTTTTCCAAAGTAAAAGTTAAAGTGTTGGTGAATTTAGCTGACAAAAGTTTGACTAGCTCTCTTGTCCTTTAAATACCCTTCCAGTCTTTCTTTGTGGAACTTTGTTTGAAACATTTAAATGATTTCTTATCATATATTTGTTAACAAAATGAGAATTCTGTCCATCTTGCTTGAGGGCCTGAGAAGAAAAAGAAATAGATGTATATTAACAAATGACATTTAACTGAGAAAAAAACCTTGTGTTTTAGACAGGCTTGTTTGAGTGAATAATTGTCCAGTGATGCCGCGGTTCCTGAGTGGATCTTCTTTCCCTCCCCAGGTGACGATGATGAAGATGCCCCCATGATCAGCGGTTTCTCAGATGACGTCCCCATGGTTATTGCGTAGCAAGACATCACTATTACTTTCTCTTTTCTGCCCCTTTCCCCTTTCCTACTCCGCCTCTCCCTCCTTGTAAGTGTGATGGAGCGCAGAGCCAACAGGCCGGAGCCTGCCGCCATCTCACATCGATGGGAATGCATCCTGCGGGAAACCCGAAGAAGAATCGAAAGTGTGAAAAGAGATATTTTTCAGAGATTCAATGCACTTTTTGGATGCGCAATAACTTATTTTTTATAATGTTATATATATATATATATATATATATATATATATATATATATATATATATTGAAAGGAAGAAGTGGACACTGAAGCAAACTGTGAAGGATCTGAGTTTGTCCAGGGAAGGAAAGACCTGAACTGTAATGCAAACTCATTGTCCATTGGAGCGGTTCATTGCTTAAAGCCAAAATAAGCATCCAAACTGGAACATAGAATGCAAAAAACCCACATATACACACAAAAATAGAAATATATATTCTTATGCTGTATAAAGGATGTACAGAAGAGTTTATGGGGTCAGTCATGGTCACGTGTCTTGGTGGTGCTACGTTTGTGTCCTGAGGCGTCGTCATCGGTGCCCGTGTGAGGCGAGAGCTCACTGGGTCGTGGTTTTGTCTCCTGGAGAATCTGGGTTTGTTCATCTAGTTGGATGCGGTTGATTCTCCAAACGCAGTGAAACACATCTGTGGTTGGATCGGTCAGTGACACCGAACAGTGTCTCCATAGAAACGCTTTTCTTTTCCACCACCAGCACACTGTTGTAGGCTTGTCGAGGCGATGCGCTGGACTGGAGAAACGCACCCTCCAAGCATTGCCAAGACCATTGAAAACGTTTGTAAATATTGCCTTTTAATATGTCCTCTCCTTGTAATGCTGCACCATGTCATTTTTAAAATGTGTATTTGTTTATTTTATTCTATTTTTTTCCTTTTAATCATTCAGGATCACATATTTTTGTCCCCAGCATCTTGTCATAGCTGTAGTTGTAGAGGAAGTGTGTTTGGGGTTCTCAGGGAAGTGTGTCAGAGCGGACACCAGCACAGCACCGCCATCTCCCCCACCGTCACCGTCACCAAGGCCGCCCGGCTGAGCACCGTCCATCCTCTCATGAAGAGGTAGTCCACCGTTGAGGAGGAAGGGGCGGATTCGTGGTACGAGCAGATCATCGTCAGTAGTGGTCATGAAGAGTCGGGCTTCTGCGTCCTCTGTTAACTTGGGTTCTCCGCCAACGTAACTTTGGAGGTCACCTCGCTGCTGAATGCAGTTTGTTACACACTCGGTTCCACTTGGAGCCGTTAGTAAGATAAGAAAGTGGCCCATCCAGAAGTGGTAGGTGCAGACGTTTGGGCCGAGGTTTCTGCTGCAGACGCCAGCGACGCACTCGTTGGTTGGCAGTCGCTTCACCAGACCAGCGTCGGGGATATTTGGACACCACTAACTACTCGCCCCCTTTTTAAGTGAATTTACTTTTGTACTTTGTTCCTTATTCCAGGTCTCCGTCCGTGACATCATTATGATTGCTTGATATAATTGATTATAATTGATCAAAAATGTGAATTCGGGTGTCCAGAATTCTCTCCCTTTGCTGCTCGTCTTCTGTCTTACACTGGTGATCAGTGGCGGTAAAAGCTCAGGTCACTGCTTCTTGGCCGTCAGTTATCGTCTCTGTCCTCTGTCAGAATAACCGTCGACCATCTGTCCTTCGCATCAAAACCGTTAAATGTGCAGTCGTGTATGAGGGACGTGGGGTTCGGGTACTATCGGGTGCAGCTGTCGAGGGTCACCTTTAAAACGAAACCAGGGTCTATATGACGGCGCTTCGCCGTTTGAAGCTTTGTCAGCGGGAACCAACCGGGACGGCTGTCTGTAAAGGTTTCACGGCCCGTCCCCCACCCCTCCGGTCCGGACTCCTGTAACTCCTGATCTCCGCGTCTGGGCGGAGCCATGTGAACCCGAGGCTGGTGGTGTCCTGCTCTCTGTTGACCTTGTTCTTGTTTTTCTTCATGAATGTACTTTGTAACTTTTTACGGCGTCGTCTCAGCTCGGTCTGCTACTGTCGGCACTTGTCAACTCGGTGAACTCTCTCCGGAGTCTCGACTCGCCGAACCGAATCGCGGCCCCGTTGTGGCCCGCTTTGCGAAGACGACCTCCAGATGTCGCGTGAAGATGAGGTGGCGCCCTTCGCCACGTTCATCAGATCATTAAACGGGGACTCCTGAGGCGTTCGGTTTCATGGCCTTAAACAGATTTTTCTGGTACTGATACTGATTTTCTGTTGTTGGATTTCGTGTTTCGCCACATAATGCCTTACTCTAGAACGCGTTGGATTTCTACAAACTGTACCGTCTGTACGACGGCTCACGAGTGCACACGCATGTGCACGCGCACACGCATGCGCGCACGCTTTCACGCTTTCACACACTCGAGCAGCCCTGGAGGCTGGACAGGCCCAGGAGAAGTCGACGTTGGGATCATTTTTGTCATATCACTGCTCCCGTCTGCCCGCCGTCACTTCACTTTCAGTCGCTTGTACACGTGTACCGTGTTGAATTATGGGTTTTTCTGTGACTGTTTGACCCCCACCTGTCTTAATGTAGACTCACAGTCATGTGACGCAGAGTTTGCTCATGTTGGCCAGGGCCACGTTTGACGATGTTGATGTTTTTTGCTCGCTTGTGTTGTACATTGTAAGAAAATGAGAAGCTAAGAGAAACCGTGTGAGGTGTTTTCAAAACCACTGATACTGAAATAAACGTGCTGAAAACGAAACGCCGTCTCCTCCAGTGCCTCTGAGAGCTGCTCCCGGTTCATCCACGTGTGGACTGTCCCCTGCTGGAACGTCCATGTGAGCGGTTTGCTCATGTGGGCGTGATGTAACATCGTGGGAGTGGTCAGGAGCACGTGAAAGCCTTCACAGCCAGAAGAAACTCTGGTCTGAATCGCTGCAGACCAGCTCCAGGCTCGAGAGGCAGCTCCAGGCTGGGTCCAGGGTCTAGAGATGGGTCCAGGCCTAGTCCAGGGTCCAGAGATGGGTCCAGGCCTAGTCCAGTGTCCAGAGGCAGCTCCAGGCTGGGTCCAGGGTCTAGAAATGGGTCCAGGCCTAGTACAGGGTTCAGAGGCGGATCCAGGCTGGGTCCAGGGACCAGAAGCAGCTCCAGGCCAAGTCCAGGGTCCAGAGGCGACCAGAGAGAACGACGGTCATCAGATCCACCTTTGCATCTACAAGTGTCACTTTTTCTGCTGGACCCAGGTCTGCTGGACCTGGGTCCAGCAGACCTGGGTCCAGCAGAAAAAGACTTTGGTCCAGCAGAAAAAGTGACACTTGTAGACCCAGGTTCTTCTGACGAGAAATAACGATGGTGATGAAGATGAAGATGATGGAAGGTGATGATTATTGATAATTGATGTTAATTGAATAGTTCCATAAATAAAGATATTTGACTTCGTACTTAAAATATTGTTTTTGAATTTATAAATATAAATGTGTCTGATTTCTACACAGTCCACCCACCAACCAATATGCAACTACATGTGCAGAGCTTCAGCACGTGTTCTGTTCCCTCGCGTGGATCAGAGCAGAACACCAGCTACTTTCATGAGTTCACCTTCTTCTTGTGACTGAGGTTCGATTTAGTTTTTGTTATCAGCCAGTCAGGCGGGCTGTGCTGAGCTCCTCGGGCCCCTCAGACGGCCCCAAGTTTGTGAGGACCACAGGTCCACTCCTGACATCAGGACTCAACACGCGGTGGGTCTCTGGAACCGCCACCAGGGGGCAGGAGAGCCTCTGCAGCTGCTTCAGCTTTGTTTCATCGCCGTTGGTCCTCTTCTTGGACTCATTTCACAGCGTTTGTGGGTCACAAAGGTTTAGTAGAGAAACTTCTAGATTCTTCACAAAATACTGAACATATGTGACCTGCTGACTGAAACAGGAACCGACTCTTGTTATGTAGAAAAGCAGTAAAACACCTTTATTCAGTCTCAGTATTAAGAAAATACAGCATGAATGAGTTGCAATTATTTAACAAAAGATCATACATAAGTCGACAATCGTCATCTTCGTCGTCTACGAAGCAGATGTTCCTCGGTCTGGAGTTTTTAAGTGTGTTAACACAATGACAAGAAGGAAAGACATCAGCAGTGGTCTTTGAGAAGTGTTGCTGTTCATCATTCAGCAAAGGTAAATAAAACCGTCAACAGTCTACGGTGAGAAAAATGAACCGGTGAAAAACAACAAACTTGATGTTTCCAAACCTGCATTAAATCATTTCCTGAGACACTGGCAGAACGTCTTCTGAGTCTTCAGGTGGACATCCTCCTTCAAAGATGTTTTATTGACTAGTCAACATCTCCAGAGGCCTCAGCTGTGATACACGGTGTCCCGAATACACCCTCCTCCGTTTTAAACCCTCTCATTAGTCTCCCAGCCCAGCTGAGGGAAACATCTACTGAGGGTTCCTGCTGCTGAGGGAAACATCTGCTGAGGGAAACATCTACTGAGGGTTCCTGCTGCTGAGGGAAACATCTACTGAGGGTTCCTGCTGCTGAGGGAAACATCTACTGAGGGTTCTGCTGCTCAAAGAAACATCTACTGAGGGTTCCTGCTGCTGAGGGAAACATCTACTGAGGGTTCCTGCTGCTGAGGGAAACATCTACTGAGGGTTCCTGCTGCTGAAGGAAACATCTACTGAGGGTTCCTGCTGCTGAGGGAAACATCTACTGAGGGTTCCTGCTGCTGAGGGAAACATCTACTGAGGGTTCCTGCTGCTGAGGGAAACATCTACTGAGGGTTCTGCTGCTCAAAGAAACGTCTACTGAGGGTTCCTGCTGCTGAGGGAAACATCTACTGAGGGTTCTGCTGGTGAGGGAATCATCTACTGAGGGTTCCTGCTGCTGAGGGAATCATCTACTGAGGGTTCTGCTGCTCAAAGAAACATCTACTGAGGGTTCCTGCTGCTGAGGGAAACATCTACTGAGGGTTCCTGCTGCTGAGGGAAACATCTACTGAGGGTTCCTGCTGCTGAGGGAAACATCTGCTGAGGGAAACATCTACTGAGGGTTCCTGCTGCTGAGGGAAACATCTACTGAGGGTTCCTGCTGCTGAGGGAAACATCTACTGAGGGTTCTGCTGCTCAAAGAAACATCTACTGAGGGTTCCTGCTGCTGAGGGAAACATCTACTGAGGGTTCCTGCTGCTGAGGGAAACATCTACTGAGGGTTCCTGCTGCTGAAGGAAACATCTACTGAGGGTTCCTGCTGCTGAGGGAAACATCTACTGAGGGTTCCTGCTGCTGAGGGAAACATCTACTGAGGGTTCCTGCTGCTGAGGGAAACATCTACTGAGGGTTCTGCTGCTCAAAGAAACGTCTACTGAGGGTTCCTGCTGCTGAGGGAAACATCTACTGAGGGTTCTGCTGGTGAGGGAATCATCTACTGAGGGTTCCTGCTGCTGAGGGAATCATCTACTGAGGGTTCTGCTGCTCAAAGAAACATCTACTGAGGGTTCCTGCTGCTGAGGGAAACATCTACTGAGGGTTCCTGCTGCTGAGGGAAACATCTACTGAGGGTTCTGCTGCTGAGGGAAACATCTACTGAGGGTTTCTTTATCCATCACCTTCTACACTGACGTCTGCTACAAAGACAAACCTCCACAAACATGATGCATTAAAGTTGATCAAATGTTTTTTCAAAGATGCTGTAATATAACCAGGATGTGATCAGAAGAGCTCTCTGGAGTCATCAATGCAGCTTTTGAAACCCCAGAAGAACTTTGCATCAGCTGAAGCATTTCTACTGAATTAAAACTAAGCTGCTTATGTAATGCTGATCTGTGGGACGAGGCGACTTTCAGCAACAGTTAATACTGCGCGTGCAAGCTGAACATCGAGATCAGAGGCTCATTCTGATGGGACGTACCAACCCGTCTGTCGATGAAAACAGAACGGGGCGATCAACAACCTTGCAAAACAGCTTCATCCCACTGGAGGCGCTACAAATCATCCTGGTGTGGTGCATCATCAAACACCACCAAAGCAAACCTGCTACAGGTCAAGAGGTTCCTGACAGTTTCTGAGCAGCCAGAGTCAAAATCAACAGACGTCTGGCTGATCGTGTCAGGAACAGGTGAAAGCCGTGTCAGAGCTGAGAAGAACGAAGCAGAGTCCTACTGAAGCCAGGCTGACCTCGGGTCCTTTGTCTCTTCACGGAACCACCTTCGCCTTCAGAGTGAAGGAGGATTACCTGGAGCTCAGCTGATGAGAAGACCATGTTCAGGCATCTGTCCATCCCAACATCATTTACATCATTAACGCACATACCTGTGTGTGTCATCTGCATTCATTTGGGTACTTAGCAACACTCACCAGAGGCAGTGGTGAGTCAACTACTAATGACAAACATGGCGACTGGCGAGGAACGTCAAACATCATTTTTGGTACCTTGGGATATCCACTTTCTTCATTGTCTTTTTCTTGTGTTCAGTTTAACAACTGACTCAATACTGCCCCCATGTTTTCTAATGGGACGGCTTCGTTTCGTCTGTACTCATAAATGCCTAAACAATGTGCAACAGAACAGATGAAGTCAGCACAGAGTACGAGGGGGAGGCTCCATCTGTCTCCGTATCTGTTTCATACGTTGAGCATAAAGGTTCCTTTACCCTCTTCTTCCTCAGTCATGTCTTTGTAACCTGTCTGGAATGTGGTTTGGCGTAGTCCCCTGGAACACTGCATGGACATCCCTGGAACAGATGCGACTTTGAAGACAACAGATGTTGCTCTAAATCTCAGTGAACTTTTCTGGATCACAGAAGTGGAAATGGTTTGGAAATGGTTTGGGCACTGATATGACACATGATGGTTTCTGGACTGGTTCGCGATGAGAGTCTGAATGATCCTCTTCATGTTTGGTCTTGAGCAGATGGGACCTATTTCTTCTAAAAAGATCTAGGATAATGATTGGGAACATAAATCAGAGTATCATCTGCATAAAAAGTAACTTTAGTATCATTTATTACAAGATGATAGTGAGTGGAGACATGTAGAATTAAAGAATCACAGGTCTTAATACAGAGCCTTGTGGTACTTCTCCGTTAGTACAATCTACACCCCACCAGAGGCAGGCCATGGACCCAGGGGTCCTGGTGCAGCTCTGCTGGTCCTCATTTCCGCTCCAGCAGGATGGACAGAATGTCAGTAGCAGTACTTGAAATGAGGACTTTTGGACAGATCTAATCAGCATGAATGAAAACTAATGTTAATTAGCATCGTAGGTTAGCATAAGCTAAGTCAGCCAAGCTAAAACCTCTAACTGTGAATGAAATAAAGTGAGCATCCAGCCGTTCTCCAGGTCTGCTTGTTCTGCTCTTCTGCAACATGGTACTAGACGGTACGAGGAAAACGTGGCTTCACAAGCACTCGAGGTGACATCACAGGGGGCTTGTCCAGTTCTTCTGCTACAGTCCATGGAAATACGCACTTCCCATTAATGAAATACATTCTCAGTGGACGAGTTTGTGGTAAATTTATCAGAACCGAGCAGTTCCCTGTGGTGTACCTACACAAATCAAAGACTTCCACTGTTGACGGCTCCCAGGGCGATCATGCAGGTCCAGTGGGGAATTTCTTGGCAAGACAACAAGAGCAGAGAGGAAGGTTGTGGAGATGTGGGTGGATGTTACAGCTTTAATTCAGCAGCTTCTAACCCCTTCTGAACATGGCAGCCAGCGCTGAGATGTGACAGACAGGCCAAGACGGCAGCATTGAAGTAACGTGTGCTCAACGCTGGAGTTTTACACGTTCGCGTGAGCTTGAAGATGAAAACGAGGAAACTGGGATGTCCAGTCTTCGTTTAGTCTCTGTACGAACGGCAGCCTACGGACAGTCTGATGTTTAGAGGAAGTTTCACGTTTACTGCTCCACTTTATAGCAGCGGCTGACACAAACTTAAAAAAACAAACAGAGTGTTTGTTGCCAAACGTTAAATCTCCCTGTGAAGAGGCAGGCAGCATCTGAACGCTGTGGACGGGTGATGGCCTCATCTGTTTTACAGAATGGGTTTTACTCATTTTAACAGTTAAAAATGGCACATTTCATGAAGTTTTTATCTAAAAATGAACAAGATATACTTTAATTTGTTCATACATTTGTGCAAACAGCCCTAAGCGTGTAATGATTTGTTAATATGACATAACACAGCGGGTACTCATGCTGTCACATAATCCATGCTTTCTTACTCGTACCAGAGCTGGGCCGTAACTCGTATATCTCTGACCGTACATATATCTTACTAATAGGATTGCACGCTCATTGCCTGATGTCTGCCAGTAACAGCATGAGGGTAATTGATGGTGTTTAATGTTGCTGTTGTGTCTCTGACAGAATCACAGCTGGCCTGCAGCTTTGACCCAGTTCCGGCTCCCGCCGACTGCCTGATGAATCGCTGCTCTGACCTTGTCGTTCTCACAGATTGAAACAAGAAGCAGAGCGAATGTAAAATAAATGATCAGTTCTTCCTCCTCTGAGCCCCTTGGGTATCTGAGTTCCTCTGGAAACATTTAAACGTCTCTAAATGTTGATGGGCGATGACGCATGGACTGGGTGATGAACATGGTGATGAACATGAAGCAAGTACAGGATTAGACGAGAACACAGCTTCAAGCACAAGAACAGAGCAGATATCAGCAGGATCCATTATTTGATTTCAATTCTTACAATTATTTTAATGACTTTCTTTAAGTCAGAGGTTTACAGTATGGAGGATTCCACATAATGTTTGGCATTAGAAGTTTCCAATAGGACAACTGACATCCTTTGATTTAATTGCAGCAACACATGTGGATGGATTTTAAATGACAAGGCTCTCATTGCATCTTACAAATCAAAGGAATGAAGCGGGCATCTCAGGATCAGCGCATTCTTGGTTTTTTTCCTACCTTCCTGGGCGTTACTTTAAAATGTCATGGCAGGGGAAAACATCTTCATTATATTGCCTCTCCAAAGGGGTGCCTCTGTACGTGGGCCCCTTCTCTTTGCAACACAGCTTCTTTGGACCAGATTATTAATCCATACGACTTCTTATATCACTGCTATGCAGATGATACACAACTCTACCTGTCATTCCCACCAGATGACCCCCATTGTCTCTCCATAAATCTCAGCTTTCCTCTCTGACCTACCTGCATAGATGAAGGATGACCGCCTGCAAATTAACCTGTCTAAGACTAAGTCCTGCCCATCATTCATTCAGCCTCGATATTGACATAAATATTGCCTTCACTACTAACCTTTTAACTCTGACCAACTGCTTTGACATCTTCTAGTCCTGTTTTTGCCCAGCACTGAGACTGTCCTTGTCAGGGTGTTCAATGACTTTCACATAAATACAGACTGTGAAAGAACCACGGTGCGAGGAATATTGGACCTCAGCGCAGCATTTGACGTTGACCATAGTATATTAGAGTGAGTGGAGAATTGGGTTGGAATTTCTGGCAAAGTACTTAACTGTTTTGCGTCTTACTTAAAGAACAGGGACTACATTGTGTCAAGATAACTCCATCCCAATTCTATACAAGTTTCTAATCTTTTGCAGGGTCACAAGTGTCTGCCGGAGCCTATTCTGGCTCATTATAGGTGAGAGGCAGGGATACACCCTGGACAGGTCGCGAGTCTATCACAGGGCTTCAACTTCACATCAGAATCAACAAAAATGACATGTTCCCCAAGTTCCTCAGGGTTCTATCCTAGGACCCCTCCTATGTAATATCTACATGCTTCTGCTAGCTCAGATAATAATAAACAACAAGATAAGTTACCGTAACTACGCAGATGACATACAACTTTACATTACAATATCACCAGGTGACAATGAGCCCACACCAGCATTGAGTAGATGTGCCATCCTTTTCTTCAGTTGAACAAAAATAAAAATTAAGTAGCTGTTTTTGGACCAAAAGAAGAGTGTTTAAGAGTCAGCACACAGCTTCAGGTCTTACAGCTAAAAACCAGTGATAAGACCAGGAATCTGGGCTATGGACCCAGACCAGAACCTTCAGAGACACATTAAAACAATTACAAAGTCAGGCTTCTATCGCCTGTAGAACATCTCCAGGATACATACGTGAACTGAAAGACCACACACTGAGAAGACTGCTCCAAAACTCTCATTAAAAAAAAAAAAAGATTACAGTTTGCAGCTACACATGCAGATTTCAGGAAGATAATTAAATGATAAATTAATGCCACAGTGACTATTGTTGTATTTGGTAGAAATAAGGGGAAGCTTCAAGGCGCCGTAACACCATTCCTACTCTGAAGCATGGAGGTGGCAGCACTATATTATGGGATTGCTTGGCTGCAGGAGTGACTGGACTTCATTGACGATGAGGATATCATGAGGAAAAAAGATCATGTGGATATAATGAAGACATCAACCAGCCAAAAACCACCAATTAAAATTATGGGTGTGGACGAGTCCCTAAAATAGAGAGAGACTCCAAACAAACATTCAAATTAGTCCAAAAGCTGGCCCTGGTGCTGGAGTAGCCATCACAAAGCCCTGACCCCAGTTGTGTAGAAGATTTGTAGGTGGCACTCAAAAGACATGTTCAGGCAAGAAGATGTACAATGTGGACTCCAGCAGTTCTGTCAGGTGGATGGGCCAAAAGGTCCGTGCATATGCAGACCTGCATGTGTGATACAACGATCCCCACAGCAGCTCCCTTTATTCTGCATGTTGGTGCGTCTCACAGCTAGGAGGTCCCTGGTCCGATCTTGGGTGGGGTTTGCTGTTCTGTGGAGTTTGCATGATCTCCGTGAACTTGCTTGGCTTTCATCCAGGAACAACATTTTCCTCGCACAGTCCAAAAACATGCATGTTGGGCTCGTTGGTCACTCTGCTTTGACCGTAGGTGTGATAGTGTGGTTGCGTGACTGC
Source organism: Xenentodon cancila (assembly GCA_014839995.1). NCBI lineage: Eukaryota > Metazoa > Chordata > Actinopteri > Beloniformes > Belonidae > Xenentodon > Xenentodon cancila. The sequence goes on from CM026201.1 coordinate 1,739,401, forward strand.
CTGTCCAGCAGGGACTGAACCGTAGGACACAGGAGCAGGTAACGGATGAACCGCCCTGGTTGCATACATCCCTCTCATTTATTTGGCCTTGTCGCCCCTACTGGATGGGGCACTGGGGTAATGTGTGTCTCAGTGTCCTGTCCAAGGACACTTCAGCACATTAGGGAGCTGGCAGATCTACGAAGCTCTGATTGGAAGTCGGCCAACTCGACTCAGCTCCAGCAGTAACAGCACCTTCATGGATGGAGGTTAATGAACCTTCATCACATCATGAATCCTGACTTCCTGACACCTCAACGTGCTGAATACTTATTCTATTCGAAGTGCAGACGGGGGTTGGATCAACGTGACGGTAGTGACTGGATGCGTTACTCTGGCGGCGGCGGTCGTGTTTGGTGTTCGTTTCTTGGCGGTTGTCTCCTTGACATGTCCTCTGTACACGCAGCATTTACACCCCCAAGCATGCACCTGTGGTGTGATTGTTGACGGTCACAGCTGGTGCTCCTCAGTCCACCTGAGCAGAAGGATCCTGCGCTGCGGCGAGGCGTTTATTGGATGCCAGCACAGACTGGACTTACAGCTTTCCAGCAACAAGCTCCAGCAGATGAGTGTTTCCACTCGCCGTGACAGTCTTTTTGTCTCCTCCGAGTCTTTTTGTCTTTTCTGAGTGTTTTAGTCTCCTGTGAATCATTTAGTCTCCTATGAATCTTTAAGTCTTTAACAAGTCTTTAAGCCCCCTACGAGTCTTTTAGTCACCTCCAACTCTTTTAGTCTCCTCTGAGTCTTTTAGTCTCTTCTGAGTCTTTTAGTTTCCTAAAATTCTGTTAGTCTCCTACGAATATGTTAGTCTCCTCAGAATCTTTTATTCTCCTTCACCTCTTTTGGTCTCTACCAAGTTGTTTAGTCTTTTGGCCTCCTACTAGTCTTGTAGTCTCCTCTGACTCGTTTAGTCTCCTCCAAGTCTTTTAGTCTCCTCCGAGTCTTTTAGTCTCCTTGGACTTCTGACTCTTTTAGACTTCTCCAAGTTGTTCAGTTTTCTAAAAGTCTTTAAGCCTTCTACTAGTCTTTTAGTCTCCTCTGAGTCTTTTAGTCTCCTCCGACTCTGAGTCTCCTCTGAGTCTTTTTGTCTCCTCCAAGTTTTTCAATCTCTTCCAACTCATTTAGTCTCACCTGACTCTTTTTGTGTCTTCCGAGTCTTTTAGTCTACTCCAAATCTTTTAGTCTCCTACAAGTCTTTTAATCTTCTCCGTCTCTTATAGTCTCCTCCAAGTTGTTTATCCCCCTCCAACTCTTTTAGTCTCCTCCGACTCTTTTAGTCTCTTCAGAGTATTTTAGTCTCTTATGAGTCTTTTAGTCTCCTCAGACTTCTTTAGTCTCCTTCAACTCTTTTAGTTTCCTTCGACTCTTTTAGTTTCTATCGACTCTTTTAGTCTCCTATAAGTTGTTTAGTCTCCTCTGAGTCTTTTAGTCTCCGCCGACTCTTTTAGTTTCCACCGACGCTTTTAGTCTTCTCCGAGTGTTTTAGCCTCCTACGAGTCTTTTAGTCTCCTCCAAGTTGTTTACTCTCCACCAAGTTGTTCAGTCTCCTATAAGTCTTTTGGGCTCCTACTAGTCTTTTAGTCTCCTCTTACTCGTTTAGTCTCCGCTGACTCTTTTTGTCTTTTCTAAGTCTTTAAGCCTCCTACTACTCTTTTAGTCACATCCGAGTCTTTTTGTCTCCTATGAGTCTTTAAGTCTCCTCCAACTCATTTAGTATCTTCCGAGTCTTTTATTCTCTTCCGACTGTTTTACTTCCTCTGAGTTTTTTAGTCTCCTCCGACTCTTTTAGACTTCTCCAAGTTGTTTAGTTTCCTCAAAGTCTTTAAGCCTTCTACTAGTCTTTTAGTGTCCTATAAGGCATTTAGTCCTTTCCGAATCTTTTTGTCTCTTACAAGTCTTTTAGTGTCCTCCAAGTTTTTTAATCTCCTCCGACTCTTTTAGTCTCCTCCGAGTCCTTAAGCCTCTTCCGAGTCTTTTAGCCTCTTCTGACTCTTTTAGTCTCCTCCGTATCTTTAACCCTCTTCCGAGTCTTTAAGCCTCCTCCGAGTCTTTTAGTCTCCTCCGACTCTTTTAGTCTCCTTTAAGTCTTTAAGCCTCCTTCGAGTCTTTTAGTCTCCTGCAAGTCTTTTTTTCTCCTCCTACTATTTTAGTCTCATCCGAGTCTTTTTGTCTCTTCTGAGTGTTTTAGTCTCTTATGAATCTTTTATTCTTTAACAACTCTTTAAGCCCCCTATGAGTCTTTTAGTCACCTCCAACTCTTTTAATCTCTTCCGACTCTTTTAGTCACATCCAAGTTTTTGTCATCTCCGTGTCTTTTAGTCTCCTCCGAATCTTTTAGTCTCCTCCGAGTCTTTTAGTCTCTTCTTAGTCTTTTAGTCTCCTACGAATCATTTAGTCTCTAACAAGTCTTTTAGTCTCTTCTTAGTCTTTTAGTCTCCTACAAATCATTTAGTCTCTAACAAGTCTTTTAGTCTCTTCAGACTCGTTTAGTCTACTTTTAGTCTACTCCGAGTCTTGTAGTCTCCTCCGAGTCTTATAGTCTCTTCCGACTCTTTTAGTCTTCTATAAGTCTTTAAGCCTCCTTCGAGTCTTTTAGTCCCCTCCTTCTCTTTTAGTTTCCTACAAGTCTTTAGGCCTCTTACCAGTCTTTTAGTCACCTCCGAGTCTTTTAGTCTCCTTCACCTCTTTTCGTCTCCACCAAGTTGTTAAGTATCCCATAAGTCCTTTGGTCTCCTCCGAGTCTTTTAGTCTCCTCTGAGTCTTTCAATCTCTTCCGACTCTTTTAGTCCACCTGACTCGTTTCTGAACCTGATGAACTCCAGCGCCTCAGTCAGACTGGCAGTTGAAGCTCCATGTTCTGCTTTTGTACAGGTGTTGCTCCATCCGTAAACAAAAGTGGAGTGTTTCCTTGTTGGCTGGATTTACGGATCATTCACTGCTTTATGTCTGGCCACGCCCTGTCCTCTCTGGGATGACACGTAACAGAATGAGGCGTGTCCCCCGTCCACAGCCTCCACAGGTTAACGTAATGAAGATGTACGAGTACGCCACCTCTGGTGAGGCTGCGATTTCAGCGGCGCTGCCATTTCATGGCGCTTCCACGCCTTGTGGGATTTTCCAGTAATGGTAACAGCACACATGTAAGTCAGAAATCATCCAAAAGCATAATTTGATCACTTTAATATCAATTTAAGTTTGGTTTCAAGCTGTTTTGGAAGCCGTGTGCGTGGAGTGATATATTTGTCCCTCTTTTCTCCATCTGCCTTTCATTCCTGGCTGCCAAATCAATGAAGGAGAGCCACCATCTGTCTCTGCTGAGGCGTCGGCGCTCAACCGTCCTGCTCATGATCGAATAATCACGCACATGCTCAGTGGAAGAGCTTCCAGACCTGAGGCGGGCGCTGCGCAGGCCGGTTACCGCACTGGCCCGGGGTTTACACTCGGAGACTCCTCACCAAAATCCAGTCATAGTGCCCCTCGACTTGCTGGTGCAGGCGTTCGGGGGCCGGGTTTAACCCTCCGCCGGGTTTAACCCTGCCTGGTTTTATCCCCGCCGGGTTTTACCCTCCGCTGGTTTTTACCCTCCGCCGGGTTTTAACCTCCGCCGGGTTTTAACCTCCGCCGGGTTTAACCCTCCGCCGGGTTTAACCCTCCGCCGGGTTTAACCCTCCGCCGGGTTTAACCCTCCGCCGGGTTTTACCCTCCGCCGGGTTTAACCCTCCGCCGGGTTTAACCCTCCGCCGGGTTTAACCCTCCGCCGGGTTTTACCCTCCGCCGGGTTTAACCCTCCGCTGGGTTTTACCCTCCGCCGGGTTTAACCCTCCGCCAGGTTACAACCCCCAACGCTATTTAGTGAAGGTGAATATTCACAAAGGGCTCTTGGCCTCGTCATCAACAGCCAACAGTGACCCTCAGTGGTGCTTCCATGTTCTTTTTCTCCTGGAAACCCTTCAGACAACCGTTCTGCTTCAGTCTTCTTCAGTGAGGTCTGTAGGCTCTGACATGGCGCTCTCTGCTCTCACTGCACTTGTCTGAGCATGGTACATTTGATCTTGGGGCAATTCTGCTGGGACGTCCACTGGAAGATTGCCAGAAGCTTTGAATTTTCCCGCATGTGAATAATCCTTCTCACTGTAGAACGTTGAACTTCAGCTAGTTTAAAGGTGGTTTTGAAAACCTTTCCCAGGTAGATGTGAAGCAGGTCTGCACACCTGCTGATGATAAGATTATCCACGATGGCGATTGGCAGCACCTGGCTAAAACTTACCCTCTTAAATCATCCAGACGCAGTGAGGGGGTACTTAGGATTGCTCATAAGATTTTGTCTGTTTGGTTTATTTTTCTTAAATAACTAATGGTAGAAAGGTTTTATATTATATTATATTAAAGCTGAGAGGATTTTTGTATGACAATCAAACCCTATGAATGAAACATCTTCTTCTTTTGGCTCAAACTACACAAGAAAAGCTTCACATTCAGAGGAAAGTGGCCAACTCTTGCTGTGCTGTTAACAAGATGAGAAGAAAGACATATTACATGTCAGCGCAACTTTCCTTTGACCCGCCGGAGGTGTTGCGTTACTGCAGGCTGGGGAGGGCGTGAAGAAACACCTCGCAGCGCCGACCACGAAGCCCCCGGTGACGCCGTCGGAGGGATGGAGCCATGGAGGAGGCAGCCAGGCCCCCTGCATGGCCCACTCCCCATCGCCAGGCAGGGGGCCTGGCTGCCTCCTCCATGGCTCCATCATTCAGCTGCAGATGCAGCTGCAGATGCGCATCCTGCAGTCTGCAGCTGCGTGCTCGGACCACTATGCGACCCTGTTTGATGCGCGTCTGCGCGCTGGTGTGTGATGTTCTGCTTTAATCTCTGTCGGCCTGCGAGGCCTTCGGAGAGCACGGCTGCCAGCTCGCACGGACGTTTTCCCATTTCCAGTGTGAGAAGAGTCCCCTCCTCGTCCTCGCGCTCCCCTCCGCTCCCCTCCGCTCAGAGAGAGGCCCCACTGGACATGAAGGACACGTCTGTTCTCAACCTTGTGCCTTGTTTCTCTGCGCCATTGTTCTGAATGCCTACTGTTAATATCCGTTGTAAATCTGCTTACTTTCAGATTCCATCAATATGGGTGGTGTGGACAAAGAGAGGACTATCTGGCCCTCTTGGGGCCCGGAGAAAGAATCCAGACAGAGGTTGTCAGTGTGTTTCTTGACTCCAGGAGGCAGCTGACAATGGCAGCAGTGTGCAGCAGCGTGGTGATTGATCGGTCTGATGTTGCGCTGTGTGGGATGGGTGTCTCGGACAGAATTAAACAAACAAAGCTTGAGAGGAAGTGGCATGATTTAGCTGATGGGATTTAGAAAGGATGAATAGGAGCAGCTGCGGTGGGTTTACATGTCCTTCGTGTAATACACAACTTATTTCTTGCTGTGTCATGATTAAGGTCAAAGGGGAGAGAAGAAAGAGCCACCTACAGTGGAATTCTCGTCACTAAAACGCCACCAAATTACATTCTGCAGGTTCTGTGGGAGACTGTGGGTTTTGTTTTTGAAAGACCGGACTGCTCTGGACGCAGACGTGATCACGTTTGGATGATGTGGATTTCAGTGGGCGCAAGCGCATCGACATTCCATGAGCCGAGAGCCGAGGCCCAGAACGCCGACCTGAAACCACCCACAGGGGTTACTGGGACAAGTTCAGCTATCTGGGAGGGACGTGGAGTCGAGGAGCCAGTGGAGGTGGTCTGGGGGATCTGACTGGGCTAGTTTATCTTCTGAGTCGGGTTGTCTTTGTGCTGTGGTTCTGTCGGTTTCCTTTGGTTGATGCATCTGTGTTCACTTTGGACCGTTCCTCTTGTTCCTCTTGTATTTTCTACAGTCCGCTTGTCTTCCCTTGTGTTGATCACCTGAAGAGTTCCCACCTGCCCTCATTACTGACTGCTGGGAACTCCTCCACTCCTGCCTTTGGGGCCTCTCCTCCCGCTCCACAACAGCGGTGGAAGCCACTGGTATCAAGACTGAAGCTTCTCGCCGTGCACTCAGACCCCATGGGACACTACACAACGCTGAAAGATCCAAAGACCCAGACCTGGTCTCACAGCAGACGAGACCCCAGGTCCAACGGAGACCAGTCTGCCAGCAGAGGCCATGTCCACGACCATGTTGGGACAAAACCAGCAGAAACCCCTCAGAGCCATTGTGAAGCACGGTGGTGGAAGGATGATGGTCTGGACCAGTGACACCTGCCAGTCACTGGGTGGACCATTAAGTCCTCTGTAGACCAGAGTCTTCTGGAGACAACTGTGAGGACATCTGACTGACAGATGACGATGGGCTGAAACTGGGTCATGTGACAGGAAATGATCCCAAACTCAGCAGCAGATCCACATCAGAATGATGACAAACAGGAATTGTTCAAAATTCCTTTTTTTCCTTTGTCCTAATGTTTGTGGGATAAACGATGGCGTGCCTTAGAGCGTGACTGACGTCCCTGCAGGGTCGCCTGTCTCCTCTCTGTTGACGTCCTCCACAGCTGATCATGGCTGACCAGTGGAGTTCTGGAGGGGGGCTGCTGTTTCTGGTCACAGGCCGCCGTGGATCGTTTGTGGTCACTTTGAGCCGGCGCTGCTGCTTCAGAACAATGGATCCGCCGTAGTTGGTGTGTGTCTGCTGTGTGTGTAATGAGGGAAGTTCTCCCCAGTGATGAACCCTCATCTATTTAATTTTAGACACTCTCTGCGCCTGGTGCCCCGCCTCGCCGACATCTCCCGTGGTTAATCAAAACATAAACTGTTTAGCTGATCTGGGCAAGATCCCCATCACCTCCCAGTCATACCAGCCAAATCCACTTTCAGCCCACCCCCCGCTCTCTCCCTTCTGTCACCCGCCACTGTGTCTCCCCCTTTCCGTCATTCACAATAGTTCCCTGTCACCCCTGTGGGCCCTGCACATGCCTGAATGGCGGCCAAACCTATTTGTCCTCAGCTGGGCTTCTTCCATCTCTCCATCACTTCTCAGCCTCTATCCACCCCCCGCTCCCCGCTCCCCGCCCCCCGCCCCCCCGCTCACCGCTCAACGCCCCCCCGCCCCCGCCCCCGCCCCCGCCCCCCGCTCCCCGCCCCCCATCCCTCAACCGTCTGGGCTGTTTCCCTCAGTTTGTCCTCCACATCTCTTTCTTAGTGTCCATCTATCTTTCTGGCTGACGCCCATTTCTGTTTCCTCTTCCATCATTCCCAAACTATCAATCTCTCTCTTCTCTTATCTCCCTGCTCCCCCACCCCTCCTGTTGGTGCCAGTTTGGTGATTCGGTCCGTTTTCCCTGATAACCTGGGATAATCTGGGGAGGCTGCCCAGCCCCGGTGAATGCAGTCTGGGAGACACGAAGGCCTGCCAGCTTCCAGTCATTACGGGAACACACAGTGGTGTAGGGAAGGAGGAATCTGTCACCATCAACATAAAGAACGTAACTGATTCAACGTGTTTCCTGCCACGAATGAAGAACTGCCTTTGAACATTAAACTAAAACAATTACAGTGCAAAAGGAAATCCATCAAGAGTCCAAATGCAAAAAGAATCAAATACAGTAACAACCCCAAATCATCACAATCAAATGAAACCAAAATTCAGCTCCCTCACAACCAGTGCGGAGTGTTATTTATGAGCACGTTTATGTTTCAAATGTGAAAGTCATTATTCTTCGGTAAGAAACTGAGGGAAACACTGGTAGACGTTGATTGATGTTAAACTCACTCTGATGTCATTTGAGACACACAGAACCCCCCAGTTTCATCCAGAAAGGCAATTATTTCAACACTTCCACTAAAACGCAACTGCTCTTGATCTCATTTGACTCCATAGAAGACCTCACAGAACGCTAGAAAAACTGCATTTGTGTTAAAAATGCTCCTTTGTAAAGATAATTTTTCATAATGGATAAATTAAATGATCTAATATTTAACAAATGAAATAATTTAAAGTGAATACAGTGTAAGTATCAAGGTTATAGATGGCGCCGCCCTGCTGGCAGCCTGTTGCAGTGACTCTGGTCAGGTTGTTTTTCTTCGTAACATTTTGAGAGGTTTTTTCTTCCAAAAAAAAAGCTCATTTTTAGCACATTTTTTCTATATTGAGTAGGAGTTTGTGCTGGAGCAGCGACACTGAAGCAGGAGGACTGCGGTGCTTGGTTTCCACAGATGTTGTAATCCCGTTGCTACTGTGAAGGAGCATCTCTGCACCCGGATCTTCAACAGCTGCTCTACGAGGGTCGTCTATGTCATCTGCCGACAACTAAATCCAGTAGAATTCAGCTCAACTTTAAGGCGGTTATTTCCCAGTTACGTTCCACTGTCTTATAAACCAGTTTTAATTCAGTTCAATCCAGCTGATTATTATTTACTCATAAGAGTAACGCACTCCTCACTTGGCTGTTTCTCGTTATGTTGCTGCTGTGTACTTCATTGTTCCAACTCAAAATCTGGATGCACCCAGTTGTGGTTGAAACCCTCAGATGCGATTCTCGCTTAAAGTTTGTGGTGAATTTAGTTACGGTTGTTAGAAAAACCTCTAAGTGTTAAATATTTTGAGATAAAATGATATAAAGCAACAAATGTATGTGTAAATTCAGGTGTGGACTGTTATTAGTGGCTGTCCAGCCATCATCACTCCCTCATCAGTCATGTTTCATTTTCATCGCGCTACGAACGACGCAGCGACGCAGCGACGCAGCGACGCAGCGACGCAGCGACGCAGCGACGCAGCGACGCAGCGACGCAGCGGTATCCCAGCTTCACCTGAACGTAGCAGCCATCTCCAACTTTGCTATCTAAACGACATTTAAAATGGAATTCTGCTGCAAATGTTTTCTGGCAGCTCTAGTGTGGATCGGGTAAATCGTTGGGTTCAGGTGACTTTATGAATTCAGGTGGATCCTCAGATTCACCTGAATTTACAGATTTACCTGATTTCAGAGACCCAGTGATCCAGATCTGGTTCAAGACCTGCAGTTCCTCAACCGACCACTAGGTTCTGGATCCAGACCTGCAGATCCTCAACCGACCACTAGGTTCTAGATCCAGACCTACAGGTCCTCTACCGACCTCTAGGTCTAATATAACTTTACCTTCATTCTGTCCAAACATCGTCCTTTTTTAAAGAGGACGCTACCGTCACAGGGCTTCCAAGTTGATTTACAGGACCACTGCCCAACGACCTCTGACTGGGGACCTGCAGGTCTGGATCAAGAACCTAGAGGTCGGTAGAGGAACTGCAGGTCCCCAGTCAGAGGTCGTAGGAGGAGTAAATCAACTTGGAAGCCCTGTGACGGTAGCGTCCTCTTTAAAAAAGGACGATGTTTGGACAGAATGAAGGTAAAGTTATATTAGTTAGCATTTTAAGATTGCATAACCTAAGTCAACCAAGCTAACGCAGCTAACTGTGACTGACATAAAGTGGGCGTGGCCCACGTCTGCTGGTTTGACCAATTTATAACATGGTGTAGTGTTTACAATGATGCGGGCTTGGAGACTTTTAAGGTCTGTTTTAGAAATAATTTTCCATCTTAGTCTGATCATTGTCAGCATGATTATTGTTGTTAACAGATTTAAAGAAACTGCTTCTGAATAATGTAGTTATTGTCAGTGTTTCATTCAGGGTTTCATTTTAGATACGTTAGAGTGGCTGGATGCTTTTCTCTCTACTTCCTCCCCTCCTCATCCTCTTTTGTTCTCACAGGATTTCTCGGAAGTGTCTCCACAGACACATCATGCTTGAGTTGATGTGATTAGTTTTAAGGCTTATAGGATATAGATGAAGGGATACAGATGGAAGCCCTCTGTTGGCTTTTCCCACTGACAGTTGAATAGTGTCTCTGTGCCTGTGAAAAACCCCACACCTCGGTGGCTGTGGCAGCCGTACACAGCGTTGCGCTGAAGACGGCCACCTCAAGGGAAAATGCAGACATGATGTGCTCGGTGAAGACCTCTGAACTCAGATACTGCTGAGAGAAGAAGCTGTGGCAGTGTTATATAATAACATGCAGACAGATGTGTTATTTGATACAACCACTGGTGGAGTACCACAAGGTTTAAGTCTTGGTCCACTGTTTTTTAATTTTATTTTGCATGCTCACAAATTAGTTTAGGCAAATATTCAGTAAATATTCATCTACCTCAGTAACTCCTCAGAGGTAACTCTGTTGTTGTACATTACTGTTATCTGCTGTTATATGTTACATTGCTGTATTTATCTGTTGCACTTCTCAGCTGAAAGTGGCAAAGTGCATTTTAATATTCTTGCACTTAACGTTTTATTCAAAGTGACTTACAAAATACAATAAATAAATGTCATATTGCAAATGAACAGGTTACCTGAAGGTGCCACTTGCCTGCTGACTTTTCACTGTTAGCTTCATGCTAGAAGCAGGCTAACAACCTGCTTTTAAATGAAAGTACGTTTGAACTCTAATTCATGGGTCTTTAAAAACCCTCAACAGTGCTGACTGGAACTGTGGCAGGTATGAAAAGCAGATTAGAAGGCCTCTAAAACTGATTTCAACCATCAGAAAACCATTTCCCCCAGACCTTTAGAGAGAAAGGGAGTTTAGAGATTTGGTAGCACTGAATGGTCGAGGCCAACAAAAACTGAACATGCTGAACAAAAACAAAAACTTATCATAGCATTTAACTCTTGTTGTCCCTAGATGGCCACTGCCGCACCAAAACTTTGTTAAAGCAAAGTGGGGCTTCCTTCTGTCATCTTCTCCTGGTATTTTAGTGTCATTGCTTTGTTCCTAAACGTTGGAGAACATATGACAGGAGTCGATGACATGTAGGAACAGGCTTCTGCACAAATGGAACATTAAACGTAATGTAGATATGGACTATTACATACAATTAAATGAAAATCTGAGTCTCCTCTCTGATTCTGAAGTGTGAACAGTTAATACACCAGTCCGAGTCCGACTCGTCGAGGCTTAAGTCAGAGTCAAGTCACAAACCCTTAAAGTTTAGGCTCAAGTTGGACTCAACAGTGAGTTCATGTCCAAGGACCTCCAAGTTTAAAATGTTTTACAGTGGAAACAAACATATTTACAGTTTAGGTCTCCATAGATAGATTTCTTTCTATACTTGTGTCTCGATGGTTGTGCATAGTTAGAGCAGTAGGCTTTCGGCTACTTGCTGTCACTTTAGTAAATTGGTGCTTTTTGATTGTCTTCTGAAGTCAAAGTCACGTTTGTGTCAATTCTGCCACATGTGAGGTTCATACAGAGAATCGAAATTACGTTACTCTCAAACCCTTGGTTTATAATACACAATAAATAAACAATAAAACAATTCTTAACACAAAGTGCAAATTAAAAAGAAACAAGTTATGGCATGACGTTGGGTTTTTAAATGTGTGTGATGGTCCTGCGGTTGTTCAGCTTATCAGTCTGAATAAAGTGACCTGGTGCAAAGAAGGCGGTCCAGTTCTGCCAAAAGTGCCTGGTGCAGATACTGAGGTCAGAGTGAGTGAGCAGGGGGGCAGGGAGGGAAACGGTGGGAGAGCAGGGAGAGTGTTCAGCCTGACGGCCTGGTGGATGAAGCTGTCCTTCAGTCTGCTGGTTCTGGCCCGGAGGGTCCGCAGCCTCCTCCCTGATGGCAGCAGACTGAAGAGGCTGTGTGATGGGTGGATGGGGTCTCTCACGATGCTGAGGGCTTTGGAGTCAGACGGGTCTGTAGATGTCCTGAAGTGAGGGGAGAGAGACACCAACCATCTTCTCAGCTGAACTCTGAATTAAGATGTAAAAGCCTATAATCATTCTTATTTTTACATTATTTGGGGTTTTCTGCCATTAATGTAAAACAGTTCCTCACAGGTGCTCACAGGTATCAGACCTAGGTCCCTGTGTAGCAGGCCGAGGGAAGACCGGTCCTAGCAGAGCTCCGCCAGTCGGCCTCAGTCAGAGGTCATTGGGCAGTGGTCCAGTAAATCAACTTGGAAGCCCTGTTACGGTAGCGTCCACTTTAAAAAAAGGACAATGTTTGGGCAGATTAAATCACAATGAAGGTGAAGTTTAGGTGGGTGGCTGGGTGGTTGGAAAGATGGATGAGTGGGTAGGTGGGTGGATGGATGGATGAGTGGGTAGGTAGGTGGGTGGATGGGTGGATGAGTGGTAGATGGGTGGATGGATGGCTAATTGGGTAGGTGGGTGGATGAGTGGTAGGTGGGTGGATGAGTGGTAGGTGGGTGGATGGATGGGTGGATGAGTGGTAGGTGGGTGGATGGATGGCTAATTTGGTAGGTGGATGGATGAGTGTGTAGGTGAGGGGATGTCTGGGTGGGTGAGTGTGTGGGTGAGGGGATGTGTGGGTGGGTGAGTGTGTGGGTGAGGGGATGTGTGGGTGGGTGAGTGTGTGGGTGAGGGGATGTGTGGGTGGGTGAGTGTGTGGGTGAGTGGGCCATCTGAGCAGCAGCTCCAGGAGTCATAAACATCCTGAGAACATCCGTGTGACTGATGGCAGAGCCTGCATATGTATGCAGATGAGTGAGGTAGCAGATGAGTGAGGTAGCAGATGAGTGAGGTAGCAGATGAGTGAGGTAGCAGATGACTGAGGTAGCAGATGAGTGAGGTAGCAGATGAATGAGGTAGCAGATGAGTGAGGTAGCAGATGAATGAGGTAGCAGATGACTGAGGTAGCAGATGAGTGAGGTAGCACATGAGTGAGGTAGCAGATGACTGAGGTAGCAGATGAGTGAGGTAGCAGATGAATGAGGTAGCAGATGACTGAGGTAGCAGATGAGTGAGGTAGCACATGAGTGAGGTAGCAGATGAATGAGGTAGCAGATGACTGAGGTAGCAGATGAGTGAGGTAGCAGATGAGTGAGGTAGCAGATGACTGAGGTAGCAGATGAGTGAGGTAGCAGATGAATGAGGTAGCAGATGAGTGAGGTAGCAGATGAATGAGGTAGCAGATGACTGAGGTAGCAGATGAGTGAGGTAGCACATGAGTGAGGTAGCAGATGACTGAGGTAGCAGATGAGTGAGGTAGCAGATGAGTGAGGTAGCACATGAGTGAGGTAGCACATGAGTGAGGTAGCACATGAGTGAGGTAGCAGATGACTGAGGTAGCAGATGAGTGAGGTAGCAGATGAGTGAGGTAGCACATGAGTGAGGTAGCACATGAATGAGGTAGCAGATGAGTGTGGTAGCAGATGAGTGTGGTAGCAGATGACTGAGGTAGCAGATGACTGAGGTAGCAGATGAGTGAGGTAGTAGATGACGGAGGTAGCAGATGAGTGTGGTAGCAGATGACTGAGGTAGCAGATGACTGAGGTAGCAGATGAGTGAGGTAGCAGATGAGTGAGGTAGCAGATGACTGAGGTAGCAGATGACTGAGGTAGCAGATGAGTGAGGTAGTAGATGACGGAGGTAGCAGATGAGTGAGGTAGCAGATGACTGAGGTAGCAGATGAGTGAGGTAGCAGATGACTGAGGTAGCAGATGAGTGAGGTAGCAGATGACTGAGGTAGCAGATGAGTGAGGTAGCAGATGACGGAGGTAGCAGATGAGTGTGGTAGCAGATGACTGAGGTAGCAGATGACTGAGGTAGCACATGAATGAGGTAGCAGATGAGTGTGGTAGCAGATGACTGAGGTAGCAGATGACTGAGGTAGCAGATGACTGAGGTAGCAGATGAGTGAGGTAGCAGATGAGTGAGGTAGCACATGAGTGAGGTAGCACATGAATGAGGTAGCAGATGAGTGTGGTAGCAGATGACTGAGGTAGCAGATGACTGAGGTAGCAGATGACTGAGGTAGCAGATGAGTGAGGTAGCACATGAGTGAGGTAGCAGATGACTGAGGTAGCAGATGAGTGTGGTAGCAGATGAGTGAGGTAGCAGATGAGTGAGGTAGCAGATGAGTGAGGTAGCACATGAGTGAGGTAGCACATGAATGAGGTAGCAGATGAGTGAGGTAGCAGATGAGTGAGGTAGCAGATGACTGAGGTAGCAGATGAGTGAGGTAGCAGATGACTGAGGTAGCAGATGAGTGTGGTAGCAGATGACTGAGGTAGCAGATGAGTGAGGTAGCACATGAGTGAGGTAGCAGATGACTGAGGTAGCAGATGAGTGTGGTAGCAGATGACTGAGGTAGCAGATGAGTGAGGTAGCAGATGAGTGAGGTAGCACATGAGTGAGGTAGCAGATGACTGAGGTAGCAGATGAGTGAGGTAGCAGATGACTGAGGTAGCAGAACATTTCAGCTACTAAAGTCTGTCTTGTTTGGTTTCCTCTTAGTTTCAGTTATGTTCTGCACTTATTTTTCAGATCTTTGCTTATACAAAAGACTGTTTTACACACATTATGCAGGAGATGACTGATGCTACTGGGCTCAGCAGATAATAACTGTCATTATTCTTTTCTTAGTGCATTTATATGAAAATCAGTGTGCCTGAGCTTCAGTTATGATCATAACACGGTTAAAGTTAGACAAATGTTCATGTCTCACTTCCACTTAGTGACGAGGACAAAAACAACTATTTTAAGTTAAAATCTAATGTTTTGGTGACCTGTCCATCCATGGATGCTGTTGTCTTTACTTCCTTCTGTGATGTCACTGTCAGAGAGCTGCAGAATGGTTTAGTGCTGAAACGAAGCTTCCCCGTTCCTCCTTTGCCGTCTAAAGCAGACTTCACTGTGGACCTGCGTGGGCTCGGATCAGTGCTGGTTATGGCCATGTTCCGTAGTGATGACAGGGGTCTCGCATTAGCCTAGTTATCAAATCTTCAGTGCTGATACCCCTGCAATGGTGTTTAAAAGTGAGTTCAACTCTCTTTTAATCAAGCTTTTTTTCTTGTGGGCAATCCTTAGTACCCCCATGAGCAGCTTCACCATCAGAGCTGTTTCCTGCATGACTTTATCAGAGACGGTTTCGGCTGGACGCCACCTGCAGGTCGCCACCGTCTTAACTCAACCATTCAACCACCCAGTGTCACTTTTAAGTCTTGCACATTTTAATTTAGTCAGTAAATACAATATTCAAATGTTAACTAATGCTTTATTTTAAGAAGATAATTTCAACACCACCAACCAACAGATCTACTATCTCAAATACATAAAGTTTAAATATGAAATTAACAACATAGCAATGAATATTTTATACAATTATAAAAAAGTCATGTGGTTATTTTTAAAAAGAATTCTGCTTTTACAATATATTTAATATTAGGAGCAGTGGAAAATGCAGTGAAACTGAATTCATTAACATTTTCACAAACAGAATAATAAAAGAAATTGAACGAGTCCCAGAGTTAATTTCATTCTGGCTGGAGCAGTTTAAGTAGTGTAGTTTATGAACTGGACCAGGTCCAAGGCCTCGTCGCTCCGAAATGTGGTGGAACTTTGCCTTAGTCTTGTTTTGTTTCAGAAACTAACTTCGGTGTTAGCAGCGATGGCTCCATTGCAGTTAAACTCACCAAAGGTTTAGAGAAAGGTGATATCAATCTGCTGCTACTCATGGAAGCACCTCATTTCAAGGGCACATAAGTGACCAATCTCTCACGACCGACCGCTGAACTGAGACTGACAAGTGACGGCGTCTCTGACACACTAAATAAAAAAAAAGAGATAAATCAGCACTGCGCTCTAGAGTTTTAATCGAGCTCTGATAGGCAGGTAGAGTTCATAGTAACCAATATTCCAGCACGCAAAAATCACCACAGATGAGGTTCGCTGGCTTAATTGTTGAAAATATCGTTTTAATAATTCAAATCTGAAAATGACAGGAAACCTTTGGTGCTTCAGATGTCTAGAGAGGAAATGGATGGAGAGATGAGGGGGGCGTGATGAGGTGACAGGGCTGGAATCAAACCTGCGCCACCTGCACGAGGGCACACGCCTCTGCGTATGGTGCTCCGCTCAACCCACGGAGCTGTCCGGGGCCCCCGACAGCTTCTGATTTTGAAGACGCGGTCGTCCCACAGTGTGGACGTGCGCTTCCTTTTCAAGACTGACGTTTCAGCCCATCCAGCTGCTGACTGTCCCGTTGAGCCATAATCGCTCACGTTGCGATTACAAAAGCATGTTTTGTGATATCAGTATATTATCGCCCAGCCCCAGTTCACGGACTCTGCTTCCCTGGAATCACCACTCTGCTCCAGGTTCAGCACAGAGCAAATGGCTTTTTGCACTTATTTATTTTCATATATTACACATTCTACAGGCTTAGCAATAATCGGAAGCCCAAAGTTCAAGCAATCTTCTTTTCTAAATGCACTTTAGTAAACTCACACAGCGAACATGAGCTCAGTTTGTCTGCAGGGACCTTGTCCGCACCGTCACTTGAGTGGAGCAGCATTTTTGAGTTTTCTCAGAGGCTTAAAAAAGCCATTTTACGCTCTAACTCAAGCACGTCATTGTGCTCTCTAACCTAACTCTACATTCGATACCTTCCAGTGATGTACCTAAAGTCGCTTCACTCTGGACTATTCCTTCAGGGTCCCACCACAGCATGTCAGCCAGGCTCAGGTCTGGACTCTGACCAGGCCATCCAGAACTTGGATTCTTTTATTTTTCATCGTTCTGATGTAGATCTGCTGCTGTGTTCGGGATCTTTTCTTGTCAGATGGCTCAGCTTCAGCCCAGCTTCATCCATCAGACAAATGTCCTCACACTGGTCTCTAGAAGACTCTGGTGTACAGAGGAGTTCGTGGTCCAGACCGTCATCCTTCCACCACCGGGCTTGACGGTGGGTGTGAGGTGTTTCTGCTGTACCGTGGTTATGGACATGAAGACCACACATCTCCACTTTGGCCTCATCGGTCTGTGTGGTTTGTTGGGTTTGCAGATGTTGTCATGGACTTCAACATGTAACATGCTCAGTGAGGCCCGGAGGCTCTGAGATGGGGCTCGTGGACTTCAGACCGTGCTGTTTGAACATTGTATGTCTACTCCTGGGAAGTGAATGTTTTCCACTTTCGAATCACTTTCTCTGACTGCTAAATGGTGATTGTTTTGAAATAATTTATTTACTTTTTTCCCACACTGATGTGCAGCAACAGTTGCTCCTCTAAGGCCACTGCTGATGACGTTCCCTGTAGCCATTGTGCTACCACGCTCTTGAATTCTCCTGATCAAAAAACTACTCAAACATTTGCTCTAATAGTGGTTTAAACGCATGCTGACTGATTCTTTTGGGGCAGCGAGAGGATGCTCGCAATTTCCTACATCCATTTTTCTCTTTGGCTACATTTTCATTGAATAAAAGTTTTATTTTGTTTACCCTCTGAAGTTGTGTTTTTCTAATACAAAGACCACTACAATCACATGATCTGTTTAAACACACACACACAAACTGACTTAAATGAGGGGGGCATAATGTGTCATAAAAATATTGCTCAAATAATGAAGAAAAATTGGCAATAAACTTAAATGAGAACAATCTGGGGTTTTCCGTAGTTATCTAACAGAAGGTTCTTCTCCGGGGAAATGGTCATATTCAAATAAACAAAAAGGCATGTTTTCTGTGTTAGAGCAGACTGAACATTCACAAGAAAATAAATCCAGATTTTATGCACCGTCTGGTATCTCACAGAGCCTCAGGACCCTGTTGAATTAAACCTTACTGGCTGATGTTTTTGGGGAACCACTTGGGGGCACTGCAACAACCTGGAACCACAACAATGACCTTTTTCTGAGGACAAAAACAGTGATGTGAAGGATGTTAAGATACCCCCCAGAGCTGTGGCTGTCTCTTCACCACACTCTCACACTGCACCAGTTGAATTAAAAAGGAGTAGTTTTGTGCTGCTTTAATGACCATGTTTTCAAACTAGAAATATTAGAAATGTAAGTATCGTTTGAAATGCAGCGACCGTTTTGTGGTCTCTTTTGTTCAAGCACACAGAGGTCTGAGACAAAGAGGCAATAGTATAACCACTCTGAGATGTGGGAAGAAGAGGATCAACAGGATAAAAGGGGCTGAGGATGGGAAATAAAGAAAGAGGAGGAGTGGAACAACAAGGGAGAGAGGGGTGAGAGAGGGAGACGAGGGTGGGAGGTGAGAAGGACGGGTTGGTTTGAGGGGGTTAGTGCAGTGGAGTCAAGCTGCCGTCTGCTCTAATGTAGCCACCGTGTGATTGGCTGGGATTACTGGCCCGCATACCTGATACCAGCTCTGCTCTAATCGTTCTTTTCCTGTAGCTCGGCTTGGACAACGCTCCTTTCTCCTTTTATCTCTCTCTGCTCCACTCCCAGTTCGGATCAGGTTGCTAAAAGAAGAATGCCGCCAGACAACTCTCTGGGTCTTTGCGCTGCCCTGTCCCTCTGTCCCTCTGTCCCTCTGTCCCTCTTACCCTCTGTCCCGCTGTCCTTCTGCCCCTCTGTCCCTCTGCCCCTCTGTCCCTCTGCCCCTCTGTCCCTCTGCCCCTCTGTCCCTCGCTGCCTTTCCTTCCACTTGTCTAATTACCACCTTCTCCGTCCCCATTGTGATGGCAGGAACCTATTTCTTTTTCCATTCTGTTGTAAAGAAAATGCTCCTGTGTTTCCGCACTGGCACTAACTCGAGTCGGCTGGCAGGGCCTTAAAAGCACATGGCCAGTTGCATGGAGGCTGTCGGCATCTTGACATTCCTGGAAAGACGGAACGATACAGGATCTGATACTATCACTGTAATTAACACGAGCCACAGTTTCAGAAGTTGATGAGCTCGTATCCTACGCCTCGTTTCCATATGGCCTTTGAAAACATGGACACGCCTACCAGAGCCCCGGCACCTTGGACCAGCTACTTTAGCATAGCATAGCCCATGATGTTAAGCGGCATTGCCGTACCTTCATTCTGACCGCATCTGTCCACCCAATGCCATTTCAGAAATTGCGACCAAAGTGAGTACTGCTCGAGCGCAAACCTAGCTTCGCCCGAACCAGGTGGAGGTGCAGCCAAAGGTGCTTGGCCATTCCGACTGCTTCCAGGGCTACCAGCCTACACGTTAACCGTCCTTGGGTCAGAACCGTTAGCAGCCTTCAACCCAGACGAAGACGGTCTCTCCAGACCCGGTCAGAGTCGGTCACAGAGGTCTGTTAGTACAGCTAACAGCACAGCAAGCCGATTTATGTCTTCATCAACACCTCGGAAGTTCAAGGACAGTTCAAGGACAGCTGCAGTATCAGGTAGCTGTTTGATTCCACCTGGAACGCTGCTGCCAAGACAAAAGCAGAACAAAAAACACGCCTCTTTTATGTCTAAGTTTGCCTACAGAGTAAACAGATCTGTTTGAGCTCCACACCAACAACATCATAAGAGTGTTTTCCACTAATGTGATTATTCTCCACAGTAACTTTCTCCTGATCTATGATTCCAATGAACCTTCAAAGACAAAACCTTCGTCGTTAGGAGTCCATATCCTAGCTGTCATCATGGTCCTGGACAGACTCTTGGTACCTATGCAGTTTTAATCTCTCTGTACTGTTGCTCTCATCTGTCTTTCAAGCATTTTCCTCTGCCCAAATCCCTTCAAAACCAGAAACCAAACCTAAATGTGAGCGCAAACTGGAGAAGTGTAGATAACCGCCAGATAACCAAACAGCTGCTTTCAAAGGTGTCTTACTCAAAGATCTTGGCATTTGTTGTCTGCCCATAGCACATCACACCTGACCCATATGACTCCTCCTGTAGGCGGTGAGTCCACAGGAAGGTGAACCGCGCCAGTTGTTTGGACTGCGTGGCTGTAAATCTGGCCATCAACAAGCCCCTCCCCCGGCCTGACTCCAGTCTGGGTCTCAAGTAAACCACGTCCAGGTGAGGGATATGAGGCGCTTTGATTTTTAACACCCATATACGTCAGGAATTACACTTAGCCTGAACAGTTGCCCTAGGCCAAGTTGCTTTCAGAGGCCCTACCAGTGGCAATAGCCCCAGACAACATGGCTCCTAGGATCACTCAGGCATGCAAACCCCTCCACCACCACACTGGACTCCTCCCCGGGGGGTGTTACGGGTATGATCAACCAGGAAGAGGCCCTGAGGCAGAACCAGGACACACTGGGGAGAGAATATCTCTCCGCTGGCCTTGGAATGCCATGGTATCCTTGACAGACAGACAGACTGGCTGGCTGGCTGGCTGGCTGGCTGGCTGGCTGGCTGGCTGGCTGGCTGGCTGGCTGGCTGGCTGGCTGGCTGGCTGGCTGGCTGGATGGACCGAACAGGACACTATTCAAAAATCTAAATAACTCAATTGATTTTATAAAATGTTCTCCAAGAACAGCCCATTAATAACAGTTTGGTGAACGCCACATGATGGGTCTCCTGAGAAGGGATCAAAGACATAAAGACATGGTCCAACTGTGCTGATCAATGCTAGATCATCGTCTAGGAGGTTGGTACAACACCTAGCAGGAATAATATCATCTCTCTAATGTATGCCAGGACTTTTTTCCATTTGGGCATGCCTGAAACATCTCCCAGGGAGGTGTCCACAAGCCTGAACCACCTCAACTGGCTCTTCTCGAAGTGGAGGAGCAGCAGCTTGCATCCTGGAAGACAGAACTTCTCCCCATATCTGAGACAAACTCTCTTCAGCACATGGACCAGTGGCCATCCATCTTCAATATGAAAATCAGTCTGGTTTCTCTGGATCTGGAGCAGTAGCCAGACCAGTATCAACGAAACCCACCCAACATGTCTGTAGCTGAGCAGGAATGCCGATGAAGGATTCTTGTCGACTTTACAATGAAGACAAAATGTTTTCAGCTATTCTCCACTCACCTTGGTTGTTTTGGGGAGTGGCTCAAACCATCGCGTAAAACCCGCCCCCTTCCCTGACTTCTTTGGTACGTTCTGTACCAGTGGAAAAGAGTGCGAAGGGAGGGAACCAGACCCAACCATGACGCCCCCGCTCGTTGATCAGCATTAGTCAATCTCAGTTCAAGAAATGACCAATAACTGGCACCAGTACTGGGTCAAATCGGTCAACCTTTAGTTTGCAGCGTGATGGTAGTGGCTACCTCTGCCTCTGACGGTCACTGCTCACGAGGATATAAGAGGAAACTGGTTGGGAGAATGCATACATACAGTGAATACGTTTGTATTTGATCAAAGTGGCGGCTTTTCTCTTTGCCGTTGAGACCATGTTTGAAATCCTCCTTCGGTCCTTTTCCCGGCTCGGCCCTCCTTCCTGGTGTGTTTCAGCAGAGGAGACTGTGTTGCAGGGCCAGGTGTTGCTGTTTGTGGATTCTCAGTGTCACTCTGCACAGTAGGAGGACAAAGACAGTATTGAGAAGGCAGGCATGGAGAAGGGAGCACAGGATACTCTTACAGACTGGCCGCTGTTTGTGCCAAGTCTTTCCTTCGTACACACAACAGACACTGTGTTCAGTGTCTCCCCACTCCCAGCTTTGTCCTGTCTGGCCCTATTTCTCCTTTCTCCATCTCCCCCTGACGTCCTCCTCTTCTTCTTTCTTTTTTTCTTTTTTTGTTTAGAGCAGGTTGGCTTGGGTCGGAGTCGGCATTTAGGTGGTAGATCAGAGGCCCAGATAGCAGAGGCTCGGAGAAAAGACTCGCGCTCTCAAGACCATTCTCTCAATCTGCACAACACAAAGAGGTGCTGGTGGACTAAAAAAGAAAGAAATTAAAAAAAAGGCAGACGAGCGTGAATAAACGTGCCTCATGTTTGAGCTCTGCCATGATTAGCATTTTTCCTTTTCCTGCTTTTTTCTTGGAAACAGGTGTCGGTTCAGACAGCCATGAAGAGATGAGATCTGGTTTCATAAAGCGCTGTAGGTGAAAGCATCAGATTAGTGCTGATACAATAAAGGAGGCGTCAGACAACTGGACACTCTGCATGTTATAGGAAGGAAATGATAATGTACGGTTCAAATAGGACATCTGAACAAAAGCTCTGATGACATAAAGAACCATCTGCTGCCATGGTTACACCGTCCTTGGGGACGCTGACACTTACGTATGGGTTCTTAATAGCTTGGATTAGCCTAATAATCTGTCTGGATGGTGAATTTGTTGCTCCATCACTTGACGTGACATTCGCCCTGTTTGTGGTTGGCTGTATGACGGCTCTCTTTACCCCTGTCCGGTGTTCCGGTGGTCACAGAAAACTGTATGAGCTCGTGTGGTACCACACATGCAAGCCACTATCAGCCTGAGAACACTGGGGTTTATGTTTTATTAAATATTATCAAGGAAAATGCTTGAATAAAGTGTCCCTGTAAACCACCCCCCCCAAAAAGGCAAAGTACAGTAAATACTCCACATTTAGTGAAAACTGATTCAAACTGGGCTTTTTTTTTTAAATGTTACGACATCAGTTTTGTCTCATGAAACTTCTTCTGGACCTTCTGGTCTTCTGGACCACTGTTTGAGTTCGACCCGGGACTAAGCTTGATATTGTCAACTTGTATCTGTGTAATCTGTACTAGAGCTGTAGAAAAGAGCGAGTGTTCAGCCTGAAAAGACGTACTTATCGCTGAACCCTGCCAACAGCAAGGAATCAATGTGGAGTTCAGATGTGAAGTGGATTCTCCGCAGTGAGGGTGAACATAGTGACAGACTTGTATGAGTGGCTCCAGTTACCTTCAGACCTTCGTTCCCATTGAGAACAGCATCATAAAGGTAACATACTGTCTAGTATGGAAATATGACTCCAGCTACTGTGACTCTACCTCCAGCATCATATAAGAACGACGCTGTCAAAACATCCATACCCAGACAATAATCAATACAAAAAAAAGTAAACCTGGATACTATCAATATACTAATATAACAGTATTGATACTTACTGTACCATATTCTGCAGTTCACACAACATCAGGAAGCAATCAGAAGCTCAAACAGTCCAGAACATTGAATATTCATGTTGGCACCTTTCATTATCTTTTCACTTGTTCTGATCTTGATTGAAAAAAAAAGTTTCTAAATTATTTTGTAATTTTCCACCACTAGTATTGAAAATGATACTGAATCCCGACGACTTCCAGGGTACGAATGGGATTGAAATTTTAGTTTTGTTGCTGAACCAGGGTTGTCACCCTGGTCAGCCCCTTACAACCAACACCACTTACACTATAATACAATGACGGTCCACCCTTTGCAGCTATAACCGCTTCAACTCTTCTGGGAAGGTTGTCCACAAGGTTTAGGAGTGCGTTTATTGAACTCTTTCACCATTCTTCCAGAAGTACATTAGTGAGGTCACACTGATGTTGGACCAGGAGGTCTGGCTCTCAGTCTCCACTCCGATTCATCCCAAAGGTGTTCTGTCGGGTTGAGGTCAGGACTCTGTGCAGGCCAGTCAAGTTCATCCACACCAGACTCTGTCATCCAGGTCTTCATGGACCTGCTTTGTGCACTGGTGCACAGTCATGTTGGAAGAGGAAGGGACCAGCTCCAAACTGTTCCCACAAAGTTGGGAGCTGGAACTGGCCAAAAGTTCTTGGTCTGCTGAAGCATTCAGAGTTCCTTTCTCTGGAACTAAGAGTACAAGCCCAGCTCCTGAAGAACAACCCCACACCATAATCCCCCCTCCACCAAACTTTACACTTGGAACCAAACAGTCAGACAAGTACTGTTGTCCTGGTAACCACCAAACCCAGACTGGTCCATCAGATTGTCAGATAGAGAAGCTCCATTCATCACAGTTTGCATTGTACTTGGTGATGTTTGTCTTGGATGCAGCTGCTCGGCCATGGAAACACATCCATGAAGCTCTCTGAACACTGTTCTGGAGGTAACCTGAGGGCCACATGAAGTTTGGAGATCTGTAGTGACTGACTCTGCAGAAAGTTGGCGACCTCTTTGCACTATGCACATCAGCATCCGCTGACCCTCTCTGTCAGTTTTTACGTGACCTACCACTTCGTGGTTGAGTTGATGTCGTTCCCAAACACTTACATGTTGTTCCACAGTTGACTGTGGAATATTTAGGAGCCAGGAAATTTCAGGACTGGATTTGTTGAACAGGTGGCATCCTGTCACAGTTCCACGCTGAAATTCACTGAGCTCCTGAGAACGACCCGTTCTTTTACAGATAGTTGTAAAAACAGTCTGCATGCCGAGGTGCTTGATTTTATACACCTGTGGTCATGAAAGTGACACCTGATTCCCATTATTTGGATGGGTGAGTGAATACTTTTGACAAAATAGGGTATCAATGCAGGGGGAAACCTAATAAAGAACAGTGAGAAGAAGGCCACTGCTCCAAAAAAAAAACCAAACACTAACAAAGCCAATTTAGGGTTTAACAGCTGCATTTAGGGACAAAGATCTTTATTTCTGGAGAAGTATCCTCTGGTCTGATGACACTGAAATGGAATTGTTTGGTCACAGTGGTCATGGTTTTGTTTGGAGGGAAGCGCGAAACATCTGCAGGCCTCAGAACACCATCCGAACTGAACTGAAGCATGGCGGTGGCAGCATTGTGATGTGGAGCTGCATCGACGCATGAGGGTCCGGTTCTCTTCATCAAATATACAGCATCATGAGGAAAGAAGATCCTTTCCTCTTAAGATTACAGGGAACAAGGGAACACTTGGGCGTGGATGGCTCTTCCAAATGGACAATGACCACAAACATTCCTCTAAATTAGTTGTAACGTGAGTTATGGACAAAAAAAGTGAAGGTATTGACGCAGCCGTCACAAAGCTAGTCCGAAGGAAAACTTGTGGGCAGCCCTGAAAAGGCACTTGTGGGCATGGAGGATCACAAACTGGACTCAGAACCACCAGTTCAGTCAGGAGGAATGAACCAAGGTTCAAAAGATATTTTGAGATGTTTGTGAAAGACTATCCACAATGTTTGAGCCAAGTTAAACAGTTTGAAGGCAATTTCACCGTATACTAACCAAATGTATGTAAACTCCTGACTCTGAAGAAAGTCAGACAATATTTCTCTATCTCACTTTACACATAAAAAGAAGAATTTTAGGAATCCTAGCTGACCAAATACAGTTAAAGTTTCCCCAGTTTTACCGTCAGAAATGAAGAAAAAGTTTGTCTTCCACCTTGGTTTGGCCAGCCATTTGGTATGAAATCAACTTGGACGAGGCTGGATCTCTGCTATATGTCACTGTGTCTTTTGTCCACTTCCATGTGATGTTTTCTCAGAAACAAGGAGTTCAGTGGGTGCAAGACGGCTGAGAGGTTTGGCAGGAACTTGTGGTAATAGTTTATGAGTTTAGTTGACTCACATTTGCAGGCTTAAGTCCGATCAGGTCTGGATCAGCTTTTGTCCGTGGTTTTTATGGAGTCTATGTCTGTCAAGTTTTATATCCATAGTACTCAATGGCATCTTGAAAGACCTCACTACTTGACCCAGTAGGGCCGTTTCAGTTTAGAAAGCATCCGAAGTGCTGGAGCGCTGCTCCGACCTCTGGGTTCAGCATATCCCTCGTGAAATCTTTTCAAGCACCAGCTCCCTCTTTGAGCACCTGCCTGTGCTTATCCAGTATCTGTTTCAGTTTTTTATCCAGCCAGTTTGCTCTCAGGCCTCATTCCTGTCTCCCTGACTTTATTTCTTTACAGGTGAGGCTATGCTTCTCAGCCAGCCGCTTCCAGATGGTGGTGCGTCTCCGTTTTTCAGCACTTAAAGCTCCAAGCTGCATTTCTTTCTCTCATATTCCACTTTCACTTTTCCTTTTCACTTGTGAGTTATTCCTCCACCTGTGCCAGTTTTCAGCGTGAGTGCGGTCTTATTGAGTTTCAGGTTTGGGAACTTATCCTCGCAGTCCTCGTCAGAGATCACTGACAGTGATCCGGTATCCAGTTCCAGCTTTAACTCAGCTCCTCGTACTTGTGGTGCAACTGAAATCACGTTATTATCACTGTCTTGTATTGTGTGCAGCTCAGTACGCTCAATGAACGCCTGATTGTCCAGGAAATCACTGGAGTCTGTGTCACTGACTCCGTGCAACTTTCCCTCTCTTTTCCACATTTTCTTCATCTGCTGATTACACTGCAGATTTTCTGTCTGTTTTTCTAAAACCAGCATTTGGCAGCGTTGTGCACATTCTTGCCGTTTCTGAATCAAGTCTGGGATTTATCGTTGTATTTGCTGTGGTTTTGGGTTCAGATGCTTTTGGATCACCTTGCCGGTTGCTTTGAGGGGTTTTCTGCAGGTTTGATGCCTGTTATGAGCCCTCGTAGCAGGTTACAGGCTTCTTTCTGTTCATCCTCCATGTTGTCGATCTGATGTGACTGCTCACTTCTCTTTTTAATACACTTAAGTTCAAAATTACGAGCCACCTTCATATATTCAAACAAAGCTTTGCTTTACAAAAAAACTCTTCTTCTGACTTTTCCCTTCAAGTTCCATTGCAGCGGGTCATTGTGTTGGATTTGCCATTTTTTTAATGTCAGATGGCCGTCTGGACACGAATCTCCCATCTATCTTGACTTAAGGGGGCAGTTGTATCTGGGCTTTAGTGAATGTTCAGTATCTTGCAGAAGGACTCTTTGGCACATGATCAGGGTGGTGATCGATACACAAACGCCCAACTGGAGGACAACCAACCCAGTACGCCACAGCCGGCCCTCCAAAATACACAGATGTGGACAAATATTGGTACCCAAGAAAGAAAAACCCACAATGGCCTCTGAAATAACTCCAGCCTGACAAAAACAATAATAAATGATAATTTACTGAACATTGATTTATGAAAATCAGAGACTGCCTTTTGAACTCGGGTTTCAGAAGCAGTCTCTGAACAAACTTGGTTGGTACTCTTAAAAATAATGTGTAGTGAAATGTTAAACCAAAGTGTGTCCAGTCATGAACGTCTCAGGTGAGACTGAGACTGTTTAAAGGGTTAAAAGTGGTCTCTGCTGTTTGGTTTCACGTGTCCACCACACTGAACATGGACCAGAGAAACCAAAGGAGACAGAAAAAAACCTTCTAGGCCAGCATGTTGTAGGAAAAGACTAGAAGACCATCTCCAAGCAGCTGGATGTTCATGTGACTACAGTTGGACATTTCATTCAGACGTTTATGCTCCACAGGACTGTAGACAACCTCCCTAGACCTGGACACGAGAGGGCAACTGATGACAAACCGAAGAGACGATGGGCTCTATCAAAGAGTCCAGAACAACTTCCAAAGAGATTCAAGGAGAACTCCAAGGTCCAGGTCCATCAGCGTCAGATCACACCATCCATCACTGTTGGAACCAAAGTGGACCACCAAGGAGGACTTAACTGTTGGAAGAACGTCAGAAAGAAGCATACGGACAAACCACAAAGCTTCTGGGAGAAGGTCCTTTGCACAGACGAGACAAAACCAGAGCTTTTCCTGACAAGTCATATCTGATCTATGTTCACAGACATGAAGTCCCCAGAGAAAAGAAGACTGTATCTGCTGTCTTGGTTTACAATCTGTACCAACTGTTTTTAATCATGCTCTGGTGAGGCCTCTGCTAAAAACATCTCATCTTGATCCTGCAGTCCTCTCCACTCATAGACAAGAAGCTTATTTACCTTCTTTTCCCAAGGCTTTAGAAGAAGTTGTTGTTACCCAGCTGCTTTATTTTTTTTGGAGAAAAATCTTAGTTTTGAGAAATTTCTATCAGGACTTAAAACCCGTCACAACACTGAGTCTGCTCTACTGAAGGTCCCGGACAACGTCCTCCTGTCCCTGGATGCTAATAAACCATTGCTGCTAGTGATGCTGGACCAACATTTGACACTGTGGACCACTCAGTCCTCCTGGAACATCTGGGTCAGCAGGGTCTTGTGCTGCAGTGGTTCAAAGCCTATCTAACAAACAAGAGTTTCTGCATTTTGAATAATGACCTCTCCCCTACCTCAGCCCCTTTGACTTCTGGTGTGCCGCAGAGATCTATTTAGGGCCGGGTCCTATTTTTTCATTATAATAGCTGCTATTAGGGTCAGTCATTTCCCATCAAACCTAGTTCATCAAGCACCCTGGAGACCACCCACAGACGCGTAGATGACATTAAACTCTGGCCGTCTTGAAACTTCCTCTGTTTAAATGCGAGTAAATCTGAATGCATTGTGTTTGCTCCTCCTAAGTCCTGCAGTAGTTGACCCAGCAGAACTTTGTGTTCAGCAGGCCAACACTTGTTAAAGGATCCACGGATGAGGGTGAATGCATGGGGTGATGGTTCTTTTGCAGCAGCTGCTCTCAAACTCTGGACCACTTTGCCCCCTGAGTTATGATCCCTCACTGACCAAACTCAGACCAGACCTGTTCAGATTGACATTTGGCCCATACAGTCACAACATTTATTCATACAACTCTTTTATTTTATTTATTTATTTATTTATTTATTTATTTATTTATTTATTTATTTATTTATTTATTTATTTATTTATTTATCTATCTATCTATCTATCTATCTATCTATCTATCTATCTATCTATCTATCTATCTATCTATCTATCTATCTATCTATCTATCTATCTATCTATCTATCTATCTATCTATCTATCTATCTATCTATCTATCTATCTATCTATCTATCTATCTATCTATCTATCTATCTATCTATCTATCTATCTATCTATCTATCTATCTATCTATCTATTTATTTATTTATTTATTTATTTATTTATTTATTTATTTATTTATTTATTTCACTGGACTTTTTGACTGGAATATTGTTATTTTCTACATTTTTTTGTGTCTATTATTTGTACGTTTTGATTTGATTTTAACTGTGAAGCACTTTGGTCAACCCTGGTTGTTTTAAAAGAGCCTTACAAATAAAGATTGATTGATATTCTGAAATGCCCTTTTGTGAGTCCTGATCTACATCCTGCTGAACATCTGTAGAAAGATCTGAATCCGGAAATATTGGGACAAAGTTTTCATGCGGGCAGCTGCCACTGTAAAACTGTGCTGATTGTCCGAGTTAGTCACCGTACCTAAGGAGGCGGGGCTCACTGATAGGTCACTTGTTCTGGTTGTTTCTAAACATGGACATTAACCATGAGCTTCCTCCACAGGAAAATCCCACTGGGACTGGGCTCTGGGCTCCTCTGGGGAAGTACAGAGGCATTCCCAGGAAGCTGAGAGATTCGTTTCAAGTGTTCATACACCTACAACCTTTTCTTTTTTTGGGGCATTTTTTAAAATTTGTTTATTTTCATCATGATGGTTCGGAGGTCTCAGAAATCCATGTATCAAACATGATACCTCCGGCATTAGAGGGTTAAAAGAAAATCAGATACAACCAACATCCCCCTTAAATTTGATTTAGTATATTTTAGACATGAATAAGTACTCAGGAAAACATTTTATTTCCACAGGGGGAAAAAAAGCAGTCAAAACAGCAATTATTTCAAAGCTGCACTGGAAAACTGTAAAAACGTCTTCTCTCAACTAAAATCAGGGAACACAATGAGAGACAGCAGCACAGAAGCTCTGTTCAAACACAAGCCGATCTGAAGGGATAGAGAACCAGCAAAGCTTCTGTATGAAGTGATAAAATCCAAATCGCTCTAAAGCCGCCATGGCAGAGACAAACACAGGTTGGCAGCATCTCAGGACGTCCTGGGTGGCTCTTCCCTGGAGGAGCCAGATCACCTCAGGGTGACTTAGATGTTCACACAAGGCTGCCTTATGTTTGTTACGCAGTATGTGGACTACGGCGACCATTCCCTCAGAAAAATACACACGAACACATCCATTAACATACTTTCTGATGATTGCTCGAGTGTCCAGAGATCAGATGACCAGAAATTTTTCAGGTATGGTGTTGGGGCCAGAATGCCAGGTATCAGGCTTTGTGAGAGCTTGGCTTGTATCACCATGAGCACCAAGAGTTGGACTCTCCCTGGGTTTCCTTTGTCACAGATCCAGATTATAGTCTTTATGGAAATAACTTCTGGGTGCAGTGACATAAGGATGATGTTGTGATGATGATATTGTCCTGTTGACTTCTTCATGCAGAGTCCTGCCGCCGTCACTGGGACGCCATACAGCTGAGTGGCATCAAACTAGGATGAATCAGCACTTCCAAGACGAAAGGATTCAGTCCGCTGGAGCCACATGGACTGTATCGACGGTGCTATATTGTATTGAACTTGATCAAATCTGTCCATAAATCTTCATTTCCGAAGCCACATCCAAAATGGGAGCTAAAATGAGGGGCCCCTCCGTGGACCGAGGGGGCCGCTCGATGAGCGGCGCCAGAGCGGCGCCAGAGCGGAGACAGAGCGGCGACAGAGCGGCGACAGAGCGGCGACAGAACGGCGCCAGAGCGGCGACAGAGCGGCGACAGAGCGGCGACAGAGCGGCGACAGAACGGCGCCAGAACGGCGCCAGAGCGGCGCCAGAGCGGCGCCAGAACGGCGCCAGAACGGCGCCAGAGCGGCGACAGAGCGGCGACAGAGCGGCGACAGAGCGACCACACTTAGCGGCCTCCGTGACCGAGCACAAAGTAGTGGCCTTGGCGAATGCAGCGGAGGCTGGTTGGCTCCCCGTTAGGTCAAATACTTCTGGACTTCTGATTGGTGGCTGGCACAGCCCGGGACTAGTGGTCATCAGGTGTACTACGCAGCGCTTGTATTGACTTGTGAGCTGTGAATAAAGACACAAGAGAACATACTCATTCACTGTCGTCTTAAAGTGAACATGCATTTATGTGCTGTTATTTTGCTCTGTATGACATCACAGAGACTCTGGCGTCTGGGCTTTTAGCTCATTTAGCACCTGGCAGCGGTTGTGGCCGGCTCATGTCCAGTCGTCGTGTCACCTCGTGGCCTGTGGTATTCACACAAATGTCACAGCAGCTAATGGTTGCTAGCGGAAGGAGACGCCTGAAATACGTGTCACAGACGTTACCGCGCCAGTTTCTGACTTTGTGACTCTTTTCCTGCATTTCCAGCGGTAGTGATCGCCACTGTACGTTTGTGTTACTATGACTACATCTGTGACAGCTGCCGACCCGCGGTTTATCCACTTCAGAGGAGCGCATTAGCTGTTTCACTTCACTCCTCCACGTCTTTCTCTTGCCATTTATCGCTATTCAGAAACCCTTTTTCAGATACACCTGACCGAGCTCCAACAACGCCGGCTGACCAGGCCAATAAAGGATTTACTTCATCAGGTACATTCCACTCTCTTGGCCAGTTTTCTGTTTATTTCCAAGGAAGGCTCTTTTCCCAGGTCTCTCTTGGCCTCAGCGCGAAGGCTCTTGGCTGCGGTCCACGCTGCACAAAGGGCCCGGGCATTCCAGCTGTCTGCCTTTAATCCAGTGTGTCAGCTCGTGTTAATGTTGCAGCGTGAAATCTGAGGGCGCAAAGCGGCGTGGAATATCTACAAGGAAAAAACCCACTCGAAGAATTCCTCTGCAAAAGGCCACCTTGCACGGCCAGACAGCGGCTCCCAGCTGTATAGCTGACGGCTGGCGGATGCAGCGGGTTCAGGTTTGCTGTGCGGTTTTGTGAAGGTTCGCATGTCACCTGGCAGGTGACAGGAAGATAACGTTCGGGAGGTAGCTGTAAACGCAGCCCGCTAACATCCGAGGACGATGCCGGTCTAATTGAACCGAAAAGCGAGGAGAAAGTGGGGCCTGTGCTAATGTGAGACTAAATCAGCATTTCCGCTCCTTCGCAGGACTCCGGCGGTCCGTTCCCACACACAATAGAGGAATGACACGCTTCTGTGGACGGTTAATTATCTTAGACACACACTGACACCCGCTTCCACACACGGACAAATGCATGGACCACAGACACAGATGTTCAGTCATGTGCAGATGTCAGGAGCCCACGTTTGCTGTGAAGAAAAACGCTACAGAAATCATCTGATCATAGTGAGTCTCAATAGTGGTAATGAATATTACCTCGGAAGCACAACATTTTCACAGTGACATTATTCAGTAGTAAAAAAGAAGCAAAGAAACAAAAACATCCGGGAAGTTCAAAAAGTGCTGCTAATCTCCAGTCCTTCATGATTTGAACATCAGCAGGTGTGCAGACCTCTGCAAAAGCAGATGTTCTGGACGTTTGCTGGTTTGGATGCTGACACAATGTCAAAAGGGTAAGACATTAACTATTGTCTAAGAGGAGTTGTCATTCTAGCCAGGAGTGGACGTCCCAGCATCCCGCGATGAGACCGTGAAATGTTCAGACCAACACAAGTAAAGCCCAGGAGGTCCATCTCAGAGTCTACAGGCTTCACTCAGCGTGTTAGATGTTAAATTTCACGGCAGACCAGTAAGAAGAAGACCGAACAAGGACAGTCCTGCGCTGGACTGTTGACCCGCACAGGCTACACTGGTCTTTTGCCCAAAAGTTGTTTGATTAACTCCAGCAGACCCCTGAATCAGACGAAGTGGGTGTAGATGGTAGATGGATGAACATGTGTGTTGGAAAAATCTACCATCAGACTGGAGATGTTTGGTCTCAATGTTAAAACCACGTTTGGAGAAACACCTCAGACCCGCTGTCAAGCACGGTGGTGGAGGGATGACTGTCTGGACCTGGGCACCTGTCAGTCTTTGGTGGACCACAGACTCCTTGTCCTAGACATCGGCAGGTGCAGCTAGCAGGTTTAAGTTTTCTTTGCAGGGACGTCTAGCTACCATCTGTTGGAGCTCATTAACTTTGCCCAAAAGCCATGATGAGGAAATCAAATCCGCCTGTCCTAATAGAGGGTCTGTAGGCGGGGCTAACACGATGCCGACAGCAGCGACGTAATCTGGATGTAAACAGTGTAGCCGCTGCAGCGGAGGTTCAGCAGTCAGCTTCAAGCAACGATTCAGACTTTTACTTTGAAAATTGAACAGAAGAAGACACAAAACGTTTAATTTGTTCTTCTACACGACTTGCTCTGCCAGCCGTCGCTCTGGATGTGCCTCCTGCTCTGTGGGTTGTGGTGCGCTGGAAGGCAGTTTGACAAGCAGCCGTTGGGCCGCTGGTCCCTTGGATGTGGAGGAACCGCGGCCCGTTTCCAGACCCCGCATCCTTCTGTTTGTGGCTCTGTTGTTTACACACAAACATAACACCGGAAGAGGGGGCGCCAGCCTCTGCACATGACTGCATTAGTCAAAGGTCTTGGTTTGAATATTTTTATACCTTTTATTGACTCAGATGGAGAGAAATGTAAAAAAACCAAAACAACAAAAAGTGTCTGGAAATGTGAGAAGTTGAAGATGAAATGATTCCAGCCATTTTTCCGCGTTTGTCGTTTCCAGTCTTCAGGAAGCTCAGTGAACAACAGAAAACTGTCCTGGTAACAAAACCTCAATCTTTAATCCAGCCTGACAATGAGATTCATCCAAACGGTGTTTTAAAGTGGGAAAACACAGGGGGCGGGCTTGTTGCGCGTCTCCACGGTAACAGAGCAGTCTAGTCACACCTCATTACGGCCGAGTGTTTATATTGGCCAGTTCCGGAATGTGTTCTCCCCATGCTAATGGCCTTCAGATGCCATCGGCTCATTGCTCTCAGCAATGTCACCCAACGTGCCCAGACACACACAAAGGCAGGCAGAGCCCAGATCTGGCACTTTTATGGCTTCAAATATTTCCCCCCGGAGATCTGTCTGAATAGATAACATAATCATTCTTAAAGTACTGCTGGCTGGCACGGCGGGCTGCTTTCACTCCACTAAGCTCTGCCGGTTTATGTGCATGCTCGAGTCTTTATGCCCTCACACGTCCCGCGTGCTGCGTGCTTTCCATCAGATTTCATACACTGTTTCACGCCTTTCTGCAACATGAAATAAAAGCAAAGCGCCCTCTCCATCGTTCAGCGATTTCCCTCGTAGTGTCCAGAGGAGAGTCTGATGTACTCTGGACGTCACGTCAGGGAGGTGGACACTCTCTAGTTACACGCCAGGACTAGTTACACAAAACAAGAAACAGGTATATCCAATCAGCTATAAATGATAAATAAATGACTGTTGTACAAATGAATTATTTTATTTTTATGAAATTAAAGTCACATGACCTCTTGTTCGACTTTCAATATAAATTGTTTTAAAAGACCAGGACAAAGCATCAGTGACGTCACCTAGAAGTTGTTTTTAATTAATTTGGGATTTTTTTGTGGCTCTAGTGGCCTTTATTTGAAAGTGGTGAGACAGAAAAGGTGGTGGAAGAGAGGAAGGGAACAATGTGGCAAAGGGTCACAGGCCGGGTCTTGTACCTGGACTGGCAGGAGGACTCAAGCCTGCTTATCACGCAAAGCTAAGTGTCCCATCGAGAGGTGAAGCCCGAATTCAGGGATTCAGCCTGGTGCCAAACAACCTAACATGGGCAAAACGAGCTGGCCCAGAAACCGTACGCCAATGTTCCCCCTTGAAGCCAACCTGGACAAAGGAAAAGCTGAAGGTCGTCTACTGACCACTTTCTGGAACGCATCAAATGATACAAAGCCACAAATTTATGGATAATTAAGGGCATTTTGATTGACAGCAGGCACAATTAATGACTAGGTAGATCTCTGCAGTCTGGTCCGGGTGACTCCTTCGGTAACTGTTTGATGACCAGGTCTCTGCAGTCCGGTCCGCGTGACTCCTCCGTTAACTGTTTGTGGACCAGATCACTGCAGTCTGGTCCCCATGACTCCTCCGGTAACTGTTTGTGGACCAGATCACTGCAGTCCGGTCCGAGTGACTCCTCCGGTAACTGTTTGAGGACCAGATCTCAGCAGTCCGGTCCACGTGACGCCTCTGCTAACTGTTTGAGGACCAGATCTCAGCAGTCCGGTCCACGTGACGCCTCTGCTAATTGTTTGAGGACCAGATCACTGCAGTCCGGTCCCCATGACTCCTTCGGTAACTGTTTGAGAACCAGATCTCTGCAGTCCGGTCCGCGTGACGCCTCCGGTAACTGTTTGAGGACCAGATCTCCGCAGTCCGGTCCACGTGACGCCTCTGCTAATTGTTTGAGGACCAGATCACTGCAGTCCGGTCCCCATGACTCCTTCGGTAACTGTTTGTGGACCAGATCACTGCAGTCTGGTCCCCATGACTCCTTCGGTAACTGTTTGTGGACCAGATCGCTGCAGTCCGGTTTGCACGACGCCTTCGGTAACTGTTTGAGGACCAGATCTCTGCAGTCTGGTCCGAGTGACACCTCCGGTAACTGTTTGAGGACCAGATCTCTGCAGTCTGGTCCGAGTGACACCTCCGGTAACTGTTTGAGGACCAGATATCCGCAGTCCGGTCCACGTGACGGCTCTGGTAACTGTTTGAGGACCAGATCTCTGCAGTCCGGTCCACGTGACGCCTCTGGTAACTGTTTGAGGACCAGATCTCTGCAGTCTGGTCCGCGTGACGCCTCCGGTAACTGTTTGAGGACCAGATCACTGGAGTCCGGTCCTCGTCACTCCTCTGCTAATTGTTTGAGGACCAGATCACTGCAGTCCGGTCCCCATGACTCCTTCGGTAACTGTTTGTGGACCAGATCACTGCAGTCCGGTCCCCGACACTCCTCCACTAACTGTTTGATGACCAGATCACTGCAGTCCGGTCCCCATGACTCCTTCAGTAACTGTTTGAAGACCAGATCACTTCAGTCCGGTCCCCGACACTCCTCCGCTAACTGTTTGAGGACCAGGTCTCTGCAGTCTGGTTCGGGTGACTCCTCCGGTAACTGTTTGAGGACCAGATCACTGCAGTCCGGTCCCTGTCACTCCTCCGCTAACTGTTTGATGACCAGATCACTGCAGTCCGGTCCGCGTGACTCCTCCGTTAACTGTTTGTGGACCAGGTCTCTGCAGTCTGGTTCCCATGACTCCTCCGGTAACTGTTTGAGGACCAGATCTCCGCAGTCCGGTCTGCACGACGCCTTCGGTAACTGTTTGAGGACCAGATCTCTGCAGTCTGGTCCGAGTGACGGCTCTGGTAACTGTTTGAGGACCAGATCTCTGCAGTCCGGTCCACGTGACGCCTCTGGTAACTGAGGACCAGATCTCTGCAGTCTGGTCCACGTGACTCCTCCGGTAACTGTTTGAGGACCAGATATCCGCAGTCCGGTCCATGTGACGGCTCTGGTAACTGTTTGAGGACCAGATCTCTGCAGTCCGGTCCACGTGACGCCTCTGGTAACTGAGGACCAGATCTCTGCAGTCTGGTCCACGTGACGCCTCCGGTAACTGTTTGAGGACCAGATCTCCGCAGTCCGGTCCGCGTGACACCTCCGGTAACTGTTTGAGGACCAGATCTCCGCAGTCCGGTCCACGTGACACCTCGGGTAACTGTTTGAGGACCAGATCACTGGAGTCCGGTACTACCAGTTTTTTTGTACATCTCAAAGATGTATTCTAGCAACGCGAGTGCACCAATTTGCATATTTCATTAACCAGATTTCGCCAACCAGATTGAAAATCTATCAAATGTTTAAACTAAAGAAGTGGACCAACAAGTCAGTTTGAATTTGTTGGCAGCAACATGTCTCAAGAAAGCAGGTTCAGGGTTTTGTTCACCAGCCTCTTCTGACAACAGCCCATACAAGCCTGGAGCCGAGCAGACCAGTTGTTTTGGGAGAGAAATGTCTTTTTCTGGTCCGATATACCATTTGAGCTTCTTAAGGCCTGGATCTTCGTTGCCCTATTTTTCCGTTCTTGATGCTCCAAATGCGTTCAGTTGGTGAAAGGTCTGGACTCCAGGACCAGTTCAGCGCCCAGACTCTTCTGAAGCCATGCTGTTGCCATGGACGCAGTAAGTAGTTCAGCATTGTCTTGCTGAAATATGCAGAGTCTTCCCTGAAAGACACGGTGTCTGGATGCGGGCAATTATTTACTTTTTTTTACTTTTTTTGCTGCCTGAGTGTTGCAGCTGTTTTTCAAAATAGTTCTTTTCCTCAGTTAAATGTTTTAGATATTTAATGTGTTCTATTGTAATTCAAATATGAGTTTATTTGCAAATCGTTGCACCTTTACTTTATTTACATTTAACAACAGGGGTTGTATTTGAACCTTTAACTTGGTATTCTAACAGATACCTTCATCATCTCCACATGTAATAGCTATTTAATAATTGCTTTTTTTAAGTGACAACTTCAGCTCTTGTGCAAAAAAGTAAATTGTAGATTCTTTTTGTAAATGCTTTTTTTCTTATTTTCATCATGCGGATGACCGTCTGCAGACAGAGCATGAATAGAGGGGTGGCCTTTGTGTGAGAAACTCACATCGTGTGCAATGATGCTCGACTTGGCGTTCCTCTGGGACGTCACAGGGATTTAGTTTTTCCTTGGCAACTCCAAAGTCCAGCCAGGCCCACTAATCTGCATGCTGTAAGGCTCCATCACTGAAGAAAGTATCGGTGCGCCTTCAAGCAAAAGAGGATAGGAGAGGATCAGCTCAGCATGGCCGATAAGGGAAGAGGGTGGAGGCCAGAACGGGGAGGGATGGGATGAGAGGTGGGGAGGTGAGCACGAATAAAAGAGAAAAGGAGACAGAGCAGGGAAAGAGAGAGATAGTTAGAAGGAGAGGTGAGACAAGGAGCATCTAATGAATAGAATGAGAGGAGAAAAGGGTGGGTTTTAGTGAGTTATTAAGGGGCCAAAGCCCAGTAAGCTGCCGTTGGAGGGGGCAGAAGGAGGTCTGGGTGCTGCGAGACACCATTACTGACAGTCTAGACCACGCAACAGCACAAAATCATGACTGAACAGTCATTTATCGCCTCTGAGCTGTGTGATTGAATGGAATGATATCAGTGGTTAAAGTCAATGCATTCAGCTGTATGTTTTTGCTCAGTATTGTGCCAGAGGACGGGGTGCTCCGGCTGGCCATCAGAAACATATCAGGCTCCTCTGAGTGCTGGGAGCTCATCTCTTTTAGTTCCAAGGAATCAAAGAATTCATTTATGGAAGGAAAAAAGAAGAATTGTGCATTGTGTTTAGAATTTATTTATTGTGTAGCACCAAGGGTTTGAGAGTGATGTGATTTCGATTCTCTGTATGAACCTCACATGTGGTAGAATTGACAATAAACTTGACTTTGACTTTTACTTTTGACTTTGATTGGCTGAGCTGTGTAGAACCCACTGTGAGCAATCTGTCTAAAAACCAAAAATACTGTCCGTCTGGAGTCTAGCTCGGCTGGTGGCTGAAGTGCTCATCAAAGTCTAGCACGTCTCAGCCAGGACCCAGGACTAGGAAAGGCTGCAGTTCCTCTGCTGACCACTAGGGAGCAGGACCCAACTGTGAGTCTCAATGGCCCTGCCGGTTAAAATGTCCGAAACAGCAGAAATAAACTCCTTTGTAAACATGTATATCTCATCCAGGACAACTGTACAGAGCTCATTTCTGTGCACCTTCAGGGGTGTGGTGTTTTGACTGGCAGCTGGAACAGCTGGAGGTTACTTCTGCTACTTAGCGCTCAGCGCTGTATTATCTTCTGAGCTGGGAATGAGACCTAACAGAGCGTAATCATTTTGACTTTAAAGAGGATATGTTTTGTTGCGCTGTTTATTGTAACAGACCTCCCTGATTGGTTGTGGGCTGGCCTGAGAGGGGGATGAAGCTTAGCTCAGAGCAGAACGGCTCTGCTACCTGACTGTGGGCTGAACACAGCGGTTACTTCTGATTTTGACTTTTGATTTGAAACAGGGCGCCCTTTTCCAAATGATGCCGGATCAGCTGCTGGTGGATCAGCTGAAAGACCTGGGAACCACAGCAGATCATTTAAGTCTGCTAGCCTGCAGCACTGGTTGGGTTGCCCGACTAGAATGGTTCTAAGCCAGAGCGGCAGGTCATGTGACCACGGGTCTGCGTTGGCAGCTCTGGCAGCACTCTCGTTACAGGGGCTGCGTTGGATGTTTTTTTTTTTTTTTATATAATTATTTTTAGCGTCACATCTTGAGAGTTACGCAATTGTTTAAGCGTAAATAAACATTTTCAAAGAACAGCCATAACCTTGAGCTTCTGCAATTTAAGTTTTTCCTTTTTAAAAAAATTCAAAGCAACTTTCTGTTTACATAAGCAGAATTTGTATCAGGAGATTAACGCCAGTCACACATAAGCCCCGCCCATGCATCAATTACACGTCAACGTGGCAACGTCACGGTCAGCAAGGTGTCTGATTGGTTTAGGAAGGTAACCAATGGGCGCAGAGTGAGCAGGGAGCAGTGGGAGGGGGACGCTGAATGAAGTGACCACAGCAGATGGAGAACAGGAGACTCAGTTGAAATCAAAGTAAATGACCAGAACGTAATGAAAATAGCATAAAATAGGACCTTTAATGATTTGCCAAGTAATTTCAATGTTTTAGACAGAAGTTCCACAACGTCAGAAAACCTTACCTAAGTCGAAGGTTTCTGGCTTTCTAGTCATTTTTACAAGACTTAAAGCAACACGAAGGAACTGTTGGTTTTCACTTTGCCCCTACAGGCATGGAGATTACAGCCGTCTAAGACGAACTATGGCTTGGTCAGTCACTCAGTCACTCATTCACTCAGTCACTCAGTCACTCAGTCACTCAGTCACTCAGTCACTCAGTCACTCAGTCACTCAGTCACTCAGTCACTCAGTCACGAGCCGGTCACCTGGATACCAAAATGACAACGCAGGGCCGTAAAAAGCTAGCAGTCGTCCCACCAGCACAGAAGCGCCACGCTCCCTTGGTTGGGTTTTACTAGCGGAGACCGAAGATCGCTGCAGCTAAATGGCGCTTTGTGGAAGTAAAAAATATTACTTGAAACTGCGTTCTTCTTTACTTTATTAATGTCTCCATTTGTGGCTGGTTGGGTGAGGACGCCACCCCTGACCACACAGAGGGTTCTGAACGAAGAACCCACGTGCCCTATCTTACCTGACCTCTTCTCATCTTATTTTTTCAGTTTGTTTTATTCATGACAACTGCAAATGTAAATAGCGTTCTGTCAGTGATTTTAGTTACAGTTACTGAGTCCTTAGTGTTTTTGGTTACGACTGAGTCTGGGTGGTCCCGAGGAGTCTGGAGATGAAGGCTGAGCTGGCAGCCTGGTTGGCCCTCTGCCAGGTGTGACTGCAGAAGTGTGGTTGGACCTGTGGTTGCCAGCCCCAGGCTGAGCTTATTGCCACCTCAGCTTGCTGCCCCAGGCGAGTTCTTGTGAAAGCCAAAGCCAGCCTGGAAGGGTCCAGGTTGCTGCTGTTGGCTGCCGTGTGTGGGATAATTTCCTGTCACGTGACCCAGTTTCAGCCAGTCTTTATCTGCCAAGCAGATGTCCTCACAGTTGTCTCTAGAAGATTCATCTACAAAGGAACTCATGGTCCACTCACTGACTGACAGGAGTCCAGGTCCAGACCATCATCCCTCCACCACCGTGCTTGACAGTAGCTCTGAGGTGTTTCTGCATGTTTTCTTCAACTTTTTTTCACTTTGGTCTCATGTGTCCAGAGGACATTTTTCAGATGCAGTTTTGTGAACATCAGCCGTGCTTCCATGTTCTTTTTAGGCAGAAAAGGTTTTCTCTTAGAAACTCTTCCAAACAAACCATCCTGGTCCGGTCTTTAACATCTAACATGACCCATTAGGTCTGGAGACTCTGAGATGGAGCATCTCTGAGCACTGTAAAGTTGTATCTTGGGGTAGATCTGCTGATGTCCACTCCTCGGAAGATTGATTGTCTTGAATCATTCCCACTTGTGGATAATCTTTCTCACTGTAGAACTTTGAAATTGTTTAAATATGATTTTCTAACACTGTTTAGATTGATGTTCAGCAACAGTTACTTCTCTGAGACCATTGCTGATGTCCTACATGTGTTATGTTTGACGGTCTCAGACAATCCAGAGACCTACGACAATCAAATTACTTTTACGAAGCTTTTAAACCAACACAAAAACAGGACTAAAGGAGCTGTACTAACTTTTGAACATAACAATATATATGGAAACCTTTTCTGAGGTTAAATAGAGACATTTTTGTGTCTGATGTAAGAAGAACCTTAAAAACTCTGTAGGTTGTGCATAAAAATGACATTTACCATTTAGGGAGTAAATAAAGTACCCCCATTTTAGGGGCTCAAATGTGCTTGGACAAATTGAGATAACTGTAAATTTAGTCTGCAGGAAATCTGGAGTTCATGGGCTTGTAGACATGGAGATGCTTTGGCAGCCACTTTCAACTGCTGCATTGAGTTGGATCTTCGGTCTCTCCTGCAGGGTTAAAGAAGTTAAAAAGTCCTGACCAGGATGGCAGAAGTGGTGATATCCTCAAGAACTGAGGCAGATTTATTCTGTTTTATTTTTACACGCTCCATCCAGCTTCACCGGGTCAGTAAAGCTGGCCAGTAAAGCCTTTGGGAGGGGTCCATCGTCGCTCCTGTGCCCAAAACCAAGGCTGTTAAGACTCTTGATGATTATAGATCTGTTGCACTGGTGTCTCATTATGAAACCATTTGAGAATATTGTGAAGGATCCTCTCCTGCACTGCATCGCAGATAAACTGGACCAACTCCAGTTCACCTCCAGGTCAGGCACACATGTGGATGAAGCAACAGGCAACAAGCCTTTAAACCGCATTTCTGTTCAGCACTGTAGCCAGGCTGACCAAGAGTCACAACACTGTTGGGTTTTAAGTCTTTTGTGCAGTGTGTTTTTATTGACTTTTTCATCTGATTTTAATCCCTCCATTTTAGCTTACACACCTACTTTGAGTCTGGCCTGATCTGCTGGCTGATGGATTTTTTAACTGAGAGCTCGTTAGCGGGTTAATGGTGTGAGTTAATAGTGTGATATCTGATGCTCTTATCTCCGCCACCAGTTCCCCTCAAGGCTGCATCCCCTCCCCTCTTTTATTTACACTAATGAGTGCCATAGATAGATAGATAGATAGATAGATAGATAGATAGATAGATAGATAGATAGATAGATAGATAGATAGATAGATAGATAGATAGATAGATAGATAGATAGATAGATAGATAGATAGATAGATAGATAGATAGATAGATAGATAGATAGATAGATAGATAGATAGATAGATAGATAGATAGATAGATAGATAGATAGATAGATAGATAGATAGATAGATAGATAGATAGATAGATAGATAGATAGATAGATAGATAGATAGATAGAGATCTCCAGTGTTCCTGGGTAGGAAGTATTTTCTGAGGCTGTCAGTAGAGCAGCTCAGGACTGCAGCCTGCTTATGAGCGAGCTGCTCTGTGATGTGATGGTGGCGTGCAGAGGGTTTGCAACCTCCTCAGTGATGGCCAGCAGCTTGACCACTGTCCTCGTCTCTGCAGCTGCTACCACTGACTCCAGGTCCATTCTTACTCCAGTCTATTTGTGTCCATGGTGCTTCCTCTCCAGCACACCACAGCATAGAGGAGAGCGCAGGCTGGTGACATATCTGCTGAACTTTTTGGATTGTATCTACCGTCTCTAGGGTAGTCTTGACTTCAGTTGATGTTGCAAAGGGACTTTTCCTCATCAAGGAAATGATTCTGGGATGACCTACTTCAGTTATCTAAGTGGTTTTCCAGGCCTTTTGATGTTGTTGAAAGTCACTTATCGTTCTTTTTAAGGATGAACCAAACTGTTAATTTGGTTAAACGTGAGGTTCTTCTTATGTTATTTATCTGCTTTGTTTGTAACCAGGAAACGGACCACAACTTTACAATTAAGTACTTCAGAGTCGACTGTCCAGATACCTGAAAATAGAGGTATTTGTCTTAAAAATCACAAAAACTCTGTTGTTTTCCAAATACCTCTGGACCTAAGGCATACGACACAGCGTAAAATTTGAATTTAGGGATTAATTACAAAAGTCAACCAGTTCACAGGTTGTCCAAACATGGCTGATAAATTATGAGGTCAGTCCAAACAAGCTAACTGCTAAACTTACACTAACGAAGCACATAACAGTCAGGACTGAAAGAGAAGCCCCGGGAAGGACTGCCGGACCACGGTCCTGGTAAACACAAGCGGCAGGAGTACTCACCGGAGCTAAAGCAGCCAAGTAATCAGGAAACACAGAGCAAGAGGGGGAGGGGCTCGTTGACAACAAGGAAACACAGCAGAATAGAATTTAAGAGTGAAAATACACAAATACACAGTTCAGACATCGGTCCAAGACTTCAGCCTGGGACTCTGGGCCACCAGGAACCGAGGAATTCAGCCTCTACAAAGGACAACCAGCAACCTCCTCTTGGAGTTCACTAACTCCCCATCCAGAAGCTGGAGGGGAGGCAGGTCTGGAGGAAGGCTTTTGGGTTTGCTTCTTTACAGGTTTCATGGGAGACATGGAAGGTTGAGTGGACATCCTTGGACCTGACCACCAGCTCAACCACGTTTTTCGGAGGGCGATCATAACCGCATTTCAACATCACGATCACCTGAATGGTTTAAAAACAGACAAATAAAAAAAGAGTATACAACTTTGTGATTTTAAAAAAGTCAAAGGAATCACACACACATGGATGTTTTAGTTGTGTGTTTTGGGTCGTTATCATGTTGGAGGTTTCAAAAGCCATGTCTGATGTCAACAACGTCAACTCACTACTTTTGTAGTTATTTTAGACAATTGTGGGGTTTTCTTCCTGTAACGAAGCCCAATAAGAAATGTGTTCTTGAGTCTTTACGCTGCATGGACTCTGTTTGTGGAGATGTTAACATCTGTGAGCCTCGCAGTGACGGACATCAGCGTGGCAGATGGGAGCCTGTTTGGATGAGGTCCCTCGGGTTTCTGCAGCGTCTGCAGAGACTGATAAGTGCTCTGTGATTGTACTTATCTCCATGCGGGTGGGTTGAAAACGCACAATGAGGATTGTTTATGTAGTTCCACCCAATTGGATGTAAATAGTCTGTAATATGAAGCCTTTTGGGTTTGGTTGTGGTGGAATTACTCTGCTCGTGGCTCCCACTCTGAACACACACACTTACACACTTACACATGTACACAGAGATTTTATCGGGCAGCGTGGCTCATTTGAGCATTAAACAACTCCAGCACCTCTCTTTAGGCAAAATAAACAGTTTCCAAGCATGTGCAAGCGGCTGCAGCGTGTCAGGCAGGAGTGAGCCGCTGCAGGCATCAGGCTCACGTGTGGAATTCTGGGAATACCTTTGAGGAAAGATCTTGTAAGTAGGGCTGCAAAACTCCAGGAGTTTGGAGAATTTTGAATGTTGGAAACGTTCCACGAGAGCTGACGGGAATATACGGGGAGTAAAGGGATAATGAACTGGAAAATTTGCAGAACTGCAGGTTAGCCTTTAA
This sequence comes from Xenentodon cancila, assembly GCA_014839995.1. Lineage (NCBI taxonomy): Eukaryota > Metazoa > Chordata > Actinopteri > Beloniformes > Belonidae > Xenentodon > Xenentodon cancila. The sequence continues at coordinate 1,783,530 of CM026201.1, forward strand.
CAAGGAACTTAAGTGCACCTGGAAAGAAACTGTGGAGATAACGCTCAGATCGGTCCTCCATCACATGCACGGATCGTTTCTAGACCCTCCCGCACGACTCCAGGACTGTTGAAGCAACTGTTTGAGCCCTAGTGTACACGCCAGTGTAAACGTTTCACTAACAAAGACAAAATCGTATATCCGGTGACTGGCGACTGCTCCGAAGAGTCACGGGACTGCGGCGTCAGCATTTCAAACACTGCAGAAGAAGAACTCCATTTCAAAGTAGACGTTCTCGCTCCCTCAACTACTTTTAACCACATCGACTGTATCAGCATAGCATTTCTAAAGGGATGTTTCAGGCCACTTGAGCACCCCAACGATACACGGCATATATAAACGGTTAGAGCTGTCCCGACTGTAAACGAGCGCTACAGCGGATGTTTACGGCAGCTTGCGACAGGATCTCCAACCTAAATGGCACTCCGAGTTTCTACGAGCACATGCCGTGTGAATAACTAACCACACATTTAAGTAAAAGCTACTGTAAACAGCAGATGATAACTTTCAGGAGCTCAGCGCACGTGTTGCCACCATGAGACACAGCAAATACAGTCTCAGGGTCTGCTGGGAGAAGCGCTCGTTATGGCTCCAAGACGGAGCAAAACAAGCTCGGAGCCTCGGCTCAGAGCACGAACGAGCCTGGCTGGTCTGGTAAAATATCAGTAACTACATTTACGTGTCGCCTTAACTGTTTTAGCTGCAGATGCATCGATGCAGCTGCCTGAGGAGAGAGAGGGCTTCCGACTGTCCGTTCACGCCGCAGCGGTGCTGCGGTTAAACGGGCACCCGCGGACTGCCTCCTTCAAACTGACCTCCATCTCATTTGCCCTTTGAGGAGAGCCAGCCAGAAAGAGCCAGCAAGAAAGAAGACAAAAGGATCACTTCCATGCAGGCAACTGGAGGGATGCTTTCACGTTACCATCTTGGTTGTCGTTCAGTGACGCGACTGACCAGCGTCCTGCGTCACGGCGCTCCCGGCGCTTTCACAGTGATCACACGAGGGAAATTATATTCAGTCAAATCGGAGCCGTCTTGTAATTCATATATTTGACTTAAATAACACTTAATGGAATAAATGTTTCCGTCCTCATCTCTCTGTTTCTGCAGCTCGGTGTTTTCTTTCATATTATTTTTCATGCTCGTGTTTATTTATACTGGATCTTACAGCCTCTGTACAGTTTACACAGCTTGCCGTTATTTCATTTTCAGCCTGAAAATTTTTCTGACCCTGCGTGTTCGTCTGGCGCTGCTGAGTCACATGACTATATGACCTCAAAACACTGCTGTGACCTCCCGTGAGCGGAGCGGCACCTGAAAACTGCGGTAGAAGCTGACTGCTTCATCCCCTCTTTGATGAGGTGACAGCAGTGCATTCAGGGCAGAAACTGAATCGGGACTTACGTTGGTTGTACAAACGAATACATATGAATAGTTGTTTATACGAGTGTGTGAATCTATTTAAGCACACGTATACATGAATGTATCAGTATATATTTGTATGTATGTATAATCATGTACATGTGCATATGTATCTGACATTCATGCCTAGTAAGATGATTATGTACTCTTAGATAGATGTCCACACATTGATCTTTGTTATATATATGTGTGTATGGACACCATTTCTCGTTGTCAGTCCTTCATGAAGACACGTCTGTAGGATGTCTGGTGGTAACTCTTTCAGGAGGTCATTCCACAGCATCTCTGTGGGGTTCTGGACCAATCTAGAAGGTGGATTTTCTCTTTCTGAGGCTGTTCTGCGGTGGATTTACTTCATTGTTTAGAGTCAGCGTCCCACTGCGTCGTCCAAAGAGGCCTGAGTCATGATGCTCCCTCCACCGTACTTCACCAGTGTGATGCGGTTTTGACATTGTGCTGTTGGTAAGTTGGCTCCTTTTTGCTCCAAACACAGTGATGAGGATTCTCCCTGGTCAATATAACGTTTGAGTTATCAGCCCACAAAACATTTTCCTAGACGTGTTGCAGGTGTGGCAAAGCCAAGCTGTTCCTAGATGTCCCGTTTCTTGGAGAGCAGCAGGTTCATCTGTGGTGGTCTTCCATGGTCATCCTGCCTGTTCAGAGACTTGTGTATGGTAGACTGATGAACAGAGATGTTTCCTGTCCCATTGATGTCTTCATGTCCTTAGCTGTTCCTCGAGGGTTCTTCTTGACCTCATTGAAGATTCTGCATTGGAGTCGTCTTAGTTGGACGTCTACTTCTACACATACTTGATCCATACTGTGCGGTCCTAAACTTAAACTTATGACATTAGCGTTGAAGCTCTTCATCATGTGGACATACATCTGGAGGATATGTCCAAATAAGGAGAGTCAGCCGTCTATAGAGGTGCTTTTATTATCCCTGAAACCGCACCAACAGGAAGTGTGAAAGGTGTCTACTTGGCCAGTTTCCTATAAAAGTACACCTCTGTTCCGCTCAAAAGTGGCCGGTGGGTGTATAGAGCTGGTAAAAAACGTTTTTATGCTCACATGGGATGGTTTCAAAACTGCTCCATCCCATCTGCAGGTCACAAGTGCTTCTCATTGTCTTTTGGACGGGTTGAACTGAACTGGTTCCCTTGTCATGATGCAGCAGGTCGACAATACGAGTTACTTACTCACGGGGGAAGAACCCAAATACAGGAATAATCAAAAGAGAGTGTGTTTGTTTGTTTGTTTTAACCAAGAACGCAGGATTTCCAAAACCAAAAGACGATGAAGATAGTAGTGACGACTTGAAGGAGGCAACAGGACTGACACTGATGACGAACCAGCAAGCGAGGAAAGAGACAACAAGACACAGGCGGTGACAATTACAAGAACTGAGAGAGTGACGTTCCAGAGAATGTTCTTTCAAAATAAAACATGAAATCAAGCTGAACACAAAACGGGACGCCAAACAACCAAAATGAGCACGACGGAGCCGAAAAGACTAAACCTGAAGCATGAAAGAGCACCAACCAAGACTGGGATAAACTCAGAAAAGACTTGGATGAGTCTGCTGCTTCGGACATCAATCACCAATAATCTCATTGCAAAAAAGAGAAAACCCCTTTACCAATATGACTCACTGGAAATGCAGTTATTAAGGAGTTCATATGATCTCAAGACATTGTTTAAGTTTTAACCAGTTTTGAGACTACGTCAGTTTTGTTTCTGAGATTTGCCCTTTAATGTGATGTTCATTCACACAGGTGGAAGCAACGTTCCTAACAGCTCAACCACGACGGTCACGGGAACAGGAATCGTCACAGAAGACCGACACGACCAAAGTACCTTCGCGTAATCACAGCACAATGCACAGCGTAGTGACTGAAGGGAAGCAGACCTGTGAAGTCACAGAGGTGTCCGTCATCCAGACCCGTCACGGTTGCTGACAGACGTCCTTGTACAAACACCCACAGCCCAGGAGCTGCTCCACATGTGTTAAAGGTCCCTGGTCGTTGCTGCTGTTTTTATTTTTGAGCAGGAACCTCAATACTCGTCGTCAGTAGGAAGGAGTTAACTGTTGGAGGAGTCACGGAGCCAAACTGGCTGTTTTGGTAACCAACTATGTTCTGCATAACAAAAACACTTTCACCGTCTCCAGCTTTTCTCTGAAATCATGAATTTTTAAAAGACACTGATCCAGTACAGCTGTTGTCAATGAGCTAAATTTATAAAATGATAAATTCCTTCAACTGAGAACTGAGGTGGAATCCAGAGGTGCGTTGTCTGGCCAACCATCCCAACTGTTTTGCTCCCCGATGCAAGAATGAGTGCAGTTTATCTGGATTTACCTTCAGTTTCCAGAGGCCGAATCAACGGACGCGGTAGAAACTGCCACGAGGCACCGCTGGATGGGCGTTCAAGTCATCAGATGTGTGGCACAGCCATGGCAGTTGAACCTCTTAATTGAAGATGTTGTTACTGGTTCTGCAGCAACTAGGGTGTGAGCTGCGGCTTTTGGACGCTGCGGTATGAAGTCATCACATGAAGTCCCATCTCACCTTGTGACTGGTTCAGTACATGTGTATGTATGTCCAGGCTCTGCTGGATGAAGTAAAAGTTGAGAAGATGATAGAATTGTTTCTCCACAAAAGACTAAACTGTAGATTTAATCTGGTTGGTGCGACTTGGGCCGGAACGTCTCACACGGACTTAACATGTGCAGAGTTAAGAAGCAAAACACACAAGAACAAACTTGTGGTGTGGAGCTGGTCGGCCTTTGAGTTGGAGGCCAGGGGCAGAAGAGGAGGGAGGCGGGGCGGCGTGGGGGGGCGGACGGGTCCTCAAATCCTGTGCAGCGGGGCTCATTTGAAGAAGGGACCCCTGCAGACCGCTGTGAATGTAGACCTGCATACCTTGCTGACTGGGGCTTGCGCAGTGCCCCGAAGAAGAAGAGAGAGCAAAGGAAAAGAATGACAGGAACGAGGGAGGAGGGGGTGCACATGGAGAGGAGGGTGAAGGCCAGTCTGTCCTCAACCTGGCTGATATGATCTGTAATCTCCTCCTTAACTAGAACCTTCATACGTATCAGCTGCTGTCTTCTTACTGTTCGGCCCGGCTTCGCCTCGCGAAGGTCTGGCGTGGACGCTCACCTCGCGAAAGTCTGGCGTGGATGCCTCGCCTCGCGAAGATCTGGCGTGGACGCTCGCCTCGCAGAGGTCTGGCGTGGATGCCTCGCCTCGCCTCGCTTTGCCTCAAAAAAGGTCTGCTGTGGACGCCTCGCTTTGCAGAGGTCTGGCGTGGACGCCTCACCGTACCTCTCCTCTCCTCGCCTCGCCTCACAGAGGTCTGGCGTGGACGCCTCACCTCGCTTCGTAGAAGGCGGTTAAAGGAGGTTAAAATCCAGTCAGCTGCTGCAAACCTTTGTCATTGATGAACTGATCATTGGCAGGCATGTAGACCTCTAGAAAAGCAGTCAGTTTGCTGGTCTGGAGCATCCAGGTGTATGAACATGATGCCAAGGGGGTAAGATATCAACAGTGGGAGTTCATAAGTCAAATGTCCAGGTGTGGACGTCCCAGCAAATTTACCCCAAGAGGGTAAATTTATAAATAAAAACAAGAGGAACATCTCAGAGCCTGCAGGCCTGAACACCTGAACCTGAACACCTGAACGAACCAGCAAACCTTTGGAACATTGTCCTCTGGACAGAACAGACCAAAATGGAAATGTTTGGTCTTCGTGTCCAGAACCATGTTTGGAGAAAACCAGCAGAGCCACTGGGGAAGCACGGCGGTGGAGGGATGATGGTCATGGACACCTGTCAGTCACTGGGTGGACCATGAATTCAGAATAATCATCCTCCGTGTAACATTTCTAAAGTTACGCCTTTGAATATGTCTTCAAATTATTATGAAAAGACTGTTGCAAAGGTTTCGTGCAGCTGGGAGAGTGCTCGTGACCTTCAGGTTGTCGGGCAGCGCTGCATTAAAACAACCATGATGTGTAATGACATCACTGCGTGGACTCAGGAACACAAGCAGGTCCTTCCTCTTTCCTTCTGAACCTTCAGACCAAGAATGCCACGCTGCAGCTGGAGCTCACTACCGCGCCCAGACTTAGCTCTGGCCTTGTGAAAGCCCCGTCAGTCGAGCCTCGTCTACTATAGAGCTCCAATGTCCCCTGCAGCCATGAGCAGCGGATGTATTGTGGTTTAGTTTCAGCTCCACCAAATCCTCCCCCCAGACAATGCTGCTCCGCTTGGCTAACGTATTGTTCAGCCTGTGGGAACCAGTTTCCTATATTAAGAAACTGAGAGAGCCAACCTTTGCTCGTTCTACCACTTTCCACAGACATAATAGCATTCTGAGAGTGGGAGACGATGGGAGAAAGTTGCATGCTCTTCACACTTCAGTGGTCCTCACCCCCGTCCCCGCCTCGCCTCGCCTCGTCTCGCCTTCTTCTTCTTTCTCCCCCTACCTTTTTTCCTTCCCCTCCAGCACACACACTTTTCCTCTGAGAGGATTCTTTTGAGAAGGTGAAATCAAAGGAGGCCCACTGCCACACACAGCACCGCTTGTACTTGTACTTGTACCACACACACACACACACACACACACACACACACACACACACACACACACACACACACACACACACAAAAGAAGGGACCAAAGCACCAAACGTAGCGCCACCTAGCCAGAGAGGCGACTGAGCAACCAAGAGGCAAACCACCGGCTAATGTTCCATTTAGTCCACCTGGAGGTCCTGGAGGATCCAGGAGGGACAGGGGGGTCCTGGAGGGTCCGAGGGGGACAGGGGGAAGGGCTGGCTCAAGCAGAGGACCCATCTGTGTGGCGGCCCTTTGGTTAGCCCTGGTTGGAGCCTTGGACTGCCAGCTTAGCGAAGACTTCCACCTGAAGTGTTCAAGGCCAACCCGAAACCGGTTCCAGCGGTCTGTCAGTACAGGAACAGCTCTAGACGCCCTGTAACGATCTTAGTCACAACATTTTAAAAGTGCTATGTTGCTACAGAGGCTGACGTGATGGCTACGTGTTTTACGTACTCAGCTGATTCCACTTTAAACCCAATAATCGAATTGACTAACATGTGCTTGAGCAGCATTGTTGCCTGACAGCAAGAAGGTTCCTGGTTTGACTCTTATGGGAGTCTTTCTCCCATTGGCATGCTGTCATGATGCCTGTGGGGGTTTTCTGTTCTACGCCGGATTCCTCCCACGGTCCAAACACACGCAATTCCGCTTGACTGGGAATTCTAAACTGCCTGTGGGTGTGAGTGTGAGCGTGCACGGTTGTTTGTCTGCATGTGGCCCAGTGAGGGATTGCTGACCATTCCAGGGTGGACCTCTGTCCTTTGGCCAAAGAGAGCTGGGATAGCCTCCAGCAGATCCCTGTGACTCTGAACAGAAGACGCAGGTATGAGATGGATGTCTATACAGCTACACTTGAGCACTTATTTCGTGAGCATGGGCATAAAAAAGGACAAACCCTGCAAAGTTCCTGGGCGGGGTGACCTACGTGTCTCTTAGAGACATAAATACTAAGACACATTAACAATCTGACTAAGATTCTTGCCAAACGTTCCCTCAAACAATCCAGCCATTAAGGGGTCAAAAGTTGGCATTTTGAAGGACTGATCCTAAGCCCACATAAATGGGAGGGTTGGGTCAGAACGAGGTCTCATGTAAAACTTATCCGTCAGTCCGTGAACTTCTGCAAATCCAAGACTAGGTAGTCAGCACAGCAGCCCAAGCAACGAGGCCCGGCCCTCCCACTCGTTAGGACAAAGCACCTTCCTACAGAGGGGTCCAAGAGGCATCATAACCAAATGCCTGAACCGCCTCACCTGGCTCTTCTCGATGTGGAGGACCCTATCTCCAAGGGAGAGTTCAGCTACCTACAGAGGAAACTCATTTCTGCTGTGTGTATCTACAAACGTACCTATAGTTCATGAGTGCTGGTGCAGGGAGGACTGGCTCAAGGCTCTCTTTGCCAGTATAAAGACCAGTATAGAGTCTATTTTACTGCAGACTCCACCCCAAAGCCCCTGTCAAGCTCCCACTTTGTCCTCCCCTCACAGGACCCCAAGATACTTGAACTCATGTACATCCCAGAACTGGCAAGGGCATTCCAGCCTCTTCTGGCTGGGAAGCATCGTCTCAGCTCTGGAGGAGGTGATTCCCATCCTTGCTGTTTCACACTCAGCTGTGAACCGCTCCAGGGAGAGTTGAAAATCCTGATGAGACCAACAGAACCACATCATCTGCAAACAGCAGAAATGTAATCCTGAGGTCTCCAAACCAGATGTCCTCTGCTCCTCTACATTCACACTCTACAGTTAATGTGCTGCAGCCACAGGGTTTTCTCTTTTTTGTTAAATAAATATTTTTATTACTTAACATACTAACGAATAAAAAATAACTTTCTTTATCCACTCAATCAGTGGAAAGATTTCTCTTGTCAAAGGTTTCATTACCTCCGAGACCAAGCACGCCGTCCATGTTGCCATGTTGATGAAACAGAAAAGTTTTCATTGAGACATCATGTTGTCTTCAAAAACAGATCACATAACAGACCACAATCAGGTGACCACGGGAGCTCCATGAAGAGAAACAACAAAGAGAGTCCTGCTGTTAGACATTTCAATGAAAATACATCATGTTTCATCTGTGTGTTCTATCTTTGACGTAAGGGAAGGCTGGAGATCTCCAGGCGACCAATCACACTGTCAGTCACGTTGGGAGACTTCGGAGCTGCGTCAGCCGGTGCCCGGCGGGCTGGGTACCAGCGGACTCCAGTCCCGACTCCATCAGCATGTCCATGACGTAGCAGGGACACTCATGTGTTTGAAGTGATGTTTTTTTATTGCAAACAAATCTCAGTCAAAGCACATCAAAATATCTGATGTGGCACGTTATGACAGTGGCTACAGTTTATGTTTTTATAAGATGGATGGATGGATGGATGGATGGATGGATGGATGGATGGATGGATGGATGAAGCTGCCCTCATGATGAGTTTCGTACTCGTGCAGCTGTAACATCACAGCGGTTTTCGAGAAGGGCTTTCCTCTGGCTGCCTGGTCTTCAGCTGGTCTTCAGCTGGTCGTCAGCCGATCTTCGGCTGGTCATCGGCTGGTCGTCAGACGATCTTCAGCTGGTCATCAGCCGATCTTCAGCTGGTCGTCAGCCGATCTTCAGGTGGTCTTCAGCCGGTCGTCAGCTGGTCTTCAGCTGGTTTTCAGCTGGTCTTCAGCTGGTCGTCAGCCGGTCGTCAGCTGGTCGTCACCTGGTCTTCAGTTGGTCTTCAGCTGGTCGTCAGCCGATCTTCGGCTGGTCATCGGCTGGTCGTCAGCCGGTCGTTAGCCGGTCGTCAGCTGGTCGTCAGCTGGTCGTCAGCTGGTCGTCAGACGATCTTCAGCTGGTCATCGGCTGGTCGTCAGCCGGTCATTAGCCGGTCGTTAGCTGGTCATCAGCTGGTCGTCACCTGGTCTTCAGTTGGTCTTCAGCTGGTCGTCAGCCGATCTTCGGCTGGTCGTCAGCCGGTCGTCAGCTGGTCGTCAGCTGGTCGTCAGACGATCTTCAGCTGGTCATCAGCCGATCATCAGCCGGTCGTCAGTCGCTCGTCAGCCGGTCGTCAGCCGGATGTCAGCCGGTCTTCAGCCGGTCGTCAGCCGGATGTCAGCCGGTCTTCAGCCGGTTGTCAGATGATCTTCAGCTGGTCTTCAGCTCAGGCCACGTTTTCCTGCAGGTACTGATACTCAGCATCTTTACATTTGTCAGTCTTGCTTGTTGTCCTGACGCTTATTTTGGACAGATGACTTTGGCCCTTCAGAAATCTGGAAATTGTGAGTATCCAGCATTCCTTTCCTGACGTCTTGATTTCTTTTTAACACTTTTCAAACTTAGTTTGACACTATTCTGTGCATCGAACATCCAAACTCCTCTGACCTCCAAATCTGAGTCTTTCGTGAGTTTTTGACAAAATGTTCTGACAACAACTGGCAGGAAACTGCAGTACATGTAACCAGCGAATTGGTGGTCGTGTTTGCTGCGAGGCGGGGCAAGTATCGCCTCTGTTGTCTGTGGACTCTCAGACCCTCCGGAGCGTCATCAAGTGTGGAGAAGAGCTAAATGTGGCCTCACACCTTCTGAGACACCATATGTACCTTCACGAATACCTCAGTCGCTGTGTGGAACATGTACTTGTTAAAGTTCTCACACTTTTCAGGGAAATGAGATGTAGAGCCAGATATAGACCGGAGCTGACACTGGCTCCGAAGGCCGCTCAGATCTATCGGAATGAAGATAAATCCTGAGCTTGACGCAGACACGTGTGGCTGCTGACAAGGGCTTGGCTGGGCATGAGAACGAGGCGTTGGTGCCTGTAAGACCTAATCACGGACTTTTCACATTCACTTCCCTCACAATCGACGTCCGGAAAGAAAAGGAACAATATTCCAACATCAGTGTTCAGTAGACGATCCATGAGAGAAGTCCGGCTTTCTGGTGACGTTCAACTTAAACGATTTTTTTGAAATATGCTGACAGATGGGTTTTAATGTCTCGTAAAATCATCAGAATGGTACTTAAGATGGGATTTTCTTCACTGTTTGCGAATCAGTGAAGATGATAAATATTTATATTGATTCTGAGCAAATCTGTCCGAACTGCCACATTTCAGATGAAACGACTGCTGACGATACATGATTTATAGAAACTAAGCAGCAGAAATCCAGGATCCAGGAACTTCTGGTCGAAGAGGAACTGCAGGTCTGGACCTGGAACCTACTGGCCAGAAAAGAAACAGCAGGCTAGTGGTTGTTAGAGGAAATGCAGGCCAACATCTGGATCCTAGTCATCTTTAAAGAAACTGCAGGTCTTGATCTGGACCCTAATTGTCAATAGAAGAACCGCAGGTCTGTATTCGGACCCTAGTGGTTGTTTGAGAAACTTCAGGTCTGGATCCGGACCCTAGTGGTTGGTAAAGAAACTGCAGGTCTGGATCCGGACCCTAGTGGTTGGTAGAGAAGCAACAGGTCTGGAAACGGACCCTAGTGGTCGGTAGAGGAACAGCAGGTCTAGAGATATATACTAGTGGTCGGTAGAGGAACTCCAGATCTGACCCAACTGGTCAGTAAAGAAACAGCAGGTCTGGATCTGGACCCTAGTGATCGTTAGAGGAAATGCAGGCCAAGATCCGGATCCTAGTCATCTTTAAAGAAATTGCAGGTCTGGATCTGGACCCTATGCGTTGGTGGAGGAACTGCAGGTCTGGATCATGACATTTGTGGTTGGAAGAGGAACCATAATTCTGGATCCGGACCCTAGTGGTTGGTAGAGAAACTGCAGGTCTGGATCCGGACTATAGGGGTCAATAGACGAACCGCAGGTCTTGATCCAGACCCTAGTGGTCGATAGAGGAACAGCAGGCCTGGAAACGGACTCTAGTGGTCAGTAGAGGAACAGCAGGTCTAGAGGTATATAATAGTGGTCGGTAGAGGACCTCCAGGTCTGAATCCTGACCTTAGTGGCCAGTAGTGGAACTGCAGGTCTTGATCTGAACCCTAATTATCGATAGAGGAACCGCAGGTATGTATTCGGACCATAGGGGTCGTTTGAGAAACTTCAGGTCTGGATCCGGACCCTAGTAGTCGTTAGAGGAACTGCAGGTCTGGATCCAGACCCTTTGTCATTGGTAGAAGAACTGCAAGTCTGGACCTATACCCTAGTGGTTGTTAGAGGAACCGCAGGTCTGTATTAGGATCCGGACCCTAGTAATCTTTAAAGAAATTGAAGGTCTGGATCTGGACCCTAGGGGTTGGTGAAGGAATTGCAGGTGTGGATCCGGACCATAATGGTCAGTAGACGAACCGCAGGTCTGGATCCAGACCCGAGTGGTCGATAGAGGAAGTGCAGGTTTGGATCCGGATCTTTTGGTTGGTAGAGGAACTACAGATCTGGTCCTGGACCATAGTGGCCAGTAGAAGAACTACAGGTCTGGATCCGGACCCTAGTGGTTGGTAGAGGAACCGAGGGTCTGGATCAGGACTTTAGTGGTCGGTAGAGGAACTGCAGGCCAGGATCCGGACCTTAGTCACTTGTAAAGAAAATTACAGGTCATGATCCGGACCCTAGTGGTTGGTGGAGGAACTGCAGGTCTGGATCATGATGCTAGTGGTTGGAAGAGGAACAATAGGTCTGGATCTGGACCCTAGTGGTTGGAAGAGGAACCGTAGGTCTGGATCCGGACCCTAGTGGCCGTTTGAGGAACCGCAGGTCTGTATTCAGACCCTAGGGGTCATTCGAGAAACTTCAGGTCTGCATCCGGACCCTAGTAGTCGTTAGAGTAACTGCAGGTCTGGATCCAGACTCCTTGTCATTGGTAGAAGAACTGCAAGTCTGGACTTATACCCTAATGGTTGTTAGAGGAACCGCAGGTCGGTATTTGAACCCTAGGCGTCGTATGAGAAACTTCAGGTCTGGTTCCAGACCCTAGTGGCCAGTAAAGAAACAGCAGGCCTGGATCCGAGGGGTTGGTGGAGGAACTGCAGGTGTGGATCTGGACCCGAGTGGTTGATAGAGGAAGTGCTGGTTTGGATCCGGATCTTTTCGTTGGTAGAAAAATCAAAGTTCTGGTTCTGGACCCTAGTGGCCAGTAGAGGAACTGCAGATCTAGATCCGGACACTAGTGGTTGTTAGAGGAAATGCAGGCCAAGACCTAGATCCTAGTCATCTTCAAAGAAACTGCAGGTCTGGATCCTGACCTTAGTAGCCAGTAGTTGAACTGCAGGTCCTGATCTAGACCCTAATTGTCGATAGAGGAACCGTAGGTCTTTATTCGGACCCTAGTGGTCGTTTGAGAAACTTCAGGTCTGGATCTGGACCCTAGTGGTCGTTAGAGAAACTGCAGGTCTGGATCCAGACCGTAGTGGCCAGTAGAGGAACTACAGGTCTGGATCCGGACCCTAGTGGCAAGTAGAGGAACCGCAGGTCTGGATTAAGACCCTAGTGGTCGGTGGAGAAACTCCAGGTCTGGTTCCGGACCCTAGTGGCCAGTAAAGAAACAGCAGGCCTGGATCCGGATCCTAGTCATGTTTAAAGAATTTGCAGGTCTGGATCTGGACCCTAGGGGTTGGAGGAGGAACTGCAGTTGTGGATCCGGACCATAATGGTGAGTAGACAAACCGCAGGTCTGGATCCAGACCCTATTGGTCAATAAAGGATCTGGATCTTTTGGTTGGTAAAGGAACTACAATTCTGGTTCTGGACCTTAGTGGCCAGTAGGGGAATTGCAGGTCTGGATCCGGACCCTAGTGGTTGGAAGAGGAACCGTAGGTCTTGATCCGACGCAGGTGTGGATCCAGGCCCTAGTGGTCGGTAAAGGAACCGCAGGTCTTGATCCGGACCCTAGTGGTCAGTAGAGGTCTGCAGGTCTGGATCTTGAACCTACTGGTCGGTAGAGAAAACGCAGGTCTGGATCTGGACCTTAGTTCTCAGTAGAGGAACTGCAGGTCTTGATCTGGACCTTAGTGGTCGGTAAAAGTACTGCAGGTCCTTTATCCTGGCCCTAGTGGTGTGTAAAGAAACTGCATGTCTGGATCCGGACCTTAGTCGTCTTAAAGGAACTGCAGGTCTGAATTCGGACCCTAGTGGTTGATAGAGAAATTGCAGGTCTTCATCCTGGCCCTAGTGGTCTTTAAAGAAACTGCAGGTCTGGATCTTGACCCTAGTAGTCGGTAGAGGAACTGCAGGTCTGGATCCAGACCCTTGTGGTTTATAGAGAAACTGCAATTCTACATGCGGACACTAGTGATCAGTAGAGGAACTGCTGGTCTGGATCTGAAACCTACTGGTTGGTAGAGAAAACGCAGGTCTGGATGCGGACCCTAGTGGTCGGTAGAGGAACTGCAGGTCTTGATAAGTACTCTAATGGTCAGTAGAGGAAATGCAGGTCTACACCTGGACCCTAGTGGTTGATAATGAAACTGCAAGTCTGGATCCAGACCTTAGTTGTGTGTAGAGAAACTGTAGGTCTGGATCCTGACCCTAGATGTCGGTAGAGGAACCTCGGGTCTGGATCCGGATTCTAATGGTCGGTAGAGAAAACGGAGGTCTGGATGCGGACCCTAGTGGTCGGTAGAGGAACTGTAGGTCTGGATAAGTACCCTAACTACAAGTCTGGATCCAGACCTTAGTTGTGTGTAGAGAAACTGTAGGTCTGGATCCTGACCCTAGATGTCAGTAGAGGAACTGTAGGTCAGGATCCGGACCATATTGGTCAGTAGACGAACCGCAGGTCTGGATCCAGACCACATTGGTCAATAGAGGAAGTGCAGGTTTGGATCCGGATCTTTTGGTTGGTTAATGAACTACAATTCTGGTTCTGGACCCTAGTGGCCAGTAGAGGAACTGCAGGTCTGGATCCGGACCCTAGTCATTGGTAAAGAAATTGCAGGTCTGGATCCGGACCCTAGTAGTTAGTAGAGGAACCGCAGGTCTGGATCCGGACCTTAGTCATTGGTAAAGAAATTGCAGGTCTGGATCCGGACCCTAATGGTTGGAAGAGGAACCGTAGGTCTTGATCCGACGCAGGTCTGGATCCAGGCCCTAGTGGTCAGTAAAGGAACTGCGGGTCCTGATCCGGACCCTAGTGGTCAGTAGAGGAACTGCAGGTCTGGATCTGGACCTTAGTGGTCGGTAGAGGTACTGCAGGTCTTGATCCGGACCCTACATGGCAATTTAGAAACTGCAGGTCTGGATGTGACTAGTCGGTACAGAAAACGTAGGTCTGGATCCGGACCCTAGTTGTCAGTAGAGGAACTGCAGGTCTGGATCTGGACCTTAGTGGTCGGTAGATGTACTGCAGGTCTGTATAGTGGTCTGTAAAGAAACTGAAAGTCTGGATCTGGACCCTAGTGGTCTTAAAGGAACTGCAGGTCTGGATCCGGACCCTAGTGGTTGATAGAGAAATTGCAGGTCTGGATCCGGATCCTAGTGGTCGGGAGAGAAACCGTAGGCCTGGATCCAGACCCTTGTGGTTTATAGAGAAACTGCAATTCTACATCCGGACACTAGTGGTCAGTAGAGGAACTGCAGGTCTGGATCTGGAACCTACTGGTTGGTAGTGAAAACGCAGGTCTGGATGCGGACCCTAGTGGTCGGTAGAGGAACTGCAGGTCTGGATAAGTACCCTAACTGCAAGTCTGGATCCAGACCTTAGTTGTGTGTAGAGAAACTGTAGGTCTGGATCCTGACCCTAGATGTCGCTAGAGGAACTGCGGGTCTGGATCCGGATCCTAATGGTCGGTAAAAGAATTGCAGCTCTGGATCCGGACCCTAGTTGTCAGTAGTAGAACTGCAGGTCAGGATCCGTCGTAATAGCCAGTAAATGAACTGCAGGTCTGGATCCGAAACCTAGTGGTCTGTAGAGAAACTGCAGGCCTGGATCCTGATCCTAGTGGTCGGTAGAGGACCCGCAGGTCTGGATCTGGATCCTAATGGTCGGTAGAAGAACCGTAGGTTCGGATCTTGACCTTAGTGGTCGGTAGAGGAACTGCAGTTCTGGATTCGGACCCTTGTGGTTGATAGAGAATCCAAAAACTAGAATGGAAGTCCTTGGTCACACCAGCAGCGCCTCCAGAAACCAGATCTCAGGATAAAGTTTTTCTTCAATTACCAGTACTGTCAATGTCTTGTTGAAATCCTACAAACAGCTTATGTGTGTGTGATGCTCCAGGAACCTGAGGCCCCCCGTAAGAGGAGGCCTTGTGAAGCCTGCTTCAGATCACCAAGGAGGCTTCACGTGCTTCGTGATCTGTACTTCCTGAGCTGCCTCCCCTGATTGGTTTAAGGATGTTTTCACCCGTCATGTTTCTTTCCTGTCCTTTCAACAGGATGCACTTTTGATTACAGTTAGATAAATGATACTGCTTTTAGTCTCTCCATTTCAGCTTGACATCCAGGAGTGAGGAATTGGGTCACTGACGGTGGAGATTAACAGCCATCAGCCTGTTTCAGCATCAGCAGTAACGATCTGCTGGCACAAGTACTGAACACCTGAAGGCTGCATCGGTTTCAACAGTGAGATCCAGATCCGGCGTGATTGAGCCTGTGGAGGCATGTTCTACATCTGTGGTAGAAGAACTGGAGACGCAGGTCCACCTTCATGATGGTGGAAAGAAGATGGAAAGAAGAAAGGACCGGAGAAAAACAAATGAAAAAACAGGTTATCCTCATCCTCTCTCCTAAAAATGTAATTATAAACTATGGTGTTCAACTTCTTCAACTCTACCGGTGCCTTCCAGGTTATTGGCACCATCGATCACAGATGTTTGGCTCCGTTCTCAGTGCATCTGTCGGTGGGAAGCCGTGGCTAAACGGGGACGTTTCCTCGCCACCACCTGCAGCTGACTGGATGTGGGTGTTGAAGATATGTGCCACCCCTCCTTTATAACAGCGGCCAAGAAACTTGCCTTCCCCGAAACTTGCCTTCTCGGCATCTCTGCTACACCCATAACAGCCATCTGTGACCCCACTCATCCCCCACTGCACACAAGAGCTGGTCTGCTGACTGGATCCCCTGCATCCCACCTCTACTGAGAGGTTATAGCTTCACGGGCTGCTGCTGGTATCCCTTCCTCCCAAGGGGCAGTGAAATCAGAAACAAGGACCTTCTTCACCATTTAGAACCACAGTCTGGTCTTAGTGTTAAACATGTGACCACGATTGTAAAGACCAGCTGCTTGTCCATGTTAACCCTTTTGTCCCATGTCTTTCTCTCCTTGCTCAAAGGACCTGGCCTCTTGAATGAACCTGAGGAGGTTCTTGCTGCCAAGCCGCAGTTCTCTAGTGGTTCTGCCAGTTCACCCGAAGCAAAATCACCTTTGCACCAGTGCAACCTTCTACCCTGTCAAAGTGTGCTGGAGGCTGCAACTGTTCAGGCCTGGTGCTGGCTACAGCACTTCACCACAGCTTCACCAAAGCGTCACCACAGCTTCACCAAAGCTTCACCACAACTTCACCACAACTTCACTAAAGCTTCACCACAGCTTCGCCAAAGCTTCACCAAAGCTTCACCAAAGCTTCACCACTCCTTTACCACAACTTCACCACAGCTTTACCACAACGTTATCACAGCTTCACCACAACTTCACCACAATTTCACCACAGCTTCATCACAACTTCACCACAACTTCACCACAGCTTCACCACAGCTTCACCACTTTTTGACGCTGTCACTTTTATTTATTCCTGTCAGTAAATATAACCTTTTTAATATTATTTGGTACATTTAGGAAAATCAGCGTGCATTGGTTGTAAATACTGATTGGACGGAAACGGAAGAGAACTTGGTTTTGGCACAGTTGAACTTTCTGGATACCTTATATGGACAAAGGGGGGATGAACATGGGAGTCATAATGGTTGGGGTGATTGGCTGACTTCATAATATACGGCGTTGTATGTGATATAGGAATTAAACGGTGTGGAATGTCTTTCCTGATGTACTCAATATTCTTTGCAAAGCCTTCTTAGAACCCTTTTGTAAGTGGTAACACTGTCCTTTAAGGAAATTATTGGGCTGATTGTTACAGATGGTGGACTGAGATGGTAATTAGATTATTGGTGTTGCATTCACGGAATCGTGTTCATCGTGGTAGGTATTGTCTATTATTGATTTAAAAAATAAATCCTCACTGTGTATTTTTTTTCCTCACACAAAAGTAACATGGCTGACAGAAATGTTATATCACTGGTGGAATATGATCAATCTCAGTCGGAGGTATTGGAGGCTAACACCAGGGCTTCTACACCTACATCAGGGCTGGGGCCTAGTGAACTGCACCATGAACCAAGGAGAGAGGCATGGGGCACAAGAAGAAATCCTGTGGGCGAGGTGACATCCCTGATCAGTTCACTTTATATTTCAGAACTAGAGGGGGAGGACCAAAGTGTTGGAGATGAGGAAAACGCAACTTACCTCATTCCTTCAGCACTTTACGGATTTACGGATGGTCATGGACCGAGTAAATATCCTTGAGATAGACTTTCGAGATTCAATTAATAGCGCATTGAATCGAGAGGATGGCATCAGGAGTTATGTGGACAGAAGGGTGGAAGTGCTTGAACGGGGCATGATATCCATGCTTAAAGAATTTGAGGAACATTTAGTGGAGTGTTCAAAGAGGCATGATGACAAGTGGAAAGCAGAAATGGGACAGCTGAAGTGTGCCAGCCTGGTTTCTCTCCATAGACCTGTTCCACGCACAAGCACTACATTGCATCCACCTCATGGCCGCTCCACTCAGGCTCAAGCCGGTAGTCCTTTAGATCCTACTTCTTCCAGTGTTTTCAAACAAACTCCTACCCCTTTTGACACGGACATGCAAAAATGCCTGCCAACCAGAGGCAACGTTCCTCCTCACCTCTCCATCATGGCCACTCCTTTGGATGCTTCATACAGCCCAACCCCTTCCAGATCACCTGTGGTCTATGCTAAACCAGCCATCCAGATGGATAACTTCGTGGAGGGCTAAGAAACCTTTTTCGCTGTTCGGCCATTGACGGATGTAGAGCTCCTGGGGGCCCTGTCCAGTGTTCTTAAAGGTCCAACACGTAGCTGGTGGTCAGTGGAAAAAAAGCAGTGTGCATAATTGGTCTGAGTTTGAGGTCGCTTTTCAGGCTGCTTTCTTACCTCCTGATTACCTCTCGGCAGTAGAAGAAAAGCTAAGGGAGCTGTCACAGTTACCGGATCAGTGTCTGAGGGATTTTGCCTATGACTGCCATGCTCTCCGTTGGAAGTCGGACATCACAGAGACGGAGTTGGTTTGCAAAATCCTGAATAACTGCAATCCCAGAATCGCTGGCTGTCTCCAAGGCACCGTGACAACCGTAGACCAGTTGGTTCAGATTGGGACCCTGGTGGAGAAGGACTGTACCTCATCTAAAGAATACTGGGGAAAGGTGGATCTGCAAAAGGCCAAGGAAAGGGGATTAAAGAGGACACAGGACAGTGCCCTCTAATGATGCCAGGACGTTTGGTGATGTAGTTGTGGTGGTACATCCTGGCACAAGGTCACCAATGTCCCTTCTGCATGTTTCAGTGGCTGTGAGGGGCAAGCAATGCCAGGCTGTGTTAGACACCGGGTGCACGTTTTCACTCATGCGACAAAGCCTCTGGCTGGAGCTTGCTCACGAAGGAGAACAACTGAAGCTGTGTGAGAACCAAAGTTTCGCCCTGGCCAATGGGAAGACATATGGGGCTCTGGGGAAAATGCTGTTAATATACACTTGGCATGAGATGATATGGTCTCTAGAGACATACATCATGGCTGATGAAGACTTGGCGTTCTCTATCATCTTTGGGCTGGATTTTCTTAAAAAAACAGCTACATTCCTCAATATGGGTGAACAAACCTATGGAGTGAAGGGACCCAGGGGCCACACTTTCCATCCTTTCCTGGTTCAATCGCAGGATGGACTGGAGTCATATGCTCATCTAATCCAGTCCAGTACCAGTCTTTTTGTAGCTATTCCATCGACTGGGACTTTGACATCATCTCCCTCCCCCTTGCCACCTTCCTTTCTTGACCATCCGCCGGAGGTCAGAGTGCTGTTCCAGGCTTGGCCAAAGGTGTGCTCTGGGACTTTTGGCAAGACAATGGAAGAGGAACACAAAATCCTCACGTTTGACGAGGTGCCAGTCCACTGCAAGGCGTACAGGGTGTCACTTTTCAGACAGCAGCTTATTGCAGATGCTCCGGGAAGACATCCTTAAGCCATCTCAATTGGCTTGGGGTGCTCCAGTAGTCCTGGTCAAGAAACCTGATGGGTCTCTTCGGTTTTGTGTAAACTTCCAGAGTCTCAATGCAAAAACCCACTCAGATGCTTATCCCATGCCCATTATCCATGAGCTGCTAGAATCTGTGCATGGGGCCGCATTCTTCAGCACCCTCCACCTGAAGTCAGGATACTGGAGGTAGCCATGTCTTCTGACAGTAAGGCCAAGACAGCCGTGATAACACCTATGGGACTATATCAGTTCAGGTGAATGCCGTTTGGTCTTAAGAATGCAGGGGCCACATTTCAACGACTGATGGAGAAAGTTCTGGGGTAGCTAAAAGGAAAAATGTTGTTGACAACATCATCGTTTATTCACCCACTCCTGAACAGCATCTCCGGGACCTCCATGCGGTTCTAGGAAAGTTCCATCTGGCAGGGTTGACTCTCAACCTGAAGAAGTGTGTTTTTTTCCGGCGGGAGCTATATTGTCTCGGACCAGGGCGTACAGATGGATCCCGAGAAAACGTTGGCAGTGACGTCCTACCCTAACCCCACAAACATCAAGACTCTCCAGCGGTTCCTAGGTCTTGTAGGATGGTACCACAAATTTATAGACCATTTTGCTGACGTAGCGATCCCATTGAACCTGTTAAAGAAAAAAGGTGTGGTAATGGGAATGAAAAGAGGATTGTCAAAAGAGCTTTGACCAGCTGAAGCAGGCCCTAGTGAATGCACCTATCCTAATGCAGCCTGACACCTCCCTGCCCTTTGAAATACACACTAATGCCAGTGAGGTTGGATTAGGTGCTGTGTTGGTACAAAGGGTAGGTGACCAAGAGAAGGTGATTGCATATGCATCTAGAGGCTTGAAAGGGGCAGAATGCAACTACTTTACCTCTGAGAAGGAGTGCCTGGCCGTGGTATGGGCTGTGGAAAAATGGAGGCACTACCTCGAGGGGACCTGGGCCTTTAACTGTCCCAAAACATCTTCCCGACTGACCCGCTGGCTCCTACGTCTCCAGCAATTTCAGTTTAAGGTCCAGTATCGAAAGGGTCTTCATAACATTGTGCCTGATGCGCTGTCCCGAGCTCTCATTCCTCCTCCTTCAGTTACAACCTATGTGCTACAACCTCCTCTGAACTTCCTAATTCTTTAGCCGAGATAAGGGAGGAGCAAGAAAACGATCCTGGAAATTACAGTACTGACCAAAGAGGCGGATACCAGTAACAGGCCTGACAGGATTAGATTTACCATGCTGCAGGGTCTCCTGCTGTCACATTTATTTATGTCCTGTCAGTAAATATAACCTTTTTTTTATTATTTGGTGAAATGAGATGAAAGATGAAATGTAATGTGCATACTTTTTGTAACAAAGTTTGTCCATCCAGATGAAATCGAGGGTGGATTACATACTCCGCAGATCCGGTGAGAGCGATTCAGTTTTTGGTTATTTTTGATGGTGGTATACCACTAAGCAGCGATCGCATTTTTGTAGTTGTTTACTTCTTTACAGCTGATGGATTATTTTTTGGTACATTTTGGAAAATCATTGGATGTAAATACCGATTGGACGGAAACGGAAAAGAACTTGGTTTTGGCACAGTTGAACTTTCTGGATACCTTACATGGACAAAGGGGGGATGAACACGGGAGTCATAATGGTTGGGGTGATTGGCTGACTTCATAATATATGTGATATGGGAAATAAACGGTGTGGAATGTCTTCCTGATGTACTCAATATTCTTTCTAAAGCTTTCTTAGAACCCTTTTGTAAGTGGTAACACTGTCCTTTAAGGAATTTATTGGGCTGATTGTTACAGCTTCACTACAACTTCACTTCAGGAGGTTCTTGCTGCCAAGCCGCAGTTCTCTAGTGGTTCTGCCAGTTCACCCGAAGCGAAATCACCTCTGCGCCAGTGCAACCTTCTACCCTGTCAAAGTGTGCTGGAGGCTGCGACTGTTCAGGCCTGGTGCTGGCTACAGCACTTCACCACAGCTTCATCCCAGCTTCACCACAACTTCACCACAGCTTCACCACAACTTCACCAATGATTCACCAACGCTTCACAAAAGCTTCACAAAAGCTTCGCCACAGCTTCGCCAAAGCTTCGCCACAGCTTCGCCACAACTTCCCCAATGCTTCACCAATGCTTCAAAAAGCTTCACCACAGCTTCGCCACAGCTTCGCCACAGCTTCGCCACAGCTTCGCCAGAACTTCACAAAAGCGTCACAAAAGCTTCACCACAGCTTCAATAAAACTCATACATGAGTCTTAGAAGAACAGTTTAAGTTTAACTCAACAGCTATGAACCAAATATGAGAGATGGAAGACGATATTAGCACTTTAAATATAAGAAAGTAAAGTTAATCAGAGTGTGAAAGATGATGAAATCACAGCTCAGTGCGGAGAACCAAATCGTCCTCTTGTGGTGAGTGTGTGTGTGCGGTGAATGTGAACGAGTCTATTTCCAGAGCAGTTAGCGGCTCTTCGTCGCTCAGTGACACACACAGACTGTCAGACGCATGACATCACAATGTCACACTTCACGTTACATAAATATAATCCATGGTCGCTGCAACAAGGATTCACAAACATAATTCAGGTTGTTGGAAACAATGTATTCAAGAATACTTTCAAAGGTGTACCGAAGCAGAAACTATTTTCACATTTTAATTCATCAAGACCTGAATGATGTAAGAAAGGGACAGTTGAGTGCCGAAGACAGACGGCTGCTGATATTCTTACCTGTGGATTTTGAAATGACTGGATCCCTGATGTGTTTGAAACAAGGATGACTTCACCTGCGCGTTTCTGTTTCGTTTTCCAGCTGTGGGCGATGCCAATCCTGGCAGGAGCTGAACACGACGAACCCTTTACCCAAGAAAATGCACCACAAACAGCGCCACCTGGAGCTGTCTGGAACACGCCCACCTTCCCTCTAAGCTGCTGGCTGGTCTAGCCCGTTGATAACCAGTGATGCTAAGTAACGCTACCTTGCGTCACAGCTGTGGGAATATTTGGTGAGATGCGGTAAAAAAAGTCATTTACACGGTGTGGTTATGCGTTGCCGTGAGGTTTCCTGACGTGCCTTCCTCATAGCGATGAAAGAAGGCGTAAATGACGTGATTGTTCTGCTGTTTAAATATTTGGATGCGCCTGTATGGTTGCGTTTTGTTTGGTCTAATGGGACGTCCCTCTACAGCAGCATCAAGCCAAATGGTCCTCCGGCGGCGTGGCACTTTTATCTAAAGTAATAAACCTGTAAAACAGGAGCACAGACAGCGACTGGCTGTCATCATTTTACCACTTTGCACATGAATACAGAACTAATAGAACACGTTATTTGTATTTAAGGATAATATGTTTAGTCGTGTTGTTAATTTTACTAACTGACCTCTGCAGCGGGTTGTGAGTTGGTCTGGAAGATCTGAGGATGAAGCTCAGCGAAAAGCAGACCCTGAGCTTGGACAATTGTTCTAAATGAGCTTGGACAATTGACACCAAAGCTACTTCTGGAGGTGGAGGTCCCGTTGCAGGTGCTCTCCGGCAGCGCCGCAGACGCTCCGATGTGGACCGGCTAGAGAGGCACCGCGGCGGACCCTTTCAGACATTTGGAAACCTACATGTGTGGACAGCGCCATACTGGTAGGAACTGCTGCCGTGTAACCTTGGTCAATCCAATGAGAGTGTGCCTGGCGGCTTGTGGGACCACGTCCACTTCAGCTGAGATGTTTTGGCTTAGCTCATGCTAGTGTATGATGCTACTTTGATCAGAAGTGAAAAAGTGCAGAGTTGAAATGAGGACTAGCGGGCACAGACAACTGGACCGGACCTGAAACAGGTCGCCCGTTACCATGGCTGCGGCGTCTAAGTTCCTGAGGAGCCCATTGGCTGGTGGTCCAGTTGCTTCAAAGGGACAAAGCAGATGCACTGGAGACAGTCCAGCTGGCGGCTTCTGCACATCTCCCTGTATCGGAGAGTCAAGGGAAGGTCAGTGTTAAAATGGTCAAAGCTGCCCAAGGATATGACGGTGCTTTCTTACACTTAACATTTCCATAAATAGAACTACAATGTGCTTTAATGTTTTTGATGTATTTTTGAGGATCTTTGCTTCAATATTATGGATTTTTGGTGCCGACTGACTCAGATTTTGTTAAGCACATTTTGGTGTTTGTGTAAAAACATCTTGGACCACCTCTCTGTAATATATACATTTGTTCCTTATCCTGAAGTCAAACCTGTGCCTAAAGCTTCCCATTAATGCACAGAAAGACTCCGTAATCTATGAAAATAAGAGATCATTGGAGGTCACCTGCAGAGCGCAGATGAAGGAGCGAAGTGTTGTCACAGGAATTCCCTCTAAGAGCATTTTAATCCGTAATGACAGCCGGTGATCATGTAAAGGTCTGCTCGGAGTGAATACAGGAAGTGAAAACACAGCTGCCTTAATGATGGGGTAAGACAACACAGGTCTCTTGGCTGTGCAGTCAGGAGCTGTTTTTAAGTAGTGAAGATCACCTCATCATCGCTCCAAACACAAACTGAGAATGAAAATAAGACTTTTTTTTTATTATCATGTTATTTCATGACAAATGTTGCCAAAAGAAAAATACTATTACAACTAATAACAATAATATTAATAATAACAACAACAAAATAATAATGAGGCTAATCCTAAGTAACCCTATGATCCAGCAGCTTGTAGATCCTCCTTCACCAGCAGCAGCAACCCTCAGTAGATGTTTTCCTTCAGCAGCAGCAGCAGCAGCAGGAACCCTCAGTAGATGTTTTCCTTCAGCGGTAGCAGCAGCAGCAGGAACCCTCAGTAGACGTTTTCCTTCAGCGGCAGCAGCAGGAACCCTCAGTAGACGTTTTCCTTCAGCGGCAGCAGCAGGAACCCTCAGTAGACGTTTTCCTTCAGCGGCAGCAGCAGGAACCCTCAGTAGACGTTTTCCTTCAGCAGCAGCAGCAACCCTCAGTAGACGTTTTCCTTCAGCAGCAGCAGCAGCAGCAGGAACCCTCAGTAGATGTTTTCCTTCAGCGGTAGCAGCAGCAGCAGGAACCCTCAGTAGACGTTTTCCTTCAGCGGCAGCAGCAGGAACCCTCAGTAGACGTTTTCCTTCAGCGGCAGCAGCAGGAACCCTCAGTAGACGTTTTCCTTCAGCGGCAGCAGCAGGAACCCTCAGTAGACGTTTTCCTTCAGCAGCAGCAGCAACCCTCAGTAGACGTTTTCCTTCAGCAGCAGCAGCAACCCTCAGTAGACGTCTTCCTTCAGCAGCAGCAGCAGGAACCCTCAGTAGACGTTTTCCTTCCGCAGCGGCAGCAGCAGGAACCCTCAGTAGACGTTTTCCTTCAGCGGCAGCAGCAGGAACCCTCAGTAGACGTTTTCCTTCAGCGGCAGCAGCAGGAACCCTCAGTAGACGTTTTCCTTCAGCGGCAGCAGCAGGAACCCTCAGTAGACGTTTTCCTTCAGCGGCAGCAGCAGGAACCCTCAGTAGACGTTTTCCTTCAGCAGCAGCAGCAGGAACCCTCAGTAGATGTTTCCTTCAGCAGCAGCAGGAACCCTCAGTAGACGTTTTCCTTCAGCAGCAGCAGCAGCAGGAACCCTCACTAGATGTTGCCTTCACCAGCAGCAGGAACCCTCAGTAGATGTTGCCTTCACCAGCAGCAGGAACCCTCAGTAGATGTTGCCTTCACCAGCAGCAGGAACCCTCAGTAGATGTTGCCTTCACCAGAAGCAGGAACCCTCAGTAGATGTTGCCTTCACCAGAAGCAGGAACCCTCAGTAGATGTTGCCTTCACCAGAAGCAGGAACCCTCACTAGATGTTGCCTTCACCAGAAGCAGGAACCCTCAGTAGATGTTGCCTTCAGCAGCAGCCGCAGCAGGAACCCTCAGTAGATGTTTCCTTCAGCAGCAGCCGCAGCAGGAACCCTCAGTAGATGTTTCCTTCAGCAGCAGCCGCAGCAGGAACCCTCAGTAGATGTTTCCTTCAGCAGCAGCCGCAGCAGGAACCCTCAGTAGATGTTTCCTTCAGCAGCAGCAGGAACCCTCAGTAGATGTTTCCTTCAGCAGCAGCAGGAACCCTCAGTAGATGTTGCCTTCAGCAGCAGCAGGAACCCTCAGTAGATGTTTCCTTCAGCAGCAGCAGGAACCCTCAGTAGATGTTTCCTTCAGCAGCAGGAACCCTCAGTAGATGTTTCCTTCAGCAGCAGCAGGAACCCTC
The DNA here is from genome assembly GCA_014839995.1 of Xenentodon cancila. Classification (NCBI taxonomy): domain Eukaryota; kingdom Metazoa; phylum Chordata; class Actinopteri; order Beloniformes; family Belonidae; genus Xenentodon; species Xenentodon cancila. The sequence continues at coordinate 1,809,030 of CM026201.1, forward strand.
AGTAGATGTTTCCTTCAGCAGCAGCAGGAACCCTCAGTAGATGTTGCCTTCACCAGAAGCAGGAACCCTCAGTAGATGTTTCCTTCAGCAGCAGCCGCAGCAGGAACCCTCAGTAGATGTTTCCTTCAGCAGCAGCCGCAGCAGGAACCCTCAGTAGATGTTTCCTTCAGCAGCAGCAGGAACCCTCAGTAGATGTTTCCTTCAGCAGCAGCAGGAACCCTCAGTAGATGTTTCCTTCAGCAGCAGCAGGAACCCTCAGTAGATGTTTCCTTCAGCAGCAGCAGGAACCCTCAGTAGATGTTTCCTTCAGCAGCAGGAACCCTCAGTAGATGTTTCCTTCAGCAGCAGCAGGAACCCTCAGTAGATGTTTCCTTCAGCAGCAGCAGGAACCCTCAGTAGATGTTTCCTTCAGCAGCAGGAACCTTCAGCAGATGTTTCCTTCAGTAGCAGGAACCCTCAGTAGATGTTTTCCTCAGCAGCAGGAACCCTCAGTAGATCTTTTCCTCGGCAGCAAGAACCCTCAGTAGATGTTTCCTTCAGCAGCAGCAGGAACCCTCAGTAGATGTTTCCTTCAGCAGCAGCAGGAACCCTCAGTAGATGTTTCCTTCAGCAGCAGCAGGAACCCTCAGTAGATGTTTCCTTCAGCAGCAGCAGGAACCCTCAGTAGATGTTTCCTTCAGCAGCAGCAGGAACCCTCAGTAGATGTTTCTTTCAGCAGCAGGAACCCTCAGTAGATGTTTCCTGTCCGACATCATCAGTGTTTCATGGCTCTGGAGGATTTCTGGTCTGTTCTTCGTTCCTTTTTGTTTCTTCAGGTCATTGAGGTTTTTTGGATGCTCACTTCTACACAGTTTCCTGAAGGTTCCACCACAGCATTTCAAACAGGTCTGGACTTTGACCAGGTCATGATCCACTCAATGACAGCAAGGTGTCCATGGGTATGACTGCTGGGTATGACAGGAACACCTCCTGTGAGCATTGTAAGATCTAACCTCGGGGTAAATTTGCTGGGACGTCCACTTTTTCAAATGTCTTGAATGACTAAAGTTTATGATTCTTGAATAGCAAATTGGTTGGGAATGGTTTTATAAGACTAATGTCAGTGAACATTTACTCGTCTAGGACCATTGCCCATGTCTTCCTCACTTGGCATTGTGTTGAACACTCCAGACCAGTGAACTGCCAAATTAAATAAATATATATAAATTACCATAACAAAATGTTATCGTCTACAAGGATCCAGAGGCATCCAGGTGCCGTTTTTGTCCGTGAGCCACCTTCACCATAAGAAATCAGTGGAGATCTACTGCAGTCTGCTCGCATCCCTCACAGCAGCTGAGAAATCCTCTGAGAAGCCAGAGGTTATGGCGCTAAAGCACAGGAAGAGCCATGTCAGCTGTCTACACACTCTGACAACGGCGCTCCGAGGCAGAGGGGCGGCCACAGGAAGTCATTTGAAAGAAACATGGCTCCCCAGTATAAATAGCCTGTGCAGGGCTTGTGTACTGACAGATTAGACCATCTTTGAAGTCTGCCATACATCAGTTGAAGCCTCCCTTCCTCTGCTCTTTAAGTTAATAGGCTTAAATCTTCCAGCAGCCAAAGCTCTATCAGAAAAAAAAGACAGAGGAAAAAAGTTTTAATCCAGGCTTTGATGATACATTATGTGTTGCTAGAGAGAACACTCAAGGTCCTCCTGGAACGTAAAAGTGACATGAACCTCATCAGACAGTCCTGGAGAACGTACGTCCACGTCGGATCGGAGGCGGGTGACGACCTGGGTCTGTGCCTCGGCGACGCGGCCCCCTCTGCAGATGTGGAGGCAGCCGACAACAACAAACACAAACATAAACTCGATGTGACCCCGCTTTCTGCTGCTGCAGCACTCCAAGGCTGAGCGAGCACAGATTAAGCTTTGAAGGAGGGGGAGAAGCGAGGTGGTGCAACGACAACAGGGAAGCGAGGCAAAGCAGAGGGATAGATGAAGACAGATAAAAAGGAGGAACATTTAAAAGGAAGCTCTGAGAAGGAAAAATAGCAGGATTATGGAGGAAGGAGAGGAAGAGCACTGTGCAGGGGCGAGAAAGGACATCAGGTGAGATGGAAGGGAGAGGCTGTTGAGAAGGAGACAGAGAGAGGGCTTAAATGAGAGGGAGAACAAAGTGCTGAAAAGATCTTCTATCTCGTTTCCATGGCAACAGCAGGCAATCAGCCGCAACCTTTTATTTATGATGAAGGGATCTGACTCCAGCAAGAGGCGAAAGAAACAATAGACAGAGTAGTGGGGAGCGAGTTGTTTAGCGGCACAAGCCCTCAGCGACGTCACCCAGGTTTCCTGAAGTCCACGTTTGGCAGGAACTGACTCTGCCCAACTCCAGCTAATCCCAAAATGGACAGACAAGTCTGGCAACTGGTCGGCACCCACAAACCCCCAGTAGCCCCCACTGGTCAGGGTCCCTCGCCGATAAACGAGGTACCCACATGCTTAAAGTCATCTCACTCCAAACCCGGAGACGGCATTCCACCCTCCCCAGGTGGACACCACCAGGACCACATCACCGGTAAAAAGCAGAGAGGAAAACCAGACCAGAGGCCTCTCTTTCTCTTGGCTGCGCTGAGAACTTCATGAAAATGAGGAAAATGATGGCCGGAAGGGGTCCAAGTCCCCCTGAAATGACCCTGGCCGAGTGACAAACTCATACTCCAGCGCCCGTCTTAAAGGGTCGGATGTGGCAGACGGACTGCCCCCGATGTCCACGCCATGCCGTAGACACGTGTCAGTCAAGCTCAACTGATCATCTTCTCATCTGCAATAAATGTGAGACGGAGCCTGCAGCAGCCACCACGCAGTCATTTACATGACAGGGAGTTGGAGAGTTTACATGTCTTTTCAAAGCAAAATATCTGACAAAAACAAATTTTACATTGAAAGATTCAGTAGCTCCTGGTCTGATAACGCGCGTAGGCGTGAAAAATGGGTTAAAACATAAAGTTACATATAAATATTACAAATAAACAGAGGCAGAGGTGGCACAGATGCTCTTTTCTGTTCACAGTAACATGCAAGAGAGTAACTTCCTCAGGACGTGTTGCATCACAGCCAGATGAAGCAGTGGAAACAACCCAAAGTAAGCAGACTCTTGAAACGATGTTGATCTTTGAAAGTGGTTCAAGTGTGTCCTCCTCCTGACCCCACTCAAGAGCAGAGCATGGCTTAGGTTCTTTCCCCTAAATCTGGACCCTTCTTCATATACCTAGATCTTGGTATTTAGGGTCACGGGGGTCTGCTGGAGCCGAGAAAAGGCCGGGATACACCCTGGACAGGTCACCAGTCCACTGCACATTCTGCAGACTCAAGATGTTCAGATGGAGGTTTGTATTTTTAGATTCCAATACTGATACCTGGGCTGTGGGTACCAGCCCATACTAAGAATTGATCAATAACAGTTTGTTTTTTAATTCTAGAAAAAGGTTTTTATTTCTTTAATTATATTTACTACTTGTTAACATTTCTAACCTCAGGCCTATTTCTAAACTCCCATTTCTATCTAGATGTTAACAGACGACAGACCTACCAGGATTAAATGACCTTTCTGATCATTTTCAGTCTGGTTTTAAGTTGTTCCACAGAAACATGACCTTTGAACTGTTAGTCAGATAGCTCTGCGGTCCTGCTGCTGTTGACACACCATAACTATGTTCTAACAGGCCCTGAGTTGTGTGTTAAAAGGTTCAGTCCTGAAAGGGCTCCAGTCTTATCCATCTGATTGGACTTTTTCTTTTCATTTAGGCCAGTGCTCTTCAGCAGTGTCTCCACTTAGTTAAGGAGTTCCCCACAGTGTTGTACTGGTTATCTTCTCTTTATTTTTGCTTTGGGTTCATTTTTAAAAACCACAGTATCTCTTTTCTTTGTTTTACAGATTATCTTCAGATCTATCTGCCAGTAAAACAGCCATTAACATCCAGGTTCTGCTAAACTAACTTTGGAGTCAATTAAAAAAACAACAAACAAACTGAAATTATTTTATGTGTAAAGCCAAATCTTCTAGATGGGTATGAGTGCTGTGTCAGCAGCCAGTTGGATTCTTCCTGGTACCGAGCAGCAAGCAACCGGTAATGTTTGATGTTGCATTTAAACTTGATAAACCGCTTGGTTCACCTAAGACAGGTCAGGGGCTTGAAGGTGTACGTTCCTACGTTATTCATACTTACATTTACGGCTTGTGACGATAACTCTTTGTATGATGGTCTTGATCCGTCACCACTCCGGTATCACTCCGGTACGGGCCTGTTTACACTGGCTCCGGTGCATTCAGGATCCATTTTAAGGTTTGTTTTTAACCGCCTAAAAGGCCACTGAGTGAACTCCTGAAGTCCTTGGGACTTGAACTAGCCCAGCGACGTCTACGAACCAGTGATTCCTGGAGGGTCCAGGATTCACAAGAAAAAAAAACAAAGGTAAAAGGTGATAGAGCATTTTAAAGACATGGACTTCAACTGATCCTGATATCCTGGGCAGGAGGAATTATCCTTGCCTCTTTTTGGCAGAATCATATTTCCAATGATAGTATTAAAACTGGAACAGCTCCATAAATTATACATTTTTAGAGCTCCTTCAATACATGGACTGCCTTGCATTTAACAGGGGCAGGTAAACTCTTAAAGATGAGCCACGATTATGCCAGTCACAGGACTTACCCATCTTCCGGTTTCCTTTCTACATGCATCTGTTTCTGTCCACCATAAGATGAGTTAAGCAGCAGTTAGGTGAAAGCCAGCTCGGGGTCAACTTTGCTTTGCTTTTCTTTTCTTCCTGTTTTCTTCCTGTTTTCTGTCATTCTGCAGCTTCCCCAACTCTGTTAACAGCCGCCTGAAAAGGGAAACAAGCATAAGACAGTCTAGCAAATACCCCGAAATATGGTCCAGCACATAAAAGATATAAAACATGGCAGAAAAGGAACTGTTGGGGACATAAACCTACCTAAACATTCCTGCAGACCAGTTAAAACATTTTCCCCTACAACAGCCGCTTGCCCCTAAACTACTTTTAAGGAAGTGCTCAGATGGAAATCAACACCAATCAACCGAGACCCCCGTTACAACGCCCAGAGGACCCGTCGCCAGCACACCAGTACCAGAGTCTCCAGAAGACCCTTAGACGTGCACAGATTCAGCTATGTGGTATAAAAAAAGAAATAACCTCCCTCAGAGTTTTCACGGATGTGAAATTTAACCGTTTAAACCAAAGTGCTTTGTGAACCAGGCTGTACATTTGTATATTAAAAACAGAGGATGTTTAATTGGACATTTTTTCATGTTGGAATTACTGAGATCAACATTATTTGTTGCTTGTTGGACCAAAGGTTGTCCTCTCTAAACTTATATTTATAACATATAATAATATGGACACATATGATATAGAAACTAGGGCAGCACGGTGGCTTAGTGGTTAGCACTGTTGCCTCACAGCAAGAAGGTTCACGGTTCAATTCCCGGCCCGGTGGGTCTTTCTGTGTGGAGTTTGCATGTTCTCCCCGTGCTTGCGTGGGTTTCCTCCGGGTACTCCGGCTTCCTCCCACAGTCCAAAAACATACAGGGTAGGTTCATTGATCTTTCTAAATTCTCCCTAGGTGTGCATGTGAGTGTGATTGGTTGTTTGTATGTGGCCCTGGATAGACTGGCGACCTGTCCAGGGTGTACCCCTGCCTTTCGCCTGATATGCGTCGGGATAGGCTCCGACAGACCCCCGTGACCCGGAAACGGATAAAGCGGGTATAGATAATGGATGGATGGATGATATAGAAACTGTACAGTCTGACTGTAGGAATATCTGCAGACAGCTCCAGAAAAAAAACGCCCGTTATGTGAAACAAGGTGGAAAGCCGTTTTTCCAGTTTGCAATGGATATCCTGCCCTTCTACATGGAAAATAATACTCACTTAACTTCTACCACATACTGTGGTGCAGCATGACTTAAATCAATGTATATATACAGCGTTTGTGCCAGCACACATGCGTAGACACGCACATCTGAGTCCACTTTGTGTGCTGAAAAATAATAGAGTTGAGCAGAAGAACAGCACAGAAAGGGAGCGGCGGACAAGAAATAAGACACGAGGAGGTGGGTAGTATTTAGATTGAGACAGAAATATCTCGTTTTCCTCTCCTCTGTAGGCTGCTCTGTGCTTCAGGTGGCTCCCTCTCTCTCTCTCTCTCTGTCCGTCTCTCTCTCTCTCTGTCCGTCTCTCTCTCTCTCTCTCTCTCTCTCTCTCTCTCTCTCTGTCCGTCTCTCTGTCCGTCTCTCTGTCTCTCTCTCTCTCTCTCCCTCTCTCCCCCTCTCTCTCTCTCCCCCTCTCTCTCTCTCTCTCTCTCTCTCTCCCCCTCTCTCTCCCCCTCTCTCTCTCCCCGTCTCTCTCTCCCCGTCTCTCTCCCCCCCCGTCTCTCTCCCCCCGTCTCTCTCCCCCCGTCTCTCTCTCCCCGTCTCTCTCTCTCTCTCTCTCTCTCTCTCTCTCCCCCCGTCTCTCTCTCCCCGTCTCTCGCTCTGTCTCAGTAGCCCCGCCTGGAGCTGGAGGGATGGGGCCTTCGTGCCATGTGCTACCTCAAGGTCAGTGGGTTTACTCTGGCAAGGCCAGCAGAAGTGAATGGGCATCATTAGAGAGAGAACGACAGAAAGACAGAGAGAGTGAAATGAATCTTCATGAGAAAAGGAAAACTGTGGGATTTACATCTGGAGAAGTCAAAGCTTTCTGCTTCATGGATAGATTCACCAGTGAAAATATACCGAAACCAAACTGGGCAAAAGTCTTCTTGAGAGGTGTTTAAAATAAGACTTTCTATGTAATTCTGCTGTCAAAAATAAAAAAAATGGTGTGTGTGTTTTTTTGTTGTCAATTTATTAAGTTATGCAAAGTGAGTAAATATATTTGAATCTGTACCACCACGGACGTCTTATGCACAGCCACGGTGAGTTTCTGAAGAAACATCTCGCAGAACTCACCACCGATCTTCAGCGGATGTAGACACATCAGACCAAATCAAATCCTTCTGCGCCTTCATGTAATTCCAGATGGTCTCTGCAATGTCGGGACGGGCCATACCGAGATCTTCTCATACCTGTTGTTCCTTTCAGACACTGGTTCCAAAATCTGGACTTTGGGCATTGGTTGAAACTGAGCGTAATGTCCAACTATGTGGCAAAATCCAGCATTTCAGTGGCTGATGGCATCCAGGACAGTTCTGAGCTCTACAATCGTTCAGGCTTTCTTTGGAGAACCTGTCTCAGTTCTTAATAGCGTTCTTGCCGCTTCAGTCCTTCTGCCTTTACCTTTGATTGAATAAAGTCCTCGTGCCTCGTGTCTCCTTAAATGCTGAATAAGCCGCTCCTTTAACGACCTTCGCACCACCTCTTTCACCTCTTTCTTCTTTTAGAGCAGCACAGAGGAATCGTCAGTTGGTGAATGGACATAAATTTGCAGATGTCTGTTGTTCTGATACTGATGTCAGAATCAGAACCCTTCCAGAGCCACCAGGAACGAGTCCTGGAGGTGATGGTCGTTCCTGCATGTTTAGGGTTGCTGTCATGCTGAAGAATCAATTCAGGGCCAGTCAAATGCCCCCCTCATGGTGTTGAATGATGGAAAATTCATCCTGACCACATCCCCGACGCCATGTGCAGAAATGCAGCTTCAAACTTGAAAGGACCGTCCAACGTGAATCACCGTTGCCTGCTTAGACTCATTATTGTACCACTGTCCAGCTCTTCAGCAGGCAAACTGCACTGGCTGCAACAGCACATTTCACACTGGACGTGAATCATCAGTGAACTCATCAGTCCTGCTGTCATTCTTCTGAACCCCAGTTCTTCCGTTTGTGTGTTCATAGTTGAGTCACTTCCTTTCTCGTTGGAGATGTGGCCATGTGGTCACAGCCCTCTCTTGAAGACCTTCTCGGGCCAGACTTCTCAGGTGCACCTGGGTCCCAGTGGTTTCTGCTAGTTCTGAACTGATGGTGTTGCTCAACATCGTCACTCAGCAGAATGTTCCTGTCATCTGCTTCAGCAGGTTTTCCTGGCTGTCAATTGAACGTATGGTTTTCAGTGTATATGTCTCTACATGTCTCTAAAACAGCTCTTCCTGAATCCTCCATCTGCAGCTAAATTTCTTCCTGGTGGAGCCCTCACTGATGCCGGACTCATGCTGCATATGCCATGAAACATCTACAACCTTGGTAGCAGAGCGGCTGTTCCTCACCCAGTGTGAAGCCTCCGACACAGCTGTTTCTGTTTCACTTAATGAGAGGTCCCTGATTGAACTGATGCTCATTAGCAGCTGTTTGGTGTAATTGGGTAATTACACACCTAACGATTATCCTACAAAATCCCTGAAGTGTGTACGGTGAAGGACTGCTGCTGCCTTGAAGGCAAAGAATTCAAACACCAAATATTGATTTAGAATCAAACTGTTGTAACATATTTGTTTAGGCTTTAGTGACTATACCAAACACAAAACTACAAAACAGTTTAGGGTATGATCACAATCTGTGGTAAAGTTGTGATCATACCCAACATGATCTGTGGATCGCTGCTGCACAAAAGCAGCACAAAAGAGTTTTACGTCTTGTTAAAAGATTAGTTTCAATTTAGTTTGAAAAACCATGTGATTGTTTATAGGAACAGTTTCAATTGGCACTGTCAGGGAAAAATAAACATCCGAAAGGGACTTTGGATGGCCGTCCCAGTCATCTCTTGCAACAACCGTGTACTGTTTACGTCCCTAAGACAGATGTTAATGAAGATGTTACAGTGGACTTCATGGAGCATCCGTTGATGGAGAAGTTCAGTGTCGTAATGTTGTTGATTTGATGGAGAAGCGTACATTTATTTAAGTCATGTGGCTGCTGAGCCAAGTGACTCGTTGGAGCCAGGTGACTCAAGGAAATAGTGACTCTGTGGCCCCAGGTGACCCTGTGGGGCTGGGTGACTCTATGAAAATAGTGACTCCGTGGTGCCAAGTGACTATAAAGCTGGGTGACTCCGTGGTGCTATGTGACTCCGTGGAGTCAACAGACGTGTTGATATTGGCATGTGAAGTGTTTCTGAAACATGATACACGTTCTCATAAGAGGGGTACACCACTAAACTCTGCACCACTACAGACTAACTCGACACAGTCAGGGGCAGAGGTTACATTCACGTAAATATATGAAATCTCAGGAGGTGTTTAAATCTTACATTTGAAGGTTAAAAAAAAGCTATGTGGAATTGCTTTAACAGGAGCTGGTATAAACCTGGACTTGTTACTGTGAAGGAGCATCTCTGCACCATGGATACTGTTTCCACCTGTGATATCTCTATGATGTCATCATGTCAGTTGTTGCCAGGCTACAAGCACAATACCCCAATGCACTTGTGGTTATCTCCTCCAAACCTCTCCCCTCTAAACTCCCTGCTTTTTAATTGCACTATCTGTCATTGCAGAATAAATAACATAGTTTCCCTTTGTGGATGAATAAAGTATTTTTCAATTCAGTTCATTTAAATTCAAGAACATGCTGCCTCAAATCAGTCAAAATGGCTTTCCAAGGTTCTTTATGGCCTCAGTATTATGGAAACTGAATGCTGAATAAACTGCTTTTACCAGGTTTAATTAGAAAAAAAAAACCCCGCAGGTAACACTTGCTAAATGACAGACAGCAAACAGTGACACCCTTGTAGTCTAGCTGGAGACTATTTAGACCTTTTTATACATGAAGTACTTAACTTTCATGGCTTTACGAGTCCTTTAAATCAAGCACTTTCAGCCATTCAGACAAATGTATTCACATTAATAACTTTCACAGCTTCATTCAAACATGGCCTTGACAGTGACGGGAACAGTACCACTTCTCAATACATGAAAATATGAATATATGAAAACCTTTCACACAGGACTAAATAATACATCAAGTGAGGTGTAATAATTTATATAATTATTGTATAAGCCTCTACAGAGTCAGAGTTTTCTTACAAGATATCATTACAAATTGCATAAGAATATGAAGCACAATATCGCTGTGTGAGACATATGGATAATGGGACGGTTAACTAAGTAATATCACAGAACTTTACACAGAAAACAAGTTCAATACAGTCCAATTAAAGACAACACACTCCGGTTAGTTGTAGTGGTGGGTGTAGTGGTGGGTGTGGTGGTGGGTGTGGTTTGGGTGTGGTTTGGGTGTGGTTTGGGAATGCAGCAGCTCCTGTCAAGCGTCATTAATCATCCTTTTTTTTTGTTTTGCATCTCCTTTTTTCAACAGCAAATGATCAGGACTGCCGCCGGTCACACCTGCTCTTTAGCTCTGAAACGAGTCTTTGGCAAATTAAAGGGTTTGGACTGCACTTACTGCGGGTCGTTTGGTGCTGGACTGTACCAGAACGGTGTGTGACGCATTGCTGTAACGGTACACGTGTTACAGAGTGAGCGGGGCAAGACCACTATGTTGTGTAGTACAGTTCCTGACTAGGAGGGTTCCCGGCGTGAGCGCCAGGAGTTCCCATTCACCTCCATATAAGTCCATGAAACGTCAGAAGGATTTGGAATCTACGCGTCTGAAGGTAAAAAAAAGTATCAAAGCGTTAATTCAAGTGTGAGTTCAATTTCATTCCGAAAACAAAGCTCTCAAATATGATTTAGTTATATTGGTAAAACGCTGCAGGACGTTGAAGTCCTGTTTGACTGACGCTGCCTATCAGGATCTAAAACTTCTACAAAAGTCCGACGGCACAGCCAGAAAAAACATTGGAATACAAGAAGTGGACGAATCCCAGCACACTTATGAAGTCACTGAATAGTCTAAGGTTCTGCGTTAACTTCCAACCGGAGAATGTGGACGTAAGCTGCAGCACAACTAGATGGGGTCTTGGCTAAAATATTGATGAAAAAGAATGAATTATTACCAAAACAGTGGAGGACTTTTGAACTTTCCTTCACTAAAGTGGCTCTAAAATGACAAACGACATTAAGAAAGTCAATGACACTGCAGACTGTATTTACCGGGGAAGGGAGATCTGGCAAGGCTGCAGAAGAACTTGGCCTCGAAGCACTGGACCTTCCAACACTGCAGTAATTCAAATGAAGACGTCAAAGTGGTCACGAAATCGTAACGGAGAACAATATGAACATTTTGGGTATGACCTAGGCACAACTGCCTCAAAGAGACCTCTGGGGAGGGATTTTAAACCAGAGAGACGACAGCATGTCTTCTGACCCCAAACACCTGGAGACGGCTGCAGAAGAGGAATGTTCCAGGATCCCAGCGGAGACGTGGAAATAGCTCGTAAGCAGTCACAAGAACCATTTCATCGCTGTGATACCAAATAAAGGCTTTGCCGCTGATTATAGAAAAGAGAAGACAATTTTCTTGCTTGCCTGCCCCATTTTTACCCAGAAAATTGTACAAAATTAAATTCCATCATAAATCAAGTCTTGACACAAGTCTGGTTCTTCATATATTACCTCACTTTAGTCATGACTAGTGGGGCTCAGGAAAGTTTAAATAAAATAAATACTAGTTAACAAGCAAAAACAGTGTACAGGTGAGACGTCAGAAGAATCTTTTACCTTTCTGAGACGTCAAAGTGATATTGAGGTAAAAGAAACGACCCAAGAATACATATAAATACAATGAATACTGGGTAACTCTAGGAAGTCTCAAACTCCGTTTACCGGCTTAGTATCGAGTATCACGTTAACATCAAAGTAATATGTGAACCACTTGGACTTGACATTTTATTAACATCAAATGTGATCTGAGCTTCACATAAGCTACACTAACGAGACAAATGTAATACAAGAGTACAAGATGAAAATGAGTATTGTAATTTTCTGTCTTTTATCAAAAACACCTATTAAACATCCACAGTAGGGGATGAAAGAGTACAGTTTTAGTTTAAGAAAATTTGAGCTTTGAGCCAAATTCCAGCCTTTTCTTATCTTTAATCATTTCGATGAACAGAAAACTGATAAAAATAAATGTTTGCAAGTATTTTTGAAGCAGTGACTATTGATTTTGATGTGTACTTTGGGAAGTGTTAATTTTATTTATTTATTTATTTTAATTATATCTTCATAAAAACTAACGCAAGGGGATCGAAACTATGCCGAAAGGTACTGACACTTTCATTAATGGATAAAAACAAGAAAGAAATACCCGGTAGAAAGGACATCCAATCAGAGCAACTGGCGGGAAGAAATTCAAACAGCCCAACCAGACAACAGTGAGGCTGCGCAGACTCTGGACGTATGATAGTTCCGGGAAAACACTAAGCATTTCAAAGTGCTCTACAGAGCAACTGAGAAAGAAGGAAGCCGTAGCCGAATGGACAGGAGGCACAGGGTTACCAGTCACTGCTCGTGAAGATGAGGACCTGGTTGTCACGATGGAGCCTGTTGATGGAAAGCTGCCTGCTCCAAAGACGACTAAAATAAAAGACCTGATTGGCAGCGACTGACTGCTTCCTTCCTGTTTCACCAGCTATGGAGACGTTGCGACATTGACCTTTGGTTTGCTTACATCTGTGGTCCCATGCCATAAGGACACTAAAGTGCTTTACAGGTGAACAAAAATATAACAAGTAAAACCATAAGATACAAATAAAAGCAGCAACCCCAATGTCTGTGAGTATGTGGCGCAATCCAGCAAGAGGATGAGTCTGGAAACAATGGATGGAGAACAGGAAGGAACCAGAGGGACTGGAAGTGGTACCATCCTCATCAAAGAAGCCAGTCTTCAGGTTTCCTAAAAAATGCTCTTCAACAGAGGACCTCCACAAACACCATGACGCAGCAAAGAACAAGGAAGAGCTTTCGCAAGCCATCACCTGTGACGCAGGAACAGAGCTTTTGCCGGAAAAGAGTGGCTCTCCTCATCACAGCTGGAAGCCAGAAGCCAGAAGCCAGAAGCCAGAAGCCAGAAGCCAAGAAGCCAAGAAGCCAAGAAGCCAAGAAGCCAGAAGCCAGAAGCCAGAAGCCAGAAGCCAGAAGCCAGAAGCCAGAAGCCAGAAGCCAGAAGCCAGAAGCCAGAAGCCAGAAGCCAAGAAGCCAGAAGCCAGAAGCCAGAAGCCAAGAAGCCAGAAGCCAGAAGCCAGAAGCCAGAAGCCAGAAGCCAGAAGCCAGAAGCCAGAAGCCAGAAGCCAGAAGCCAGAAGCCAGAAGCCAAGAAGCCAGAAGCCAGAAGCCAGAAGCCAAGAAGCCAGAAGCCAGAAGCCTCTTGACTCTGCCAGCGTTTTGCTGAGATGGAATTTAGTGTCACAGGTGGTCTCACAAGGGGCAAAGGTCACTTCAGCAGACATCCCAAGTTGCAAAACCGCATTTCAGGGAGATACCCCCCCCCCAATGTGCATTCACCGACAGATGTTGCTTCGTAGTTATGCTGAAAACATTGGCTGCCTTCTGCACATGACCTTTTAATAAATGTTTTCAACATGTTTTAGTCCATGAAATAGTTAGTAATAAATACTACATATGGCACGTTTTGCATTTGAACAAATGGTTCTGTTGCATCAACAGTATTAATTTACTGATCATTAAAAAAAAACCGACAATGTAATGCGTTTTTTTAATGAACAGTGTCACCTATTCAAGGGGAGCAAGTTGAACGTTGTTTTATTTGATTTCTTTAAGCCGAGGAGTCATTTCAGAGAGCAGCAGTTCATGAACTAGACTCCACATGTGAAACTACTGACTCATGGCTGCTTTTCCAGTAACTGGCTCATGGGTTCCCTTACTTCTCCTCCAGAACGGTTAATGTTCGATGGGCTCAATAAAGACGTGAACATTTTCAGTTGTTTGTGTTCAGCTTCATCAGAGCATTGTGTTTGCCTGGTGTTAAAAATTAGATAACGGTCAGACCCAGACCAGTTCATTTTTTAGGTTTCTCAAATTTTTCTTACCACATTTTATTGAATAAAATTAAATGTAGTTTTTCATAAAACACCTGATGTAAGAAAACACACCAAAAAATGAATGTGTGGACCTGGACCAGATGCCCGCTGTCTTCGTCACTGGCCGTGTTGGAGGACGTTCTTATGAGGATGGAAAGAAAGAACATTTGACTTCCATCTATGAATACAGGATGTATTTGCAAAATTAAAAGTCAATTTGAAGGTAAATAAGTTTAGTGAATAGTAAGTAATAATAAGTTTAGTAACTAAGTTTAGTGAATACAATGTTTATGAAAATTAAACATTCTTCTCTGAGAAATCACAAAATGGATAAAAGTTCAAAACAAAAACTCATTCCAGATGAGGACATATGCGTGAATTCACTTTTATCCTATTCAAGAAAAAATAAATACAAGTAAATGCAAAGACTTGCTGTAAAGCACCTAACGACTCAAGGCTACACGAGACAGTTATTTATTATACGAGCCTCAGACTGAGAAAAAAGGTTTGAACATGTTTGTGAATCCACAGAAATGTTGATGATTCTTCTAAAGTTTCACATTAAACCTCGACTTGCTGTATCTATTGGTTAATTCACTTTCTCTCAATCATTATGCATCTCTCCATATGCTGAAATCTTTCAGCCTTACACAATGATTTCAAAAGATGAAACAATATAAAAGTTGGATCATGAGGATTGTCTTTTGTTTGGGGCAAAAACAAAAGTACGAGTGTTCAGTCTGTTTCATCTGTCCATGAATCACAGTCTTTGTGTCGTCCCGATTACGGAATTTCAACAGCCAAGACTGGATGTTAGGACTCATTAATACAACTTTAATGACTCTGTGTTTGAAATGAGCGTACAAAGGTAGTCTGAGAAATTAAAAGTTTAACAATTCATTTTTAAAGAATAACATAAGATTAATTTGTACTGATTTATTTATATAACTTACAGAATCAGAATCTTTGGATAATACATTTTAAATAGGCTTTAAGTATGAAACATCCCCCATTTAGTATAGAAGGTATACTAACAGTGGATGATATTTACTTGTTTATCTTTTCTGTTTCTGTTCTGTTCTCTGGAGCTGCCATGAGATTTTAACAGATCGATTTCCTGGTTAAGTAAAGCTAAATTAAAAAAATGTGAAGGACTGGTGGTTGTGGAGATCTTTTCAGGTCATTAGACCATCCTGGGACTTCAATGGTCTCAATCTGAGTTATCTGAGCGGAACAAAATGTTCTTACACAGGCAGGAATGTTTGAACAACCATAAGAAAATATAACATATGTACAGTTTATACACAAAGTCTTCAGAAGAAAACAATTCTTCATTGGCATAAAAGAGCCTTTATTCATTCGCATACAGTTAAAATCAAAAATACATATCAGTGTGGGGATTTTATACATTTGGATATTAACTTTGACAAGAAAGACATCAAAGTCAACATCAGTAAAAAAATATCTGTGATAAAAGAGCTGGGATTAAGTGTTAAATAAAAACTGTTTAGGTTGTAAATCAGCTGGAGCCAATAGTTATGGATCATTGAGACAAAAAAAATTTACAAAGATATCAGGACAGACCTTTTTTCAAATATACCGCTATAAAATATTTAAGGGAGCACTTAAATCATACATCACAAAACAAAGAATGAATGATTCAAATTGAAAATAATTTCTCATGATCAAATACTCCTTTATATACAACTCAAAATGATCAGTAATCATAATTAGAAAAGTTAAGGAATTGTAAGTTAAGAAAAAGTTTTGCAACTCAAAGAAAAGATTTAAAAATATATATTTTCCTCAGTAAAAGCTTGAGGAAAAAAATGTTGAATCAAAAATCCATGTGTACCCGTCGTCTCTTAGCTATTTCTACTTTGTGTCACAGATAAGTAAAATTTACAAGAAATTGTTTTAAAAATTTCAATACCAAACAATTCTTCACTGATGCAAAAATACATGGATGCCGCTGCCCAGGTAGCTTTTATAAGCGGACGCCATATGAAAGAAAAGCTGGAAAACCGGCCCCAAGTGGGTTTAACCACAGGTGTGGTGGATCTACCTGGTTCTGTACCTGGTACATTCTCGAATGTGGGACATAATTTACTAAAACTAGGTGGTTCCCTCACAATCTGCACTAAGTTATTAGTTTACAAACAGCAGTGGAAATAACTTCATGGTGCCCTGCGGGATATTGTAAAATGTCCAAAAACAATAAAAGAAAAATAGTTTTCTTATATTTTATTTTGGATGCATAACACAAGAATGGAGGACAAAAGACAAATATTCCGTTGTGCTGGTCAACAGTAAAAAGACACCAAGAAATTGACATTTACAAAATAGAAATGATAGCAGCATTTGTAAATTTCAAAGTGGAGCTATGTGTTTCATGGATTTTTTTTATTTAGTTAGTTAGTTACTTACCCCCTCCACACACACACACACACACACACACACACACACACACACACACACACACACACACACACACACACAAATGCATTGTCCTACATGAATTTGTGATGCTTTGTATTGTTGTTTTTTTTTTCATTGACGGGAATATTTCTTGGAATTAACATGTCAGAGCCAAGGACATATCAATACAGCTACGTGTGTGTGTGTGTGTGTGTGTGTGTGTGTGTGTGTGTTTGTGTTGAACATATCGATGATAAATGTCTAAAACCAGTTTAATAAAAAAGAAAAGTGTCTGGATTAAGTCAGCAGTTTAAGGCTTCAGCAGAGTGTTTTATGGTTCTTCAAAATAAAAGTGAAGGAACATCTTGTTGTAACTTGTTCTTGTTCTAGTTGTAGCTTGACATTTTCTGGAAGTCTGTGTTGCGACCATGGTTTACAGTTAGGCTGTATTTTTACTCATTTGATTAATAAAGACAGAACTGTCAGAGAGTCCACCAGTGACTGTCTATGTAAGCTTTTCACGTTTCAAATAAACTAAACAAATGCTTTTTTCAAATGCTACCCCAGTGTAAATGGATTTCAATTGGATAAAAATACAATAATTTAAATGTTCAAATGAAGTAATTTCAATAAGCCAAAAATCATTTCCATAAAAATAAAAAAAGCAAAGTGCAGAATGATGTAATTGTGTATTTGCAGCGGGTTTCTTTCTCCGTCGGCTGCTCGGCTGCCTGCGTTTCCTCGTTTCGCCGTCGAACCCTGTCCTCAGATGGCTTTTGGCCTACTTTCGACTGCTCAGAGCTGCAGCCTGTGAGCCAAATCTCAGCGAGGGTTTTTGAAGCAGTGTGCGCATGAGATCAAGGGATGGAGAGAAAGAGAGATGCAAAATGAAGAACAAAAAAACAGACGGCGAAGAACAACGGTACAGTGTCAGTTAACTCTCTCTGCATTTGTTCCAGCTGTCATCAGTCACATAAATGTTTTTATTTTGGTCAAATTTATAGAATTAGGGCTATCTAAAACTGAGGAAAGGATCACAAAAATAAAAAAATGATTAAACTAAATGCTTTCCCAGTCTGCTTTTGATTTATGAGATGAACTTTTGTGTCAAACGGGCTCCAAAGCAACACATAAGTTAACTGTAAACAAAAATGTAGTTGAGATGTGAGTTGGGAAATTAAAGTGATTAGAGTTCCCAGGTTATTCCAGACTAAACTCAAACTTAAATATAATAAAATGTCAACTTTATTCATGTAGTAATTAAGAGAGAGCAGAATAGCATTTTCTGATTTTGTTTCAACAGGATAATATACTTTAATCCTTATTATTTTACAGAAAGTTGCCATTTATCCTTGCTTGTCCATTCATTTAAAGCTACAAGTTAACAAAGTACAAGTCATTATCATTTATAGATGTTGGTTGATTGTGGTGCTCCATTTTAATAAATTATTACTCAACTCACGGCATTAAAAATAGATGCCGACATCCTTTAATGAATAATACAAGCGGAGCACCACTCAGTTTCTCATAGGTCACTAACCTTACTCCGAAACCAACAAAAACACAAGACAAGTACAAAGAGTATCCAGCATGAATCAAAAAGTATCTTTGTTATTTCACATAACTATAAAATCAAATTATTAGCAGCCTAACTGTAGATGTAAAAATATAAATAAATAATAACATTGGATTGGGAAGTGTAACAAAGGCTCACTTGAAACAAAAACTCATATCAAACATTGGTTTCTTATTTATTTATCAAGTTTAGTATTACTAAGTTTAGTATATCAAGTATTTATTTATTTTTTCTCTTGTTTTTCTTCAATCATGGATGAATATCTTGTGTCTGGTTGCAACTTTGTAATTTTCTTGGCTACCATATTCAGATCCATGCCAAGACGTTTGGAAATAAAAACGATAGAAAGGCCAAAAAACCCTGACAAAACAAACAACATAACAAAACACTACGAATTAAATATGTTAATTATATTCAAATTAATGGATAGTTTCTGATTAGCTTCATAGAGTTGTGACCTTTACCATGTTAAATGAGAATATCACTACAGCGCTGCTGGATTACGAAAACTAAGCTGAGTTTATTTCGCTTTGACTTAGTTAAGAAATGTTGCTTCGCCTGAAACTGTACAACATGTATGTGTGTTTTTAATTCACCATTTCAGTAAAAGTAGTAGATAAATGAAAGTACCATTTTCCTTGTACCACCAAAGGCAGTTTAAATACCACAAAAGTAAAGTTCTTATGAAAGTGTTTTGGAATGGCTTTGTCACAGATAGCAGAGCTGGGCTCGGAGACACGGGAGATGTTCGGAAAGACTGGACGGCGGCAAAAAGGTTCGGAAAGACTGGACGGCGGCAAAAAGGTTCGGAAAGACTGGACGGCGGCAAAAAGGTTCGGAAAGACTGGACGGCGGCAAAAAGGTTCGGAAAGACTAGATGGCAGGAAATGTTCAAAAAGACTGGACAGCGGGAAATATTTGGAGAGACCGGATGGCGGGAAATATTTGAAAAAAACATGGGATGTTTTGAGAGACTAAATGGCAGGAATGACAGGAGATGTTCAGATCTCAGATGGGTTCACGAAACATTGTGCACATTTACATTTAAAGTAATATAACAGCAGAGGTCTGGTGCTGAATAGTGTCAGGTTATTTTTAGTCTAGAAATTGCTTACATTTATTCGTATGGGGACTGCAGAACATGTATTTTTTATTTCCTTATGAGTATTTATTTGACTGTCTGAAGTGACCAATAAAGCAAAATCCAACATAATATCACAATCTCAATCATTTTTGGGCATCCTGAGAATGAAAATCTGTCACTCAATTATTTGTTTGGATTTGCAGGGTACTGTGACATCACAAATCCAAACTCCTGTAGCACCATCCAGCTTTACTGTCCTTTCCTCCAATCAAAATTTGCTTTTCTACTAACATTAATTTTAAAAGATGCACACGCGGTTGAAGGGGGTGGGTGGAGTTAAGTCAGGTGGCTGACTCCACCCTCTGTAAATACTGCAAGCAGAGCTGTGAGGACATGTTCAGAGTCGGAGATGTTGTCACATGTCACATTTCAACATTTCATGAACGAAGCATCAGGGAATTGTATCATTTAAAACAAGGAAAACAGATGTCTTCTTTCAGTGACACGACAGCAGATAGGACGTGTGACGGGCGATTTTATTTTTATGACTGCCCTTAAATTAATTTTCTTCTTGAGGCAATGACAAAATGACAACAGAAATGTCAGTTTTAGCTTTGTTTTGCCAATTCTTGAACAATATTAACACAATTAAACATCAGCACGAATGTTTACTATGAATGAATATGGTATTGTGAGGAATCATTTACCGGCCCGTGTGTTTGCAGTGTACCGCCATAAAACTGTTAGTTCAGCTACTTAAATGAGGGTGTGCTAAAACGTTAGCTGTTATTAGGTTTAGTTACATCTTAATACTGCTGAGATTTGTTGAGTGTTATTGATATGAAATAAGAGTGCCAGCTATCACGTAGGCAACCTACACACTGAGCATTATAGCAAATTTGATAAAAAATCATGACGTCATGGTGCATTACTTGAAATAATGCAAAACAAGAACTTTTGTTTAAAATTTTATTCACAGCACATTATTACAAATGAAACTAAAAACGGTGGTAAATGGTGGCAGTCTGGTACGTCCGGTCAGACAACTGAGCTCTGCAGTCGCTGCGGTCGTCACATCCGTCTCAGGCTCAGCTCCCGCGGGCAGACGCGGTCCAGGTCCAGGACCTGGTCCGGGACTCTGCAACACAGAGAAAGACCACGCTCTTTCAGCTGCGTTTACAGAGCAAACAGGACGTATGCTGGGTGTGAAATGTATAAGTACATGTGGAGACATCATTTGTAATTAAATATGCAGACATCTTTGTATGTATGCACAACGATGTACATGAATTATTAATGTGCTGCTGTGCTTTAGTACCCATCTATCACACAACTGCCATGAAAACGTTAATTTCAAGTCAAATGACCTAATTACAGCTGCTATACCAACTTCTTTTGATTTTACAGGCTTATTTAGGGTTTGATTTCTTTCTGGTCAGCAGAATACAGCTGTTATACATCTTGGCAGCTTTACAGACATAAAAAGCGCATCAATGGAATTTCAAGTTAAAATAGCTTCAGCTGTTTAAAAAGGTATAAAAATACCACCAAAGATAAAACTCAAAACATATCTGACTGCAAAATCAGACAAAGTCGGCACTTCTATTTATAAATTTGACAGTTGAAAGAGTTGGGATTCATGTAAAATGACAGCAGTAAAGCCTAATTTAGATGCGAGTGCCAGACGTTTTTATCTCCGTCCCAGACATCCGAGGAGAACGACACAGCGCTCCATCACTGCTGCAGCTTTCAGGGAGAGAGGAAAAAAACAAAAAACTGCACACGACATGCAAGTTATTTTACTCTACTTCAGCTCTGCTACAGAACAGCTGTCAGGTTTATGTGGCACAACATGATACCTGGGAACGTGCATCAAAATAGAAAGGAAAAAGTGGGATAAAATCATATAGTCTGTAGCCACGTAGCCTGGCCAGCTATTCTTATTATTTTCCTCTTTGATACAAGCAATTGGTCTTAGATCCTCTGGATTGGACTTTGCTGCAGAAGAAGCTCACTCTGGACACCATGGGCTAGACGTCCAACCGATTAGAGAAACGAGGCGGCGCTACAGCCGGAATAGTATCAAACAAAGTCACCCAACATGTTTGCGGTGGAGCAGGAACACTGGACTGTTCTGCAGTAAAAACTTGCTGATTTAAAGATGTTATTGGTAATTCGGCAGCCAACTTTGTTGTTTTGAATAGTGGCTTCTGGACGCTCGTGCAAGAGTCATTGCGTAAATTCCAAACTTGCCCTGCAGCGATTGGTTTGGTACATTCTGTACCGGTGCAAATGGCTGTGAATGGGCGGAGCATCAGACCCATTTCATAAAAGAGGATTTCACGGAGTGAATAAATCTGGCCGAACAGCCAAGCTCCTGTAACACAGCCTTGTTTCAGGTCATACATTTGATTTATACATAAGCACATTTTTGCATCACTTATTTCATTTAGACTGTTAAAACTCATCATATGGAGAGAAAAAAAGAGCATCCAAAAAACACTGGCATCATACATTTTTTTTTTGTCTGCCATGACTTGTAAAAAAATAAAAAACTATAAAGTAAAAATCTACTAATGGCACAGAAGCATGTTAACTGTTTGAAAAAATGTGATATTAGAGAAGGAAGACCAAAGCTCGTGGCGGATTAAGAGATTGGACTCGTCGGGCAGGTTGCAACATGTTCGCTGCTGGAGATCTGTACCAGAGCCTCCATCGTATTTGATTTGAAACACCACATCTTCTGTCAAATATTCAGATGATGAAGAAGTCGCATTTATAAATATGACTTCAACAAGAAACGTGAAGGTAAATTGAGAAAGGGAAGCATAATGATTACCTAAAAAAAATGCTTGTCTCATAAAAAAAAAAACGCCACTAACGAAAGGTTTTTTAAAAGTTTTTTTATTTTCCATGGGCATAATTGGTGACGTTTGCAGATGGCAGGCCTTCGACTCCAGTTCAAGGACCGTTTTGAGTGTGGTCAAACGCCAACGTACGGCGACAGACGTTCAAGATGCCAGACAAATCCACCCAGAAATGGGTTGCCATGGCAACAATCGAGCGTATTCAGACAAAAGTAGTCATGATTTAAAGCAGGATTCACGTGAGGCTGACTAAATGGAACAGAATTCCAGACCAACACATCTGTTCATCTGATCTGACATCAACTGAGAACTAAATAGATTTGTAAAAGGCTATTTCATTGAAAGGTGACTGATCTCAGAATTATATCTCGGAATTAAAAAGGAAAATTAAAGAACAGTGATTGTTGATTGTTAAGTGTCAGAAAAAGGTAAAACAAATTGACTATAACTTTAAATAGAACATAGCTTTACAAAAACCGTTTTAGGGCTTTCAAATGTTAATTGTACTTTCTGTCTGTCAACTGCAGTTTGAGAACAAAGAGTTGGTTAAAAATGGAGCAGACACGTGAGTGGCACGGTTCCCTTTGCAGCCTGATTGGTCCTCCGACCGCTGCTTCACCCTCACATTGTCCTGATAAAGTTGACCACGCTGATGACAAAAACTTGTCAGTTCGCTTGTAAAACACAAAGATGCAGACGTGAATCCCACATCCAGCCACGCCAGGCTGCCCAGGGACAAAACTGTTTACGACAGCCAACCGGACTTTTCTTCAAATAAATCAAAAAAGGAAAACCAGTTTACGTTTTCCGAAGTTGACGTGGCAGCAAAGAGTTAAAGCTGAGTCATCGGGGGATTTCCAGCTTTAAACTCTTAAATTCAGCGAGGTAGCTCTGTCTCAGCACCCAGCCATCGATGCCTCAGTTTGTCCTGAACGGTGACAATAGCGGTATTTACAGCGTGTGCGTGCGTGTGTGTGTGTGTGTGTGCGTGCATGTGCGTGTGTGTGCGTGCATGTGTGTGTACGTGTGTATGTGTGCGTGTGTGTGTGCATGTGTGTGTACGTGTGTATGTGTGCGTGCGTGCGTGCGTGCGTGCGTTTATGTGTGTATGTGTGCGTGCGTGCATGTGTGCGTGTGTGCGTGCGTTGACACACTGCTGGCGACATCAGTGTCAGTGGGATTATTGAGGTTAATATGCAGTCTGGTTAATCTGCTGCTGTGATGTGGAAGCATAAAATCCCCAAACTCCTTCAAAATGTCCTCACACACACTCGCTGTTACGCAGGAGGACGATGCTGAAAAGACACCGGCCCGCCCCACCGGCACATTTCACAGCGCCCTGACAGAAAAGCAGCAGAGGAGAGGAGGTGAAGGAAGCCCGGTCCAAAGACGACATCTTCTCTTAATCCTAAATAAAGCTGCAACGCTGGGAAGAGCCTCAGCTATTTCAGCTATGTCGAGTAAACAGGTCCCAGGTGCGCATCAGTCACAGGAAAACCACCTCCGCCGCTGTAGCTGGCGAGGTTAGACCAAGTACCACGTGGAGCCGCGACGCCATCTTGTTTTCACCGAGGACTGAACGCTGCAGCGAGAACGACTCCTGAACACACAGACAGCGTTGCTGACGAGTTGAAAGACGGCCAGCGCGCTGACCGGCTCTGGGTGCTGCCGAGCGAGCCAAGAGAAAGCAGTGTGTCACAGGAAGTGGCAAGAAAAAAAGACTGGCGGTGGGAGCGGTCTCGGCGGACACAAAGAGACTGAGAGAGGATGCTCATCGCCAGCCGTGTGCTGCCAAATTATCTGAGGAGCAGAGAATCTCCTCTATCGGTGGTCAGGGCGTAACCCTGCCGCGGTCCGACCAACCCTGCGCACGTTCACCTGGAAGGAAGCTTAAAATCAACCAACAACTGTCTGGCGTTGTTGACGGTCAGTCAAAGGTGGGATGAGACTGAACGGCTGCCAAATGTCTGAGAGCCACCGGTACAGGATAGGTGCTGACTGCAGCATCCGACGGTGAAAAACATCTCCATTCATGTTTGACAATATCCAGCTTCAGTTCATGCACTCCCCACATGAAAACACCAATTTTGATTTTCTATAAAAAAGAAGAGAAGACTTTATGGCTCATTGTGTATTCCTACATCCTGCATGAGCAGCAGAAAGATGCCATCTATGAACACATAAAATGTTCTTTTTTCAGCAAATATTTCCTCAACCTGGCAAACAAAAGCATGTTTTATAGAAGAAAAAAGGTCAACTCTGTCCACTCAGACACGATACAGAAGATTCCCAAAGTTACGTCCTAGGCTAATCTATTTCATGGTATTCTTCATCCAAACGCAAACGACAGTGTCTCTACTGAATGAAACAGACTTCTCTGGCTCTGGTTGGTTAGCTGTCCCTAAAAGCAGTCCGATGACTACAGTTGCATCGGACTTTGTTGAATGATGTCACCCCGTGTTTGGCACCTCTTGTTGCAACGTCCACCGTAGTCTGATGAGCACTTCCATAGAAATGTACCTATGGGTTGGACCACAGCAAATATGACTGGTCCACTCATTAATCGCGTCTAGATAAATGAAAATGCTGCACCGAGAATTCTGTGAAATTACAAGAAAGAGACCGACATAAACGTCATCCACGTAGGTCTGGTACGTGAGCTTTGTGTGTTGCTGCAAGAAAAAACCCACAAATCTGCAGCAAACACTGTCCAATACTGTCCAGTACTGCAAATACTGTCCAGTATTGCCATTACTGTTCAGTACTGCAAATACTTTCCAGTACTGCAAATACTGTCCAGTACTGCAAATACTGTCCAGTACTGCAAATACTGTCCAGTATTGCCATTACTGTTCAGTACTGCAAATACTTTCCAGTACTGCAAATACTGTCCAGTACTGCAAATACTTTCCAGTACTGCAAATACTGTCCAGTACTGCAAATACTGTCCAGTATTGCCAATACTGTCCAGTACTGCAAATACTGTCCAGTACTGCAAATACTGTCCAGTATTGCCAATACTGTCCAGTACTGCAAATACTGTCCAGTACTGCAAATACTGTCAAGTACTGCAAATACTGTCCAGTATTGCCAATACTGTCCAGTACTGCAAATACTGTCCAGTACTGCAAATACTGTCCAGTATTGCCATTACTGTTCAGTACTGCAAATACTTTCCAGTACTGCAAATACTGTCCAGTACTGCAAATACTGTCCAGTATTGCCATTACTGTTCAGTACTGCAAATACTTTCCAGTACTGCAAATACCGTCCAGTACTGCAAATACTGTCCAGTACTGCAAATACTGTCCAGTACTGCCAATACTATCAAGTACTGCAATTATTGTCCAGTACTGCAAATACTGTCCAGTGCTGTCCAGTACTGCCAATACTGTCAAGTACTGCAAATACTGTCCAGTATTGCCATTACTGTTCAGTACTGCAAATACTGTCCGGTACTGCAAATACTGGCCAGTATTGCCATTACTGTTCAGTACTGCCAATACTCTCAAGTACTCCAATTATTGTCCAGTACTGCAAATACTGTCCAATGCTGTCCAGTACTGCCAATACTGTCAAGTACTGCAAATACTGTCCAGTATTGCCATTACTGTTCAGTACTGCAAATACTTTCCAGTACTGCAAATACTCTCCAGTACTGCCATTATTGTCCAGTACTCCAAATACTGTCCAATACTGTCCATTACTGCCAATACTGTCCAGTACTGCCAATACTGTCAAGTACTGCAAATACTGTCCAGTACTGCCATTACTGTCCAGTACTGCAAATACTGTCCAGTACTGCAAATACTGTCCAGTACTGCCATTACTGTCCAGTACTGCAAATACTGTCCAGTACTGCCATTAATGTCTAGTACTGCCAATACTGTCTAGTACTGCCAATACTGTCTAGTACTGCCATTACTGTCCAGTACTGCCAATACTGCCATTAGTGTCCAATACTGCCAATACTGTCCAATACTGTCCAATACTGTCCAATACTGTCCAATACTGTCCAATACTGCCATTAGTGTCCAATACTGCCAATACTGCCATTAGTGTCCAATAACACCATTAGTGTCCAATACTGCCAATACTGTCCAATACTTCAAAAAAAAAAAAAAAAACAGTGAATGACTCCTATATCAATCGTAGACGCTCTGTCGGACTAATAGCCTAAAGGTGTGTTGGCCCCGGCCGGGTAAAAACCTCTGGCTCTGCATGGATAGCTAGCAGTGCTTGATTAGCAAAGGTGCCACTTTAAGAAAACAGTCAACAAAAACGCCAATGTCTCTAGACACGCTATCAAACTCAACATGACTTCACGTTACTCTATCTGATGTCGTTTGAGATTGTCACCACAAGTTCACAAAAATAGCGACTATAAAAAATAAGACAGCTCTGCACGGTTAGCACGCGGTGGCGGATTGTCCCGGGGTAATCCTCCCTCAAACGACTCTAGTAGCAATTCTTTTTGGTGTTTTTTTTTGGTCACGCTACTAATGCTGCGGCATACTGACCAGCTCAAGAGACAGAACTTCAGGTTGCTCTTTTTGCTTTTTACAGAACCGACTGCTCAGATTGATGTTCTATTTCCATGCAATAATAAAAATCTTGTCAAGATACATTTTTCTGTGCTCAGACGGGTCCGTTGCTCACTTAGGATTTATGAACACTTATTGCACAACAACAGCGGGGTGACGAGGCAGCTGATCGTAGCAGGTACACGTCCCCCGGTCATGCTGGCTGACTTCCATGTCTGCCTGAGCTAAAGCTACGAGGACACAATGTACAGACGCCGTTTGAAGCAGCCGAACAATGGCGAGCCAGCTGCAGCACAGATAGACACTAACCCACTGCAGGTTTCTCTATATTTGCAGAGCTATACAAATAAGGAGTTATTTTAGGAAAGAGAAAATTGCTAAAGAAGCAGATTAGTTCAAATCCAAATTGGTTCATTAGCAACAGGATGGACACGTCTGCTGATCCGAGAAGAGGTGCAATCGCCATATTACACCCAGCTGTTATTATAATGCATGCCAATGACAACCATAACTACAGGCAACCTGACCTTTTCTAGTCAAATAAATTCAACTTCAACATCATAATGTTTTAAAGGGTGTATATCATAAAAATAATGTCTTTCCTGTGCTTAAGATCATATATTTGAAAGTTTTAAATAGCTTCCAGCCCAAAACGTCAGACATGACCCAACTGGTCCACTTTTTTGTGGCTGCCTGGGTCTGAGGATATATCATGCATAGAGTCACTCGGGTTGTCAGGGTACTGTGACATCACAGACCAGAATCAAAGCACACCTATCCATGTCCCCCATATTTAGGTCCAGCAAATGTAGTCTCTTGCTGCATTTGCTGCACTTCTGAAATGGGGAGTGTAAAGCTGTATGACCTTTTTAAAGAGGCCTACGCTGTGGGAAAGGCACTTCTGGCTCCGCCCCCTTACACCAGTTTTTATGAACAAAGCTGAGAAAGAAATTGTTGAAAAGGGATCATTTGTACTTTATCCCTGAAGTGTTTATATTTTTTTTAACCAAAAACTGTCCTCAGGAAACAAGGACACTATTTTTCCCATTAGACGTGGCAACAGTACCAGATACATCCATGAATTCGACCAAATAATGAAGCCTGGTGTGCATTGTTGCAGCTGGCTAATCCACAGCCAGAGACTCATTTCCATCTGCTAAAATCAAAGATATGCATGGAGTTTACCATTCTCTTGAAGAATGAAGGGAACCATCCATGAAGGCGGGTTATCATCAATATCCTCGCTATGCCCCATTAAAGCCGGATATTAGATACGGTAAAGTGCGTGCAAAGGCGAATATTGATGAATCATGCTGTCAAGGAGTTGCTGGTGTTCAAAATCATGCAGTGAATGGATCTCAGCAGATCAATGACAATCATAAGAGCATACTGCCAGGTCGTAGGGAACATCAACCACTGCTAAACCACCACCTGAGTCAGAAGAGCTACTCAAGAACCAACGCTCACTACGACCAACCATCAACCACAATGTCATATATAGTCAGCGTTACTATCGATGACAAAGTGTACTGCCACTCTTGTTCAACAGCTGATTATTCACAAGCCCAGTGGAGGGTGAAAACATGGGCGTCTGGCGGCTTGAAAACTAGAGCTGCCATGGTCACGCGCTCAATATTACGATGTGCTGCTCTCAAGACATAGAGGCACCAGCACACAGGTATCCTGGGCATGAGCTCCCCAAACGGCACACGTCAACAGATGAGTGAAAAGGTTAATACCATCACCATATCATTAGCATGATCTGCTTTATCTCTCAGGAGCTGCTGATGCACACCAGCTGTTGAGCCGTTGTAGATACCTGTGTTAAGACCTGAGCTAAATGACTAAACAGTTTTCCTCAAAATGCAGGAATCTGCAGAAGGTTCTTACTCCGCCGGCGTCAGCAGTCTTTATATGCTGTTTGACATCACAAGGACATAAGACAGGTATTACTTCTGTGACACCTCAGCAAAATCCAAAAATAACCACATTTACATGGACAATGATAATCTAATCGTTGAGCTTGTTCTCATTAAGATAATATTACGGTTGAGGCGTACCAGAGTTCAGGTTCATGTTCTTTGTTAAAAAGCGTAGTTGACACGTTCATTACGTCACTACGTAATTACATCCTCCACTCGTGCACCAGTCAAACAGGACTGAGTTTTGTTTTAGCTGTGCACATTACCTCTAAAGGGAACTTCTCGGACAGCCTGTGGAAGTTGGCGCGGTCCCAGCACTGACGTTCCTTCTGAGATTTAACGCGACAACACGAAACACAAATGCTATTCTATTTTATTTGGCCCTTGTTGCTGCTTTCAGATATTTAAAAGCTGCAGAACGACAAAGCCTTTTAGTGTCACAAAAACTGTAACTATTGGCATCATCAATTATTTTCTCACATCGATTAAGTTTTCTTAGCGAGACGCGTATTTCCATCTCCAACGTTCCTCTATGAAGCCTTCAATTGTCTGCACAGAGACCGCAGACGGCAGATGGTGGGGTACGCGCCGGAAAGCGTTAACAGCGTTGCTAAACTGAATTATAGGCAAGTTACATTGCGTTGGAAGTGTTACTCCCTTCAGAAGCTGAAAACAGTCTTTCAGACATTGATTCAGGCATCAGCCAATCACGTGGCTGCTATACAGCCTAAGAGTTAGCCAAATTAATCACACGGACTGGACTGCGTCACAGCACGGGGCTTTCTTCTAGGGAATAAATTTGATTGGTTGTTTATTGGTATGACAACGGCATCTGCAAGCGGTCAAGCGTTGCTACAACATTCCTGAGGTTGAACCGTTTCCTGTGAAGGAGCGTCGATGCATCCCGGATATTCAGTTATTGGCAGACAGTTACCATCCACGTTTTTGTGTCTATGTCGACTCTGCCATAAAATCTGTCACCCACCAGCAACATTTTGTCAAGTAATTTTACTTTTGTAGTCAACCTCGGTTAGATTTCCTCTGGGCATTAACTAAGTATTGCTCGATTCATTTGCCATTTTTGGACCTACGTGGTGGTTTCTTACTCTGGGTTTTGTCTCAGTTGGGTTAATAACGAGTGTTATGTCTAAGGGAACACACTGAGCAGCCAGACAGGCAGCGGCACATTCGAGGTTGAAAACTGAGTGATGCTGGATGTGTCCATGTCGGCAAATGTCAACGGTTGTCTCAGATTAGCTCTTGTGTAAAAGGTCAATACTTGTCTCAGGCCTCTATTGTGAAAAGATGAGGACTTCCTTTCGTCCATCTGCCATCGGCTTGCCTTAACTGAACCATGCGACTCTTACAAAGGCATTTGTGTCACTATGCTCCCAGAGAGTCTGCTTCACCAGATTTTCTGTGTGATGGAGGGTGTCGGCGAAGAAGAAGGAAAAGAAAAAAGTCCAACGCATCCAACGCTACAGCAAGGTGTGAGCTGAGTGGAACAATGTGACATGGCGAGCGTACAGCGAGTGCCTGAACTCGATGCACCACGGCCTCCCTCCCACCTCTGATGGGCATTGTTGGAGGCAGGAATGTGCGAGAGACAAGACGGTGTTGGCCGTGCATCCCTCTCAGCTCCCGAGAGCCAAACCCGTGGACATGAAAGCACAACGTCACAAGTTAGGGTCTCAGGGACGGAGAGAGACACGACTCCTCGCCTGCTATCCTGCGTGTTTTTCGTGACGACTGCGGACGCACGAGCATCTCCTGCGTGAAAGCGCTCTCAGACATCAGACGTCCCTAATGACCGGTGATCATTGCTCCGTGCAGCCTCTGCTGCCCCTGTATGTCATTGTGAACATACAACAAGTGCGAACCACAGCCAGACACAACATTGACCAGCCCCCCCCCCCCCCCACCCCCCCGTCCCCTCCAACTCACTCTCGCGCTGCCTCCCTTACCCCCTCCCCCACCCAAGCTGAACAATACAGCACTTAAAAAAATGCCTCCTGCCATCAGGTAGAGAGCCCGCTGTACAGTAAACCCAGCGATCTCCTGCGGAGTCTGGGATAATCTCAATCACCTCATTATTTACCGAGCGCGACACAAAAGCCAAGCGTGGATGCATCGATTACGGCATCGAAATCTGAAGCTGCCGTCCATCTGACACCATGACTTGCAAGCTCGTCCGACTGACACATCTTCCACACAGAAATAAAACCACTCCAAGCGTCCCTGCTCAGCACAAGCTTCCGAATCCTCGGAGGGAATAAATCTCCGCGGCTTCTCAGTGCCACCATGGTGGTCTTTGGAAACAGACGGGAGCTGACAGGGAGAGGAAGAGCATTCGTCGACTCACCCTCCCCTTCGGATCCGGGATGTTGCTCCGCGCTCTTCCCAGCTCTCCGCCTGCTTGAGGAAGAGGAAAAGAGAAGAAAGAGACACAGAGAAAAGGGAAAACTCAGATTTAAACTCATCTGAACCAGGAGTTTTTGGAGATGTCGGGGAACCGGACGACATCGGCAGACGGAGATGAGGAAGATGAGGATGGGTGGTAGCGCCGCGACTGACTGAACCATGTGCACACTCGCTCTCCCTCTATCACATCTCCCTCGCTCTCTCTGCCTCTCTCTCTTACACACTTGCACGATAAACGCGCACACACACACGGCCGGGGAGGAGAGTCGAGAGTGACGATTCCTCTCGCCAGAAAATGAAAAGGAAGTTGCACTGGGAGGTTAGACGGAACAGGTGAGAAATGGACGGATGATGGGGGAATATGGGTAAAACAAACGGAGGGATGTCACGCTGGAGAGGCAAGAGAGGCGCAGCTTTCAGGGAGGGGGGCATTATGGTGCCAGCGAAGCCCACCAGTAAAGCTGCCCCCCCAACCAGGGTGAGGAGGGGAAGGGGGAGGCACACACACACACACACACACACACACACACACACACACACACACACACACACACACACACACACACACACACACACACATGCACAAAACACTTTTCCCAACTCATTTTCTTTTCTGCAACCAGAGTCTCTACTTACTTTTTTAAATCCAGAAACCTGCAGGTTGGAGGCAGGTGGGCACTGCAGAACAAAACCTGCACACACGCACGAGCACACGCACACGCACACGTGCACGCACTCTCAAATCCAAGTTAAAGGACAAAACCAGCGCTCCCGCTGATCTCTTGTCTCGCTTTGTTTTCTCTCCTTCTTCAATCAGAGGTGGGAAGGAGGGAAGATGGTGGAAAAGACGATATATATGCTCCCCTCCCTCCTCCTCCTCCTCCTCCTCCTCCTCCTCTTCCTCCTGTACTACCCCCCACTTCACCCGTATTCTACCTTTCTTCTTTCAACCCTTCTGCTTCCAGAGGACAGACGTTTAAAGAAAGAGCGGAGAGAAATATCATCATTTAATTCGCCTCACAGCTGTGATCACTTACAGCCAGAGGCCCTCTTTTCCTCTGTATCACACAAGAGAGGGGGGAGGAGGTGTGTGTGGGGGGGTCCTCCTTTGGTTGTTTTCCACCTTGCTGTAGTCCACCCAGAAAACAAATCCTGTCTTTTCTTCTGCAAAAAAGGAAAGAAAGCAGAAAAAGTCCACTTTTCCAGTGTGATGTCTGTTTCTGTCCTCTGACGGTGGCTCATTCACACCGTCCCTCTCGGAGACGGGAGAGGCCTGCAGAGAGGCAGAGGGACGACGAGGGGCCACAGAAACATTACTACATGATGTGCTTTGGCTTATAGAGGCTACATTTAATCTCCACTGGCTCCCCCAGGCTTTGGTATGGAGAGAGGGAAAGAGAGAGAGAGAGAGAGGGAGAGAGAGGGAGAGAGCGGGGAGGACAGGGGGGGGGGGTGGGAGAGGGACAGATGGAGGGAAAAGAAGGAGAGCAGCGACATACAACCAGGATGTGAGCTCAAATCAGCGACAGGACCTAAATGCTAAAAAAAAAAAAAAAAAAAAAAAATCCCCGGGACCACACTGCCCTCTCACTTTTCTCCCCCACCCCCACCCCCACCCCCCGCCCCGCCCCGCCCCCCTCCCTCACTGATCGACCGACTGTGTCTGCACACCAGCTAATCTCCAATCCTCTTTGACTGCTGTCTGGCAGACGGCGCATTGTGGCGGTTTTATCTCTATACAGCTGCAGAACCGCGCACATCTGGATCTAACACTTGGCCTCACCTCCGCGAGGACTGGCCACGGCAACCACACGCTCCAAAAAACACTGATGTGACGCGCGCGCACACTGAACCCAAGCGCAGCCACGCTCATTTATCACCTGCTTTGTGTCCAAAAAGAGCCGGTCCTCGGCGGGAGGCTAATATTAGTCCGATGTGATGCCGAGAGCCTGCAGCAGGCAGACAAAGGCCCACATGCACACTGAGGCACGTATGCAACACACAACAACGCGTAGCCGTGGACGCAGAAACGCAGACACGCAGACACGCGCCAGCTGTGGGTGAACGCTCCGGAGGACCCGTTTCCTGAGCCCGGTCCACCAGAACCGACTACCTACTGTTGATTATTTTATAACAACATTTCACGTTTCTCATATCATCACTTATAAAAAAAATAAAAAAATCACGTGGGCAACCCTAAGTAGCCCCGTAATGCGTCCACAGGATTTAATAGGGCAAGATGCAGCTCTGGATGAACTGATCAGCAGCAGGTGTGCAGACCTCTAGAGCAGCAGATGTTTAGTTTGAAAGCCTGAAGCACTCATGTTCGGACATAAGCAATGGTCTCGGAGAAGGAGGATTTTGTACATTAGTCAGGACATGAAACCGTCTCCAAAGCGTTTTACAGTTGGAAAAGTGGAAGAGAAGTTCCGATACTACTCCGTCCTTTCAGATACCTATCCCAATAATACCTGAGCTTCGGGTATCAGCTGAGTACCAAATAAAAGCCAGTTGTTTTGTTTTTTCTTTTTTTAATAATTGTTTTCTAACCTGAAACACTGCTGACCTGGAACAAGTCTACAAATGACCCCCGGAGCAGAGCGAGCACTGGTCACAGAACTACCAGGAAGTGGGCACCTGGGTCACGTAGCAGGACCACGATCTGACGCGCAGCAGCAAAACGTAAAGGAATGTCCCCGTCAAAGTTCTGACCTGAGCCGGATTGAAATGTTGCGGTGAACTGAAACGATCATGTAGAGAAGAATGGACCTAAAATCCTCCACAGCCATGAGACTCAAAGTCATACACTGCTTCAAGTCGACGCCACTGAAGGAAGACTACTGTAGGGGGGAGGGGGTACGTAGGATTGCCCACATTTGTTTTTTTTATTTGGTTTGAGTATTTTTTTTGTCAGCAGTTATATCCACCAAACGTGAGACTCACCACATCATTTTAACATGTTTTTACACGCAAAGAAGTATAGGGTTAAAAGAAAGGGTACAAACCTATGTACATGACCGTATATGCGAATAATGGCCAGAAATCCGAGCCAGCTGGTGGAGTAGTAGTGGTGGAGCACGCAAAAGAGACCCAGATCTGTCACGCTGGGGCCCACGCATCCCAGAAAACAGCAGCAGGACTGCAAATAAGCAGCAGCAGCAGAGCTCTGCAGCGCCGGAGAGGCAGCGGCAAACGTGTGTGTGTGAGAGTGTGTGAGAGTGAGAGTGTGTGTGTGTGTGAGTGTGTGATAGTGTGTGTGTGTGATAGTGTGTGTGTGTGATAGTGTGTGTGTAAGAGTGAGTGTGTGAAAGTGTGTGTGTGTGAGAGTGTGTGAGTGTGTGAGAGTGTGTGTGATAGTGCGTGTGTAAGAGTGAGTGTGTGTGTGATAGTGTGTGTGTGTGTGTGTGTGAGAGTGTGTGTGTGTGTGAGTGTGAGTGTGTGTGAGCTTTCTGAGAGTCGTTGAGAGTGGTGTGTGTGTGAGAGTGTGTGAGAGTGTGTGTGTGTGTGTGTGTGTGTGTGAGTGTGTGTGTGTGTGTGATAGTGTGTGGGTGTGTGTGTGAGAGTGTGTGTGTGATAAAGTGTGTGTGAGAGAGTGTGTGTGTGTGAGAGAGTGTGTGTGTGAGGGTGTGTGTGAGAGTGTGTGTGTGAGAGAGTGTTTGTGTGTTTTATGAGATAGTGTGTGTGTGAGAGTGTGTGTGTGTGAGTGTGTGTGTGAGAGTGTGTGTGTGTGTGAGAGTGTGTGTGTGTGAGTGTGTGTGTGAGAGTGTGCGTGTGTGAGTGTGTGAGTCTGTGTGTGTGAGTGTGTGTGTGTGAGAGTGTTTTTGTGAGATAGTGTGTGTGTGTGAGAGTGTGTGTGTGTGTGTGTGTGTGTGAGAGTGTGTGTGTGTGAGTGAGGTGTGTGTGTGAGAGAGAGTGTGTGTGTGTGTGTGAGAGAGTGTGTGTGTGTGAGAGAGTGTGTGTGTGTGCGGGTGTGTGTGTGAGAGAGTGTGTGTGTGTTTGTGAGTGTGTGAGAGAGTGTGTGTGTGTGTGTGTGAGTGTGTGAGAGTTGTGTTTGTGTGTGTGTGTGAGTGTGTGTGTGTGTCTGAGAGTGTGTGTGTGAGAGAGTGTGTGTGTGTGTTTGTGAGAGAGTGTGTGTGTGTGTGTGTGAGTGTGTGAGAGAGTGTGTTTGTATGTGTGTGTGTGAGGGTGTGTGTGTGAGAGTGTGTGTGAGCAGGACACTCTGAACCACTGAGGCTCTGCTTTTGGCAGCTGTAGAGGATGATTGACAGCTGTCACATCTGAGGTCAAGGGTCCTTCTGACATCAGCGGCACTGCTGAAAACGACACTCGGGCGGCTCTTCGACGTTTTGATTACATTTTGATGTAATCAAGTGTATTTGTGCAGCACAAGCGGTGTCCACACCACACGCTGTGGTATAATGTGCATTAAATGAACGACTCTCACCTCTACCACACACACAACGTCCAGGCAACGTGAGGTCATTGCACACGGATACTGACCTCTTAATGCCACTACTTTTGCACCCCACTTCATCTTATTCTTCTGTTTAAACCCTGTGATCACTAAACAGACACTACAAAAACAGTCATGAAGGCTGTGGTCATAGTTCTGGTCTCTGTGGATGGAAACACCCCAAAAGCAAAAGAGTGCAAACTCCTCTGTCTATTCAGAGTCACCGTTTTCTTCAAGGTTGGACTGGAGCTGCACAATGAAGCGATGTTGAGTCACACCAGCGTGCAATCTCATTTCCAATTTTTCTGTATTTTATGTCCTGAGTTCCCCAACCACCCAAGGCTGCATGTCGGGATGAGTTCTCAGACCTTTCTGGTGACAAATCTGCCCACTTTTTCAGGTCTCATTGCAAGCAGGTTTGGTTTTACTCGTTTCTCAGTGAGCAGCCGGTGCTGCCCCATGAAGACGGCGCTGCAAACACGCACCACGGCGCGCTCGCGCCCTGCGGGGCTGACGGAGGATGGCTGAACTGACGGACGGACATAACTTATCACAAAATAACCAGACCGCGGTGACCGCGTCGAGGCTCAGTTCGGACCCGCGCATCACAGCACTCCCGTACACATTGGCGCGCACATCGAGCCACTTTGTTGACTTTGACCGAAGCGGACTGAGAGCTTTTCCATGTAACGCTGCGTCACCGCTCTGCAACGACGTTACTCCCGGAGAGCCAGAACGTATTTAAAAAGACTAACTATTGTATCAGAGAGGGAAAAGGTTAGCCACGCTGGCCAGGCAGGAATCCTGGTCATGTGACTGTGAAGGAGGGTCCCTGTACCCGGGACTGCTGGCTGTGAGTCCATGGTTTCCACCCAGAAACGTCACCTGTTTCCATCATCAGCTCAGTTGTTTCCAGGTGGATCAACATCCCAATCATTCACGTCGATCTTTGGAGATTTCAAGCACACCTTTTTATTCTCAACTGTAACAACATAATCTCCCTCTGTGGTTTAATGCTGCAGTTGATTTTACCTGCTGTAGAGATTTAATAGTGTAAACAAAACCCCAAAATAACAAAAAAAGTTGGCTAAAAAGGGATTTCTGCATTTCCACCTGAAGAGGATCAGAGGCAGAGCAGTAAGCTCATACGAGGCTTCAGTTCAGTTGTATGGATTCAGCCACAAACACACACCAACGTGCACACACCATCCAACCACACACACGAACATCAAACCTCCATGCTACAAAATCAATTGTTGCAGGACAAAAAGCTGCTCAACTGAGTCAGTCAACAGGGGGCAGTGTTTTGCTCCTTTACATATTAGCCGGACACCCGTACGCCCGTGCACTGTAAGTGCTGAGCACGTCTGGTGGAGGTGAAGGAAGAAGATGATCAAGAGGCTGAGAAGCAGTAGTGGGTTTCGTTCTGAACAGTTTGAAGCCATTAAATGTGCTGCAGCCTCTAAAAGATCGTCTGTGTTGTGTGCACCGATTCATTTTCCTCTTGTTCCCTGAGTGCCACAATATTTCACTTGTCAGAGTTTATGACAGCAGCAGTTTCCACGCAGTCTGCGTCTGCCAACTGGAAATATTGTGACAATAATTGTTCTGCGTGACGGCTGATTTCACTTCTCTAAAACAGACTGGAATGCTGCTGTGTGAGGCTCACACTTTTTTATACAACTGCATGAACAAAATAAACGATTAAAACAAAACACCAGTGGCGTCATGAGGTCATTTCTGAGCAAATAAAAAGTTGCTATAGAACGGAAACCTGCTGCGCTGATGTTCTATCGGGGTTGAACGCGGCGGCATGCCGCTCTTATCAGCTCTGAAGCAAAGCAGCGTTTCCGATGTCACAGAGCCACAAATCAAACAGAGCAACATCAAGGGTCCCGCCGATCACCGACCAACCAGCCAGTCAAAGCTGGTGACTTGAAGGCTGGCTGCCAGATATTTTTCTGAAGTTAAAAAAAAGACAAAAAGGTCTTATATTGTGTTTCAACACCGATAGTGAGGAGTTAAAGGACAAAACCAGCGCTAAAGCTCTAAAAACACGTTAGTTCCTGTGGAAGCTCTAAAAGCACTGCCAACCACTGAGATATTTCGTGGCG
This sequence comes from Xenentodon cancila, assembly GCA_014839995.1. Classification (NCBI taxonomy): domain Eukaryota; kingdom Metazoa; phylum Chordata; class Actinopteri; order Beloniformes; family Belonidae; genus Xenentodon; species Xenentodon cancila. The sequence continues at coordinate 1,846,349 of CM026201.1, forward strand.
ACGTCGTTACAGCGCACACCCATTAACTCCTTTCCATTTAGGTGACAGAACTCCTCATAGACTGTATAAAAGGAACCGGACGGGCCCTCTATGATGTCACCCACACTTTCTGAGGAGGCATTGTGACGCCAGTTTATGGGAGGGGCAACCGGCTTCGCCCATCTCACGTTCATCCAGAAATGGGTAAATGGGTGGGGTGAACAAGCCCGGACGTTTGATGGAACGAAGCCAACATAGCACTGTTAGTGTAGGCTACTTATTTTAGCTCCGCTCATGTTAACCTTTAATCCCAACCAAAGTCAGCTAACTTTCATTCTGATCAGATCTGTCTTCATTTCAGATGTTTCAGCCGCAGCATTGGAAACGAGGACCGTCCGAGCTGAAACGACGACTGCTAGAACTTCAGCTGACGTCCACAGGTGCTACCACAGCAAAACATCAGCCCAGAGGTTTGGACTGCTCTGGGCAACCCAACTAGCCCGGCCCGGAGCTGCCACAGGCCAGCCGGTCCTCGGCAGTCAGTTCAAATCTTCAAAGTTCTTTATTTATCCCTGAGGCGAAATTAAATCAACGGCGCAACAAGGAATGAAAGTTCTTTTTTCACAGCTTAGATGTCAACAATTAAACAAATAAACAGTACAAATTTCCTGATTCCAACATTTTCAAAGCTTTCCGGGGTTCATGGATCTCTGCAGGTTTGTAACTGTGAAACAGTTTTCTGAAATTTTGTGTGCTCAATTATTGAAGTGATAATGAGCTGGTTGATAATAAAAGCTGCCGCTGCAATGTCACAAATCACAAGATAGCACCAAAACTCCACATTTAATGACTTGCAATGTTTAGATATGAACCTCCAAAATACACGACTGAAAACAGCCCACTCATGAACCAATATACAGAGACATTGTGAACTACCGTAGTGGTACCTCAGGCCCAAACGTGCTGCTCCATCAGTGAAGAGACTGGATGTTCTGGGTGTCCTGGATGTTCTGGATGTTCTAGGTATTCTGGGTGTTCTGGGTGTTCCTGGTGTTCTGGATATTCTGGGTGTTGTGAATGTTCTGGATGTTCTGGATGTTCTGGGCGTTCGTGGTGTTCTGGGTGTTCGGGGTGTTCTGGATGTTCTGGGCGTTCGGGGTGTTCTGGATATTCTGGGTGTTGTGGATGTTCTGGGTGTGCGGGGTGTTCCTGGTGTTCTGGATGTTCTGGGTGTTGTGAATGTTCTGGTGTTCTGGGTGTTCTGGATGTTCTGGTTGTTCTGGGTGTTCGGGGTGTTCTGGGCGTTTGGGGTGTTCTGGATGTTCTGGGTGTCCTGGATGTTCTGGGTGTTCCTGGTGTTCTGCGTGTTCCTGGTGTTCTGGGTGTTCTGGATGTTCTGGCTGTTTGGGGTGTTCTTGGTGTTCCTGGTGTTCTGGGTGTTTGGGGTGTTCTGGATGTTCCTGGTGTTCAGGGTGTTCCTGGTGTTGTGGATGTTCTGGTGTTCTGGGTGTTCTGGGTGTTCTGGATGTTCTGGATGTTCCTGGTGTTCCGGATGTTCTGGGTGTTCCTGGTGTTCCTGATGTTCTGGGTGTTCCCACCGCTCGGTGACGGGACATCTTCTCTGGGTGTTTGGGGTGTTCCTGGTGTTCTGGATGTTCTGGGTGTTCTTGGTGTTCTGGGTGTTCCTGGTGTTCTGGATGTTCTGGGTGTTCTTGGTGTTCTGGGTGTTCCTGGTGTTCTGGATGTTCGGGGTGTTTTGGATGTTCTGGGTGTTCGGGGTGTTCTGGATGTTCTGGGTGTTCGGGGTGTTCTGGATGTTCTTGGTGTTTGGGGTGTTCTGGATGTTCTGGGTGTTCCTGATGTTCTGGGTGTTCCTGGTGTTCCTGATGTTCTGGGTGTCCTGGATGTTCTGGGTGTTCCTGATGTTCTGGGTGTCCTGGATGTTGTGGATGTTCTGGATGTTCTGGGTGTTCGGGGTGTTCTGGGTGTTCCTGGTGTTCCTGATGTTCTGGATGTTCTGGATGTTGTGAATGTTCTGGTGTTCTGGGTGTTTGGGGTGTTCTGGATGTTCTGGGTGTTCCTGATGTTCTGGGTGTCCTGGTGTTCCTGATGTTCTGGGTGTCCTGGTGTTCCTGATGTTCTGGGTGTTCCTGGTGTTCCTGATGTTCTGGGTGTTCCTGGTGTTCCTGATGTTCTGGGTGTCCTGGTGTTCCTGATGTTCTGGGTGTTCCCACCGCTCGGTGACGGGACATCTTCTCCGTTTACAACAGCAGCCTGCATGGATCCAGCTGTGAGAGTGCTAACCTCAGGGAAAGCTAGGAGGCTGTACAGTTATCTCCTGCGGTGTAATTCTCAACTATACAACCTACTACCTCACCCCGGGAGCAAGCAGACCCGGACCCGGCTGACCTGGACACCGGGGCCTCCAGGTTCAACTAGAAATGGAAGCTGTGGTCTGAAAGCATCTGAGATGCTAAATGTGAAAGTCTTTGTTGTGACATCATTCTTTCCAATCTGTGTGCAGCGCAGCTCTTGGATACCGTCTCCGTGCGCAGCAGAAACAGTAAACACTCGTCCTCCAAACCCTTTTCTTCTCTGAGACCCCCAAACACACACACGAACGCCCGCCGACCACGCCACCCAGCACCCGCCCCACAAACCCAGATGTTGACTCCCTATTCTGGTAAGAAACGTGTTTCAACTCTTGTTCCACTCAGCTGTTTGGGTATGGAGTCACACTGATTTCTTTGTTACGAAGTCAAAGAAGCTTTCCAGTAAAAAAATAGTGTGAGAAAAAACTTACTGTAGGATCCCAAATTTACCTGAAGAATTTTAACATTTTTGCTTTCCAAATCAAAAAAAAAAAAAAATTTTGTACGCTAACCTAAAAGCATTCCAGCTGACGTTCTGCAGCAAAAAAAAGTATGTTTATTTATTTATTTACATGTAAACATGTTGGCTAAACATTAAAAGATTTTCTATAATTAAAGTTTTGCTGGACTTTTCAAAAACTTTTATTGAAATCTAGAAATTCTGCTTACAAATCCAAAAACTTTGCATGCTAAGTTAACATTTTTTATAGGTAATAAATCAAAATGTTTTTTTTTTTTTTTTTTTTTTTTTTTGCAAATCCAAAATAAAAATGTTTGCATGCAGCAAAATTTTCCAAAAATTCCAAACGATCTGCAAAGCCAAATATTTTGCATGCTAACTTAAACGTCTTGCATAATAGCATAAAGGTTTGGATTGCAAAGTAAAATGTTTTATTTTTCGAGGTCCAGACATTTTTTGTGCTAACTTAAAAGTTTTGTTTGAAACGTCTGATTTGCATATGCAAACGTTTGAATGTCCCAGGAGCTGGGAGATGTTTCTATTGGCAGAAGCTTCCACGTCCACGTTTCACAGCGTTCGTAGACGAAGAGAAGAGTGGAACAAAGAATGGAGGTATATTTCATTCACATCTGACTGACTGAAATAAGTCAGGTCTGAATGGGCAAACGCAGAGCGTGGACGATCCGAGCTCTCGCTTCAGCTGTTTAGGTCCCGTCCAGAAAATGTTTGGATTCACAGCTGAAACTTTTAAATTTAGTTTGAAATAAATAAATAAATAAATCAATAAAAAACTTTACATTGCAAAAACAGTTTCATTCACTTTTTAAACCCGAATGAATTTTATCTGCAACACAACATTCTTTAACTGCATTTTGTATTTTGCTGTTAATACATTTTTTTAAAATGCCTTTCTTCTTGATTGTGTGTTAACAATAATAAAGAAATAAACCTGCTAAATACCTCCACGGCGCAGCATTCAGCTGCTGATGGAGGAGACCTTTTCACCTCAGTTGTGGTTTAAAAAAGAAGACATGCGTAAATGTAGACACTGTTGAACATATGCAGAAGCTGCGTCTGAAATCACAGATGACCCACGTTTGTCTAACGCTGAAACGGAGCGCCTCAACAAAACAAGACAACATAAACCGATGCAACGATCAGTAAAAGTCAAAAAAGTGATCAGATAATGTTCAAAGTGTTTGAATATTGACTAACTGAGGCTGTTTGAGTCAGAAAATGGGTCATTTATGTTAACAAATAAATACTAATCATTTACGTGCAATGTGAGTTCAAGAGGGGACCTTGAGGGAAAAAAAATAAATCATAGTGTCTCATTTTAAAGTGCCAGCAGCTTGTAAGCTGTCAATTGCAATTTGTGAGATAAAATTGAGCTGCAGTCATTTGAAAAGGTTTTCCAATTGGGCCAATGTCTTCTTTCTGCAGCTCATTGACTGTCGAATGAAAGAACCTTTTGGGCCTTTTCTGCCCACAAATTGAGAGCTGTAAATTCATTTTTTAAACTTGAATTCAGACTTCGATGGCGCTCTCTTAACCCGTCCAAGTCTGATCATTTCACGGAGACGAAACCTTCGGAAAGTTGCAAGTGTCAGAAAATGCTTTCCAGAAGTGCACCGGCGTAGTTTAAGTAAGAAAAGCTGTGGAGGGCTGGAGCTGGAAGCCACTTCAGCTCCAGAGGAGGCCTCCCGGATCAGTGGCGGTAACTGTGACACAGAAATGGTTAACAGAGCCGGCGTGCGCTGGCAAACGGGCCCAGCTGTGGATGGCTGATGCTGCTCGCAGTCGTCGGAGCTGCACAGACGCAGACCTGTAGATGCAAGCTTGTGGTGCCAGTTAACACAAGTTCGGATCTACGGGTTCGGGGCTGCGAGCACGTGAGAGCTCCAGGAGTCCAGCAGCACAACGGGACGCCAGAACTGAGCTAAAGCCGTTTCTAGTGTCTGAGCCTGTCTTTGTGTGTGATTTAACGCTTAACACAGAATCAGCTGCAGCTGTGAATCTGGCTTTTTTTTTATTTAAAAAAAAAATGAAAACATTCTCCTCAATATGTGAGAAATTTACACTGGAGATCACCGCAGTCGCTTGACTGTAAAGTAAGTTTGGACTTATAAAATAATAGAAGTACAGTAGGTTTGGTTTGGCTGACTTTGATCTCTTTTTTCTCTGCACTACAGCTCCCGATCCAAGAAAGTTGCTTCGGCGAGTGATAGCTGGAAAAATTCCCGTGGTATTTTAAAGGCATGTGGCTGAGCTGAAACGAGACGAGAGGAATAAAAGGAAAAAAAATGTTCACAATAAAGTGATGGGAAAGTGTCCTTGTAAAACAAAGTGTGGGGCCGTCGCTGCCCAGATTCCCCAGGATACTTCTCTGCCTCTGTAATAACGTAAGAAAAATGACTTTTTCTTTTACATTTTCGTGTGCTTTTTTCGTGAAGGCTTTTCTTTCAATTACAAAATATGATTAGAGTTTTTTAAATGAATCTTTTTTTATTTTCCAGTCTCCTTCTGGTACCTACAGATCAGCTGTCTCCATCCTACGTAGAATATTATCGCTGTAAACCTCCGTCAGGACAGAATCCTTAAACAAAGGTCAATCCGTTCAGAGCTCCGAGAAGATCACACTAACTACTGACTTTTGCTCAAACAGTCATATTCATTTGAATCTTTTATGGTCTTATTACATATAAACTGTATCTAGAGATCACCTGATATGGGGTTTTCCATCCCCAGTGCCAAGAATAATAAAAAAAAAAAAAAAAAAGAAAAAATAATCAGACAACCAATTAATTGGTGAACCCTTAAATATTATCAGTGTATTTCCTTTTTGTACCTTAAAAAAAGAAGGATTAACATGTTAATAAAACAAAAACGAAGGATGCTTAGGACAACTGTTAGTGCCCTCCTGTTAATCCAATGTTTTTCATATGTCATATTTAAAGTAACTGATTCTTAACACAATGCCAACGGAGAAAGACACAAGCCATGGTATTTGAGAAGAAATTTTGGGAAGGGGTTTCTTTCTTTCCTTTTTTTTAAAGGACCAATGAATCCTTTATATTTCTGTCTATTATTATTTCATATTTAAAATCTTTTAATAGAAAAGCATAACTTTCCACAAAACTAAAACTGAAATTTAAAAAACAGTTAGATGACAAATTTTGCAATGCCAAAGCAATTCACATGATTTTATTTTTTAATAATTTCTGATTAATTTTCAGATCCCACAAAAGTGAAAATCTGGGCCGAGTTTGAACTTGAGCTTTAATGCCGACGGACTTGTTTGGTTATACAATGAAATTTGTTGGACTAAAGGAAGAAAGTGAGCGATTTCAACTTTTGACTCCATCTGCAGTTTTTGTCGTCCTCCTCCTCTTCCTCTTCGTCTTCCCTCCGCCTGAATTTAAATGAGACGTCCAACTTTGAAGCTGTTGCCAAGTTGCCTAAACTATGTCAGTGGGTCTTTGCCAGTGGGCTGAAAGATACCTTAAGCTCGGTCGAACAAAAGAGGGGGTCCACGGGAGTCGGCACAGCCACCGATGCAGCAGCAGCACGTGTGTGTGTGTGTGTGTGTGTGTGTGTGTGTGTGTGTGTGTGTGTGTGTCTGTGTGTGTGTGTGTGTGTGTGTGTGTGTGTGTGTGTGTGTGTGTGAGGGAGAGAGAGACAGAGAAGAGAGAGAGCAGCTAAAGGCCGCCACCTGCATTATTGGGCACCGAGGTGCACGGTTCGCACAATCTACCCGGCAACAGCCGATGTGTGTGTGGCAGGAGGAGGGAGGGGTCACCGGACGTACAGGAGGTTGAGGAAAAGCCATGTCATGCCCACCTCAGTGTAAACACACAACCCCAACAGGTAGTCCGGGCTAATCCAGTAAAAGCAGCAGAGAAACGCCGCCACAACTACAGCGGGCACGCGGCAGAAAGCTCGGAGGACTTACCCCTTTTCCTTTAGTTTCTTCACGTCTGTTACTCTACTCTGCAAGGCCTTCGTGGGTTTGGCAGCAGGCGTATGCAGGCATGTCCACTGCGGCCCGTCCAAGATAACAAAAACAAAAAATTAGAAAAAAGAGGAAGGTTCAAACATGCAGCTACAGTGAGACAACTGCCCTACAAGGCAGTACAGGGAGAAGGAAGAAAACTGGAGGGGACGGCAAGGAAAGGAGGAGAACACTAGGTTTTTAAAAAGGATGTTTGCAAAATTTGGGATTTGCGCGTGCCGGTAGGAATAAGAAGTAAAAAAAAAAAAATCGCAGATACAATCATCTTTGTGCTTGTTAATTCTTCAGCTGCCTCCCTGCTCTACGAGCAAATGACAAGCAACATCTGTTTGTAACGCAGCCAAGATCCCAGCCTAAAAAAAAGAAAAAAAAATGGCTTGATTTTTCTCTCTTTTCAGTCTTGGACTGTAAAACTCTCCTTGTTTCTTTGACTCCCTCCCTCGCTAAGCTGAATGAAGCAAAACAGAGAAGAGAAAAGGGGAGTGCTGAAAATTCACAGCGAAGGGAAAATGCAGCCATGAAGCCGTCCTCCTGTCACCCCTGAACCTCTCCCCTTTGCCTCCTCCTCCCCCCCCTCCTCCCGGCGTACTCTTCTTCGTCTTTTTTACACACTTCCCACTCAAACACAAGCGGGGCAGGTATATCTGCCCCTCAACGCCGACACATAAACACTGGCATCCTCGTATCCCAGAATGTTCCACACAGCCAGAAGCAGTCTGTCTGGGTTGCACTCAAACACTCGTGGAAGCACTAACAAAAGTGTGCACACACAGACGTACGCTCACTCACATGGACACACATTTCTTGGAAAGCTTCCCTGCACCAAAAACAAATACCAATCTCTAGTTAGCCTCAGCTGCAAATAGAAAAGAAGCCATTCTGGGACCTGGCTCTGGTTTACCGGGGCTCAGATGCAGACCATGTCTCCATATGCCTTCTTTCAGATCCACATTTAGCTGGATCCTAATAAAAATGTCCTCTGTCACTGACATGTGTCTGATGACATCCAGAGACCATGAGCAGCAGGGGCGAGGGCGTGTTTTTCATCTCAAAACGCACAGGTATGGTGGTTGTGCGTGTCCAAATGGCGGTGCCAGCACATAACCTCTGCTCCATTACGGGACGTGAATGGGTGCCATGTGAATCAATACGGCACTCAAACAGAGGCTTCAGTTTCAGCTGCGGGAGCTGAGGTTCAGTTCTCCACGGAGGGGCTGCCGCTTCACCCTGTCTTCAGAAATTCAATTCAGGAAGGAGCGCAGATGCCCCTGAGTGTCCGAGCGTGGTGCGACACCCGCCGCCTGCGTCCAAGCCTCAGCCGACGGCTGCAAACATCCACGGACCGTCGTGCTCAGGGAAACGGCCGTTTGAAGAGGGTTTTTTTCCCGTCTTTTTCCCTGATGTGTTGATGGTATTCTTTGGTAGGAGACGCCACAGCCCCGCTGGTTTGGTAAAAAGGCGCTTGCCCCAAGCTGACATCATGCTGCAGGAACTCTGGGTATTCATGCACAGGCAATAGTTGGCCCCAGAAGTAAAACGTCTGTGCTTGTGTGCTTCATTTCGAAAGGAAAGGAAAAAAAAAATTGTTTTTTTTGTTGAAATGAAGTAAAACTATAATGGATCATGAGATCCTGCTTCAAGAGGGTAAGCTGCAGCCAGGTGCTGGTAATCATCAGCCATTTTAGCAGTTCACTGGCCTGATAGCGCGATGCAAAGGGGAAAAGACATCAGCAATGGTTGTAGACAAACAAATGTTGCAAGCACATCAGGACAAAACCTCTTCTGTCTAAAAAGAACACGGAAACAGGACTGAGGCTCACAAAAATGCATCTGAACAAACCAGCAGACATCTGCTGCATCCATGTTTGGAGAAAACCAGCTGAAACACCTCAGATCCACTGTCCAGCACGGTGGTGGAGGCATGATGGTCTGGACTGTGAACCAGTCTTCTGGAGACAAATGTGAGGACATCTGTCTGAGAGATGAGGACTGTCTGAAACTGGGTCATGTGACAGGAAATGATCACAGACACAGCCGCAAATCTGCATCAGAATGATAAAAATAAAAGAATCCTGGTTCTGAAACGACGGTTGACGATTTACAGTATCGGGACACTTTGCATCAGCTACATTATTAGTAGTAGAAGTAGAATTCTTATTTTCTTTGTGACTGATTTTTGTTAAACAAATATAATACAGTTATAGTTATTTATAATCAAATATAATGAAAGTTATCTGTCGTGTATTTGGGGTTAAATGTGACCATCAAACAGGCCCACGAGATCCAACAAATATGTAATGTAGCAGTAACGGTGGTGTTTCTGAGGAGCCGTACGATGCAGGCGTAGAAGACTCTGAGCAGACGGCCCACTCCGGCCCATTCCTCCGTAAAACCCAAGACGACCAGTAGTGCGGGATCATCATCACACTTCTCATTTTGATGTTCTTCGAGTGGACAGGCCAGGGCAGGGAGGCCAGTCCAGTATCAGACCCTCGTCTTCGTCGGCCATGCCTTTTGCCGTGTGTCTAGAGTGTGGTTTTGCGTTGTCTGGGTGAAAAGCGCAAGGACGGAAGTGGATACACCTTCTTGGAAGCAGCATATGTTGATCTAAAATCTGCAGTAATGCTGCCAACACAGAAGTGAACTTTGCCAAGAACACTGATGCAGCCCCAGACCATCACAAGGCCGTTACTGCCCCCGGAGGAAGAGCTCATGTTTAATACTGGTCAGTGTAAATGTAAGGGCTGTTACTGTGTGCTGATTGGGGGAGTGGGGTTCTCCAGTTTGTTGCAGTAATATATTGATTTATTGTGTTCACGAGTCAGGACGAGGAGCTCGCGGACCTCCCGGTCTGGTTCTCATTAAAGCCCACTCAGGTCCTGCCACCCCACTTTATTCTGATCACACCAGACCTGACTTGGGATTAATGGGACCCTCAGTGGGTAACTGATGGGGCAATCTGGACCGCCGACCGCGCATCAGTTAATGTAAACAGGAGAGGCGACACGCTAAAGTCAGATAATAAACACGGGGTAATGTGAACGTCTGGACTCTAGAGCTGTTGCTGATAACAGTCGGGATGACATTTTTGTCTTCCCAGACGCCTCAGAGCCCAGAGATGTGCTGACAAAGGTCTCCACAGACGTCCTTTGTCCCTGTGGTTATGGCAGCTCTTGATAAATGACGATGCAGTGAACAAGCGTTTGCATTGTAATGACCATGAATGTTGGTAGAGGTGACAACCGATCAACATCAGAATGAACTGCTATCTTAAGCCTATGAGAAGCTTCAAATATGTCCCCCCACTTAACGATAGATTGGGTCCCTACAGGCGAACAAGGCCTTTTTAAATATTGTGAGTGTACAGAATATGGGTGGAGACGGCCGGTCCGCACTGAGCTGACAACGCCTTCAGGCTGATCTGCAGCAATCGGCCACCAACTTTATACGCTTGTTGACGGAAACAACATGAGGAGGGTTTGGGCCTCTGCTCCAACTAGTCATCTATCACCTAACGTTTCTATTGTCTGCGCTGAATCAAAAAAAAAAGTTTTTTTGTTTATTTTAAACCATTGACTTTCTGACTTGGTGCGTTAGTATGATCTTGGTACTTGTATCTGTGCACATGTATAATCTTTGCATGTTTCACGTTGTAACGTCATCAATCTTCATTACGCTTGGCAACAAAACTAGGGCAGAATTAACCGTAAAAACAACTGCGTCAAGTTAAGACGCAGAAACAGCTTGGTTAGGTAAAGACAACGCTGTGAAGACAGTTGTTCACAAGCATTACTCTTGGAAAATTGAAAGGTTTAACCCCTTTTTTTTGAAACACTGAGGTTCCACATAACTCACTCTAAGATGTGTTGAGTTTATTCAGGGTTATGTTTTATGTGGCTTGTGGTAGCATTCTTTTGTGTTGGTTGGGCTGCTGCGTGCCACAAAAACAGCTCTGAACCGTTGATGTGCAAGCTCTACAAGACCTCTGAAGGTGCCCTGGGGTACAGAATCTGGCAACAACATGTTAGCTTCATCACATGTTGCCCAACATTCTGTTTTTCAGTCTTTGTCCCCAATTGTACTGCTGTTATTTACTGTCCTGACACTCCAGGAACATTGCTGTTTCTGCAGAAAAATGTCATTTTTTACAACCAGACCCAACGTGCTGACCACTGGAACTAAGTTAATGTTGCATGTGTACCAGACCTTAAAGCTGGGCTGTAGAACATCAAAGTTCCGGTAAATTCAGGATGGACCAGGTTCCAAACAATGCCAACACTACAGATTACGGAAAAAAAAGAAAGTGATTCATTCAAAAGACAGATCTTCAAGAACTGCATCGTCAGCGAAGAAGAGCACCTTTGGTGTGGCTTTTCCTTGTTTTAGAGCACTTAAAAACGAGAAGAATTGTTTAATTCCTCTCACTTCCAAAGAGTGAAGATAAAAGTAGACGAAGCTTTGATATGGACTGTTTGCAAATCAAATGTATTCCCTTCATCTGGACATCAGGTTTTGGCTCATTTATATGAAGCACATGTTGACACATGTTGAACATTCGGTTTCAGTTAGTAAAATTAAATATTCTTTTGCTGGGTCTTCAGTCAGAGGTTCTTCACTGCAACACAGACACTACAGAAGATCCTTCAGACCTCTAAAAGAGATCCTTCAGATCGCTACAGGAGGTCCTTCAGACCTCTAAAAGAGATTCTTCAGACCACTATAAGAGTTCCTTCAGACTACTACAGGAGATTGTTCAGAACTCTACAGAAGATCCTTCAGACCTCTACAGAAGATCCTTCAGACCTCTAAAAGAGATCCTTCAGACCACTACAGGAGATCTTTCAGAACACTATAGGAGATCCTTCAGACCATTACAGGAGATCTTTTCAGATCACTACAGGAGATCGTTCAGACCGCTACAGAAGATTCATCAGACCACTACAGGAGATCCTTCCGACCTCTAAAAGAGATCCTTCAGACCGCTATAAGAGTTTCTTCAGACCGCTACAGAAGATTCTTCAGACCTCTAGAATAGGTCCTTTAGACCTCTACTTGAGGTCCTTCAGACCGCTACAGAAGATTCTTTAGACCGCTACTCGAGGTCCTTCAGACAGCTACAGGAGTACCTTCAGACCACTGCAGGACAATTCATTGTTCACAAAATACTAAAGTACTTTTGAAGTGAACTGCATAAACACCAGTGAACCTGTTCCAGTAGCACTGCCTCCAGCATGTTTGATGCATGATGGGGTTTGTTTAGGATCATTAGATGTTCCTTCTCCAGAGTTTTCTATTCCATCATTCTGATATAAGTTTAACTTGGTTTCATCTCTCCAAACATTTGGTTCCAGAGCAAAGGAAGAGTTTGAGATGTTTTCTGCGAAAGTCTAATCAATTTCCCCTTTCCTTGATTGTTCACAGTTGTTTGTATCTTGTTATAATCTTTCTGTGTTTACATTCATGAAGGCTCCTTTTGATTTCAGATGTGTGTTTTCTTGACTTTTGTTGATGTTGTGAAGGAGCTTTTTTCACCAAGGAAAGGATTGTGAATTCATGTATTAGGTTTCTGCTGTCTCTCTCCTATAGATTTGTGTTGTTCCTCGTCCAACTGGCAGCCTCCTCCAGTTGCACTGAGACCTCCTTATATTGATATAATCATCTTGATTTTTTTAATCTATCTCGCCAAGTTGTGTTGCACAGAGAAATAATTCTAGAAACTCTTTTATTGTCTAAATACTTCCGGACCTAGATGTGCTTTTCCCTCTTACCACGATCTGGGCTGTCAACAGAATGTGAAGTATGCTATAAACTTGGGAGAAATATCCTGAATCCAACCCAGGTGAGTGGTTAATGGAAATGTTCTGCACCATGTGAGGAAGCCCCATTTCAAAGGCCTGTTTTAGCCTCTTTTATGATCTCCAGTAAAACTTCTAGCAGACAGATAACTTGCATAAAGTTTTCCTTAAGGGGGAAAAGAACAAATGCACTCACAGATCCACAATAATCTTTCTGTAATGAAATTTTACTGTGTCAAGCCTTAAGCCTGAGTCAGGGTTCATGAGATGTGTGAGCAGCAGTCCTGTAATCCCTTCAAATTGCTTTTCATGCAGAAATGAAAGTTGCATGGTACCATTTCATAGATGGTGGATTAAAGGTTCTGGCTCAAATGCACCTGATGAACCCGGGCGTGGGTTTTACTATGGCTGACTTGAACAAAAGCAGGCTGATCGGGCCCAAGCAGCTCTCCACGGGCCGCACTTACATTACAGTACCAGCAGTCCAGTTGGAGCGTCACAACTGTGCGATTAATCCTCATTCACATTTTTATTCAGCGTGTAAACTCAGTGAAAGTGAGGACTCTACAAGTGCGCTGTCTTCCATCTTTGTTGAGGTTTAGCGGCGATCCTCAGAAGCAGAGTACCACCTCTCACCACAACTCTGCCTGTGCCCTTTCCATCTTCTCTCCTCTCTGTTCTCCATCTGATATTCTGCTCACGCACAACTGCGGCAGCCCTCCTCCAATCGCTGGCATTAATCCACACCTCAGACCCCCCAGACAGACTGTCTGCTCTCCCACAATGCACCTCAGCTCAGAAACTTTCCCAGACACATTTGGCCTTCTCTCGATGGCTTCACGTCGCCCTCCCTTTTCAGTCCCTTTTCTTTCACTCGTTTCCCCATGGCCCGTCATCGCCTGGTTTCATTTGCTCTGCCTCTTTCTTTCTGAAACTCTAAATTTCCCTTTTGTTTTTCTCCATTCATCCACGGCCTACCAAACTAAAGTAACTCCTAATCTTCCTCGGAGTCCATTTGACCAGCCGATACCAGTAATCCCACGGTTATTGCTGCGTACAACTAAATGTTGGGAGACATTTTAAGGTGATCAAATGGAGATTCAGCCACATTCCAACTGGAATTGAGAAAACGGATTACACTGCCCAGCTCATCTGCTGATGTGAACCATGCCTCACGAGTCCGGGACCTCTGAAGATACACCATCAAAAGCAGTTGATCCGACCTCATCTCAGTGAACAGTCATCCATTACAGTTAAACTGTCTAGAAGCAGACACAGTTTCTTCCAGAGGTGGACGTCCAGCCAAGTTGACTCCAAAGACTCAACGCAGAATCCACAATGAGCTCAACATGAACCCACGAGAAACATTTTAAGACATTGCTGAACCTGGAAGCACCTCTGTTCATGAGTCTACCACACAGAAGCCGACTTCGGAGCATCATCCAGAGATGGTTTGGGTTTGCTTCATGGCCTCAGGTCCTGGACCACTTGCTATGATGAAGGACAAAATTCATTTCCAAGTTTATTAAAAAAATCCTCCATCAGGATAATGTCCACCAGCTGAAGTTTAGATGTTTGGTGATGCAGCAGCTCAATGACCTTAAACATGGAAGTAAACCCCAGAACAACTTCAGAAAGAGGAAATCCTCCTTCTTGAGCAGTCCAGTCAGAATCCAGACCATAATCCAATAGAGATGCCGTGGAATGCTCTCCA